>RJWH01000762.1:0-522519 GCA_004363575.1 Solenodon paradoxus | reverse complement strand
ATGAAGTTTAATTCTTATATGAAGATAAAAACAGCATTACATTTCTTGGTATTCAAAGAAAGCTTCTATTGACTTCACAGTCAAGTAAAATTCTCCAGTCTGAGGCCTTCCTCTCTCCACAGCTGGAATTTCTTGAAAACCACCTGCAGACTCAACACCTTCCCACATTCTAGAGGGATGGTTAGAGCTCTAGTTAACTGTGAAACTAAATATGTCATTGCAGCAATTACCCATAGCTATGTTCAAATAGCTGAGTTTTTACCTTATTCTCATTTGAATTTTTATTCTGGTTACTGGACCCCTGTCTTTTTACCTATGCTGAAACTCCTGGTTAGAACCTTGCTGTTCCAGAACATGCACCTAATCTTTAAGACCAAGCATAGTAACTTATGCTATTACTGACTTTTGAAAAATATCAAAATAAATTGACCGCTTTATTTTCTGTTATGCCAGCATTGTCATTTTTCACTCTCTCTGTCCTGTCCATTGGCTTAATATGCCAGCCTTTGCACAGGCTTTGGTTCCTTCTGTTCTAACATAACACTATATCCAGGTCCCAGGCACTGATCTGCATCTTGGAAAGCACAACTATTTTTACTTCTTAAGTATAAATAGTATAACAATTTTTGTACTGTAACAATTTGAATTTTAAGTCTTACAATTTACCAGTGGTATGAGTAATAATGTAAGCATATGGCTATTTTCACATTAGCACAGTATCAGTCACAAAAATATTTAGAATATTCTTTATAATATCCATGATTTACAATTGTTCTTTCAGCTACCATCAGATTTTAGCACTAAACTCAAAGATATAACTACACTTTTGAATTAAATTATAAAACTTATACGTATATATAGACACATATACACCTACTACTTTTATCTTTCATTTTATTTTATAAATGCCTTTTCAATCTTAAGTCACTCAATATATAACATATACATACTACTTTTAGAGTTTCTGAAAAATTGACAATTATTCCTTTCTTATCTATAAAGTAACTGAAGGATACTTTGAAAGGATTAAGTGTAGAAGACACTGGATCATTTCTATAGAGAATTTGGAGTTAATAAATTTATTGATTTATGCCATTAGATGTTGTGTTTTAGTCTGTATCCTCTTCTAACTGTAACTTGGTGCATTTAATAATTGGAGAATATCCAGTTAATAGTGATTCTGATATGTGAAATTGTTGAGTTAAATTTTCTTTTTCCTCAATATGATAAAATTAACCTAGGTGGAAGTTATCTCTGGTTTAAGAAGTATAATTATATATTTGAGTGTAGAATTCATAGAAGTTAGGCTGATTCTAAGTAAGATGAAAAAAAAGAGTATAGCTACTCTGACTCCTAAATCTTTGATATGTGTTAGTGTCTATGGAACATCACAGCTGATACAGATGGGACTTGGGGAAGGGGAAGGTGATAACTGTATTTTATATATGTGTTGTTTCCAAGTTCTATGAATTACTCAGCTATAGACATACTATACACAGAAATATTAACTTTGAACTTTAGAAGGTCTAGGGAGGAGAAATAGATATGCAATTCAATAGCAAAGAGGCATGATGTGAAGCCATAAAAATGACAAACTGCTCAAGAAGAATGCACATGGAAAGTGGAATGTATAGTAGAAAGAACATTGGGGGACATCACAATGACATTATATTTAAATTGTGACACTCATTACACCACTGGATAAATAATATTCATAAAGAAATTGAAAAGCTTGCTAGCAACTCCATTCCACTCCACAAAATGTGACAGGTTAAAATAGAATGGTTTCAAAGAGAAATTTTCATAAACTTTAAACTTTTACAAAGCTAACAATAGTAGATTTCAACTGGTGGTAATTTTTTGTTTGCCAAGGATATTTCTCCATGTCTGTAGACATTTTTGATTGGGCAAGGTAGTGGTGGGGGTATTCTAATGACTCTATTAAAAATAAGTCAGAAGTGCTGCTAGCATCCTACAATGCACAGGACAGTCATCACAGCAAAAATAATTTTTGACCCCAAGTATCACCAGTATCAGAACTGAAGAAATCCTGACATAAAGGAACAAGGTGAAAAAAAAGAAAATCTTATCCTTAGTTTACATTAAAAATAAATGAAATTCCAAATAAAAAACTATTGAAGCTGACTATGGTAAAATGACAGAGAAAGCTTACATATACTTGCTGCAATTTCACCATAAAATATAAACCAGTTCCATATATTTTATTAAAATAAAATGCCATGATGGAGAATGCTTTATTTCAGGAATTTATGAATTTTTCAACTACAGAAAATCTTAGAATACTAACACCTAACTTTAAAAACAATGGAGAAAAACATATCTATATAGTATTTCATAAAATTGTTTCCTATCTTAGTTAAAAATTAATAACCCTAGCTTAGTGATTGAAAGAATCTTTCTAGCTTGGTAAAATATATAAATAAGAAAAAAATCATACTGAACAGTGAACTACTATTGGTATATCTATTAAAAATTTTAATAGGAAAAAAGTATGATAATCACCACTATATTCATTACACTCTATAATATAATGAGACAAGAAAGGATTTAATAATATATATTTTAGGATGTAGAAGACAAAATAATTATCACATATAATATTTTTGAATGCCTAGAGGTGCAAGAGAAACAAAAAGATTCAAATTGTTGAAAGAATATAGAAAATTCTATTAAAACAAGATGCAAAATTATTTAATACCAGGAATATCCAGCTAATTATTGAGTCAAAATTATCATTCTATTTACTTTACTAATAATTATAATATGCTTAAAATAAAGACTATATTTTGGTTTTAGCTACTCAATATCTTACTCCTGCTTTATAGTGCCATTCTCAGTTTTATGACAGAGAACTGGAGATGTTCAAATATCTATTATTATTGCTATTATTTTTCTAGATACCCAGAACTACTCTGGTCATCTGTCCTTTCTGAATCACATTATTTCCCTTTGCTTATATGGGTACTTTATAGAGTTTCAATTTATTTGATATTGTTTTTTAGAGTAGTTTTTTTGCTTTAACCAAAAAACTAAAAAACAGATATGTGATAGACCAAAAGAAAGAAAAGTTCAATCATAAAAGCAAAAGAACGCATGGGCAATTAAGTATGTATCATTTATGGATAGAGAGACCAATCAGTAAAGATATAAATTTTCTGAGAATTTAATTATCATAATTCCACAATCAGGATGTGACCCTTAACCATTTAATATTATATTTTGTTTGAAAAAGAAATGCAAGAAAATAGGACAGTTTTTACATGTATAATTCAGTTGTTCTTATCAATAATAAAAACAGAATAAATAAACCCTGTTTATTATAGGAGGGAGCAAGAATAAACACACAGATGAACAGATATAAAAGGCATTCTAGCAATAACTTCACATGTGACAAAATATTAATTCAAAATTACACACACACACAGAGTCCTGTAACAGTTTAGATTTAAAGTATAAAACCATAACATTTTAAATAAGAATTGAAAGGAAGTGCTGATATATATTAGAAATACAAGAACTAAAATATTAATCATCCAATCAAATTGAGAATGATTAAAATATCTCTAAGAAGGGGATTAGTGCAAACACTGGATAGAGATCAACACCTATCTGAAGGGCTATTTGGTAAAAAAAATAGAAATAATAAAATAAAATTCTAAGTGCACAGCAGTTTCTATTCAACAAATTTATTTCTAAGAATGTATTAAAAGGAAATAATCTGACAAGTACTAAAAGGTGTATATGTTTGGTTCTTTGAACATTACATTAATAATTTGGAAACAACCTGGATCACCATCAGTGGTGAACTATTCATGAAAAATAATGTATAGCACAGTCATGCAGGAGAACATTATAGTTATTAAAAGTCTGAATTATGACCATAGTTAATGAACAGATGTTCACCAGATATCAAGTAAAATAAAGCAGATTGCTATTTCATTATATGGACTTCATGGAATGCAATCCCAAATTGGTAAAATAAAGTCTGAAAGAATAAATATCAAATGATTAGAGCAATTATTAGGGTATAAAAAATCAAATTTTTTTTGACTTCATACATTTGGTACTGCTTGATTTTTTTCATGAGTTAAATATTTTGTAATTGCTACACATTAATATCAGTTCAATTCTAAAAGAAAGGTTGAGTCAGAAAAAAATAAATCATATATCCAGATTCAATAATCTTAGTTTATCTAATGAAAAGTAATTCAAAGTAAAAAAAATCTACAGAAGAATTCAAAATAAGAAAAACCTAGACAAGCATTAAGTTGGATCATAATTATAATTGTAAAATATTAAAACCTGCATAAATGTCCAACAATAATATACCATTTGATTTAATATTGGCATAGTGTAAAATCATTAAAATGTAACTATGAAGTTTGTAGACACTTGATACATCATATTTGACAAAAATATAAATGAAAAGCAGGAGATAAATCATAGTTACATATATATTACAACTGTATGTATATAATGATAGATTTAATCAGCGCTATTAAGGTTGATAGAATTCTTGTTAGTATGCGTGTATGTTTAATTTTTTCAACTCTTAGTAATATTATTTAATTTTATATCATTAAAATACTTTTGAGAATGAGGCATGATTTGTTTCTTTCCATTAAATCTACTTAAATGGTCTGTGAACTTCAGAGAAGCAATTAATTAGTTCTCCCATCAGTTCTTTATGCCATTTCATGTCACTCATTACATCTTGTTATTATTTATTTGTATGTTTATTGACTTACAATCCTTACATACTTAATTATATATTAATTAGTTCTATTTTTCTCATTTTACACACTAATTTCTAAGCAACATAAAGGTGATCATCATACCTGCTAATTTACACTTTTTTCTTGTAAAGTTATTACAATGGTTCCATGTCTATACTTAAACTAATTGTTCCAGAAAAAAGTCTCCCATACAGTAGAAATATATTTATCAAAGAGAGAGAAAGAGAGAGAGAGAGGAGAGAGAGAGAGAGGAGCAAAAAAAGTGGTGGTGGTGGGGAGGCAACACACAATTGATGCATATATGGTCCTTGATAAGGTACTTGGTGTCGTAAGCACTTTACACGAATCAACTCCTTTAATCTTCATTATAACCCTATGAAGATGGTATTTCTGGTAAACTGCACTGTACAGATAAAATTAAGTAGTTAAGGAGTAAGTTAAATTGGATATATTCCATTTATTTTTTTTAAATTATTGTTTGTTATCTAATATGGTTCTTTGGTATTGTTTTTAAACAAGTATTTCAATTAATATTATGTGATATAGGCACTGAATAATTCATTTAAAGAAAATTCTTGAATATATTCATATATGTATGATACATAGTGTTGAAATTTTACTATTTATATATTTTCTGAGGATTGTATGTACTTACAGAACTTGATCTTGGGAAATCCATTATCATCTATTGAAACTGTGATTTTAGTCCTCTTAATAAAGAGTTCTATCGGAACTCTTTTTCTTTAATTCTAAAATGTCATTTGAAATCAAGAAATTAAATTGCATATATTTAATGTATAGAATCTAGACTTCTTGGGGAATTCATTTGTCTCTATTGGGTCTTTGTTTTGTGGGGTGTTTTTTAAATAAGACTAGCAATTGTAAAATATGGTTTGTCAATTTTTCCCTGAATTATCTAATGGATCGCTGACAGTACAATAGGAATTTCCATTACAGAGAAAGGAATAGCTACCAATTCTACTTAAAGTCCATAGGCTACAAGATTTTGGTTAAAAACAAATGTTTTAAAGTCATTTGCAATATATCACAAAAGTATTTTCAGAGTGACAAAATTATTTTTAGCATGTAGGGTCTTTCACATGCTAATAATGTTTCATGTGTTCTTCCTGTTCTCTTTGTAGTTTGTGAACTTCGCAGATTAATCTTTTCACCTGCTGTCAGTGTAGTACAAATTGAACCTATTAAGCTATTTAAACTGCAGAATGAATTAAATTATTTACCTTAGAAAGCATTAAAATGTAATCATAAAATCATAATTATTTTCCCCATTTCAAAATAGTTTGAGGCTCTTATATGGCTATAGCTGGGATGGTACTATCATGTCTGATGTCATTTTATTGTTTTCTTATTGTTTTGGTGCATTCGACAATAAGGAACATAATTATCTGAGTAATAGACATAGCAATATTGCTATGAGATAATAGCTATCTCTGAAAGTAAAATGTTCATATTTTAATAACTGTTATGCCAATCTAAAGAGCAATAGTTCTCTACTGTTTTGTGTTAAATGACAATTTTTGCTTTTCCTTATTTTGAAGTGTTCTATGCCCTCTATAGAAAGTGGATCTAACTCTCTAGGAAGACTTTGAATGCAAAGCAAGATACTGTATGTAAAAACACTATGGAAAGTATAAATTAAGCAAGGCATTCTGTTTCATCATTTTTATGTCTCAATTATTATGTCTTTTTAATTGAAGTATATATCCCTCATCCTTTCCTTCAGCCTAAATATCAAATGTCCCTCACTTTAATCGGAATAGATTCCCCACCAGTTATTAATCAATGAAATCTTCCAGTCTACAAGGTGTGTAGTCAGGGAACTTACCTCACATTCCAAAATTTAATTAAAAATTATTTATAAAATGTGGGCAAATAAGATCATTAATTCACCATGCTGACAAATCAGTTAGGTAAAAGGGGTCAATTGTATGATGAAAGATAGAATTGGACTGCTAGTGGTAAACTTAATGTAGCATATGTGAATGTTGAGTTATAATGATGTGTACTTTAAATGTATATAGTGTTATAATACAACATCGCTTCAATAACATTTTTAAGAAATTAAAAATATATAATTAAATTATTTGTAATTTGATACTTCCTTTTTCGGTCTATAAATTCCTATTTCCACCCACTCAAATAGAAGTTAGTTAGATTCACAATAGGAAACAGCACATAATGTGAAACACAAATGAACTTTGGAATCAGACAGAACTCGGTCCTTTTCCTTATTTTGCCATTTTATGTTTTTGAATTTATCACCAAACTATGTAATCTCTCTTAATATCAGTTTTCTTATCTATCAAGTGAGCACAGTGATCAGTAATCATAAAATCTCTTACATTTTTATGAAACTTAATATACAACATATGGAATTCAGAAACTTCTCTATGTGTGATATTTAGTGTGTTTTTTTTCTATAACAATTAAGGGCAACTCTTTGGATAGTTACTTTTAAAAGTTCTAAAAGATCTCCTTTAATGGTACTTAAATGATAGGAGTCATCAATTCTTTGCCTTTCTATCCTAAAAGACGTGACCAAATTACATGTAAAACAAGTATTCTAAAAAGTTCAAAATAATATGGTATTTATTTGAGAATTAGAGCTATCTTACATATTTGGATTCTTGATGTTTAGTTTCATCTTTTCATTCTGTTTGCAACCAAATGATAACTGAAAGGAGATATAAGTAATGTTTACAGTTTAGTTTATCCTCTCATGTTCTTCATTAACTTACTGTGGGTGTTGTTCTTTTAAAAGGCCAAGGTTCATGGTTCTGTTTTTTAATTGAAATGCACTCTTTCCTACTTCTTCCAGGAGCATCATCAGCTTTATCATTGCTTGTGAGATTTACAGCGCTTCCTTCCATCGCCAGCTTGCTAATAGGCAGTTGTTGAACTCCCAGGAGTCTAAACTAGGAAATATGAGCCGTATGTAATTGCTACAGCTGGAATGGCATTCCACTTCAGAAGCTTCTTAACAGCATTCTCAGATGTGTGAATATCCATTAGTGACCCAAGGGGATTACTCCCTGGCACCAACTTTACCTTTATGAGAGGCCTGGATGATGAGACAGTCCCCTCCCATAAGCAGAAGGTGAGGCCAGGCAAGGGGATCGGGGTGGTACATTCAAAGCAAAATGTGTGGGAAGACAGTGCTTTTGAAAAAAGAGGTATTCTAAAGGAAAACTATAAAATCTGGCCTTGGGGGTATGTAAGTTTAATATTTATATTAAGTAAATAGCTAACATGTTTATCAAAGCCTCCAAGGGCAATCAGGCTAAAGTAACATGACTTGATCTTCCTGTGTCTGTTTATGTGGAGAGTAATTGACAGTAAGCAACAGTGAACTTTCACTTCCTGTTCACTGTCTCTGGGACAGACGATTCTGGGAGGATGACTCAGTTGCTCCAGCAGCAACTGCCCTTTGAGGAAAAAGCTTCCGGATTTCACCATTTCTCTTTTTAAATACTTCTACTCTGCCTGCCCACCCACAACAATTTTTCAGCTTCTGTTTTTGCAACAACCTCTCTAACAACTGCCCCTTAGATTTTATAGCAATCAGAAAGGCACCCCTTACGGTTTTCAGACTGAGGAGAAATATTTTTGCATGACTGTGCCTATTTTACAGAAGAACTTCATGGGTTTTCGTGCATAAACTATATCTGTATTTTTTTATTTGCTAAATCAGTATGAAAGACTATCACGTGTTTAAGTAATATGTACAGTGAAAGGACAAGCAAAGTGAAAAGCTCTTTATGATTCAAAACCATGCTATCAGCTAAGTGAGGAAAGAGTTCAAATCCAAATGTGGAAATTATCTGACTATATTGTATAGTCTTTCATAACCCCAGTAGAAACTTTTACTTCTAGTAACACAATATTATTTAATATTAGTATAACAAACCTGAGATTTAATAACATGATTGAAATGTATAAGTTTTAAATGATTATATGAATGAATGAATATAAGAATCATTTAATTAGATTTAGAAATGTCCTGGAACAAGAATAATGGCTTGTAAGGTTAATGAGTAGATGAGTATTCAGATTTCATCCATTAGAGCATGTTTCACAACACTGGCTGTACATTAGAATCACCCAGAGAGCTTTAACAAAAACGTTATCTGAACCCCACCTCCAGAAATGCTGATTTAATTGGTCTGTGGTGGGCCTAGGCATGGGTATTTATTAAAAGTTCCCTAGGTGATTCTAATATGAGGTCAGGGTTAAGAATCACTGTATTATTGCCTTGTAGTTATATTCTTAGAAAGACTTGCTGATTATAGAAATGAACATCTCTTGGTGATCTGTTAGGGAGAGAAGAGAGAGAGGGGGCGGAGAAAGGGAGAGGGAGAGAGAGACAGAGAGAGAGAGGAGAGGAGAGGGAGACACTCAGGTTATTACATAATCTGCTCTGTTTGGTATTGATGCTTAGTAATAGTGAATATTAACAGACTACATGCCCAATAAACAAGAACTGACAAAAGCTATAAAACAAAAAACAGTAATATAGGAAAAGAATTCTTCTGTATTCCTTGGGAGGCATGCATTCTCAATGAAGTGAGATTCTAATTGCAAGCAAAGATAAGGATACCAAATGATATAAAACAGAGGGGACTGCACATGCAAAGGCCCTGGGTCTCTAGGCACTATTTGTTGAACAAGAGCCAGTGAGGTTGTCATATAGAAAGCAAGGGGAAATTAGTTTGATAATCCCTGGAGAAATAGGCAAGAGTCAGTTCATGCTTGTTGGACGTTAAAACAGTTTTGTGGGACACATTATGACTTTGATTATTACTCTAAAAGCAGGAAAAGTTAATTATTTCAAGGAGAAATATTATTAGACTTGGATTTGTAAAGACATTTGGGGAGGAGACTGAATTGGGAGATTAACAGTAGATAATGAAGACTAGTAAAGTAGAGTAGTGAGGGAAAGAAAAGATAGAAATTTAACTTTGGTCGACAGCAGTTCAAATGGAGAGAAGTGAAGGATTTCAAAAGGCATTTTAAATTGATTATAATGGGGAGGTACGAATTTTAAGGAAGAAGACTATATTTGGGGAGACACCATTGATTTTTTTTTACATACTTCTATATTATCCAAATGGAAATATCAAGCAAGTTGTTTTGTGGTTCTAAATCTCAATGAATAATTTTTTGATAGGAAATAAAAATTTGGAAGTCCTATTTAAACTAATTTCCTTCGGAGAAAATATAAAATTTGAAGAGAAGAGAGTCTAGGACTTGATCTTTAAGACCATCCTATATTCTAACCAGAAGAAAACTGGGAAAGTGTGATCTATATTTAGTTTAAATCCTCCTCCATTTATTTTCCTGCATTTATGTATCACAATATAGAAGTTTCCATGAAGTTGGAATCAGTTTAAATCAAAACAAGATCTTTTATATCTTTGTTCCCAACCAATTGAATTATTAAAGTCTTATATTCATAATAGTTTTTATAATAGTCTGAGACTTATCAGTTGCTCAGAGAATAACAGAACTAAAACAGGGTGAGAAGTTTCAAAAACATTATGCTTTCAAAACTTTATGAAATATTATGTATTTAATCAATGATATGTTAATAATCACTTAACACTTGGTTATCCAAAATGGAAAATGAAGTCATTTGGAACAATTATTCATTTTCATGGTGTCAATACTCCTACCATGACTGATTTTCAGGTTTAAAGATGTTACTGAATCCAGATTTTTAGATTTTCACATTTATTTATTATTTAAAGCAAATATGAGCCAATCTGAGAAGAAAAAAATGAAATCTCCAGAGACTACCAACTTCTGTAATGTCATTATGCTAGCAGATATAATAACTCAAAGAGAACTCAGATCATCTCACCATTCTACTGTTTTTTCTACTCAACATGCTAATAAATTATATCTATTAGGTATTTTCAAAGTATGATCCTGGGGTCAGGGGTCTCAGCCATATTTATGAAATTCTTAAAAATATTAATTCACAGATCTCTCCCCAGGCCTGTTGGAAAATCTGGGACCCAGCAATGTATGTTTAACAATCTCTGGGTGATTCTTATGTGTACTTAAGTTTGAGAACCACACATACCTAGACAAAAATGTTATCTTTATTTTTGAGCAACTTCATGGTTTTCAAAGAGTTATTATCCTCTCAAGTATGTTTTCCATAAACCCTAATACTAATAACAGTGTGTAACTACTTTTTAGAAATATTCCAGTTGCTAAATTTAACAAAGAGACATTGAAATTAAAAAAAAAAAAAAATGAGTTAAGGTCCTGATTTATTGTGCTGATGGTGAATGAAGAAAGGAATGGTCTCAGGCAGAATGTATAGCAAAAAAATCTTATTAGAAGAGAAGGTTAACATACTGAGAGAAATTTAAAATGCTTCTTAGATATTCATCTTGGTAGCTAGAGTAACAAGGACTTCATAAAAAGGTAAATACATAATAATAATGATGATAAAAAAGATTCTGTCCACAAACCTATACCGACTACTTCCCAATTTGTTATTATGGTTTCCCTTTTTCTGAACACACTCATAACTATATGTATATATGTGTATATGTGTCTACATATATATAACATACTATTTTATTTTGAATCTTTCTACTTGAGGATACATGACATCCTAATCCCTTACAAAGCCTGGCAGAATATCCTCTACATAGAAGATAACTCAAACTACTGAAATAAGGAATTCATAGGCAGAGATTATTGCAGAAAAGTGATTAATTTTATCAGTATTTACTTTTTCTTCGTTCCCTGTCCTGGGTCTTGAATCAGGGTCCTTGGACTTTACTTGACCTGCATCTCAGCCTCTGCACCACAGGGGTGTGCCACATATTTAATGTGATGCTCCTGGATAAAGGGATGCACACATGAAACCCTTTAGCACAGAGGGAATCAACTTTCCAGCCACACTTATAACTATATATGAACCTTAAAATAAGATTCAATTATAGCTCAGTTTTAAAAATATATATTCTTTAGTGAGTTTCCTTTACATTGGTCAGGACACTTCCATATATGCTTAATCCTTGATTGTATTCTTTCCCTGATTTATTCATACTTCTTCTAGTTTTGGGATCCTAAACCTGTTAACGTTTCTTTTATATTATTCATGTATAATTCTACTTCAATTTTGGTATCTATTTTAAAATTCAGAGTGTATAATTATATATCAAACTACATATACATATATACACACGGGTGTATATATGTATATATATATACACACACATAGATACATATATATTTTAAGGAAAGGTGAATGAAGGCAGGCGGAAGAGTGAGGAGGAAGAAGCACTATATTTATTTCATTTAGTTGTTCATCTTGGTTGTTCCCCTACTCCGGGTCTTCAACCAGGGACCTTTTAACCTTGGACTACACCTGGCAACTAAACCACTAGGTCACCAGGGCACACTATCGAAATATATTTTGAACATTAATTTTCTAATATTGTGCTCTCTGAAGTATTTTGGCTGGATATAAACATTTTTATCTTCACACATATGTGCCAAAGTATACATAAATTGTTTTGCAGAAAATAAAGTAGAAACTCCTAAGTAAATTTATTAAGTCAATAGGCAGTTTTGAGGTAAACAAAACTTAAGTATGCTTATGGTAGGAAGAAAGGGAGGGAGAGGAGAGGGAGGGAAGGCAGGCAGGAAGGAAGGAAAAAAAGAAGGAAGGAATTGTGGATATTTTATACAAGGGAATTTAATAAATACATAGTATATATTTATTTGGTTATAATTTTACTTACAATCCTTTACTTCATTTAAACTAAATATTTCTTCCGTGTAAGAAAGAGTATAAGTACTGGAACAGTATGCCTGGAAGTGAACTGGTTCTGTCACTTAAAAGATAATCTTGGAAAATTTTTTCATGTAGGCATGTATTTGAAAAACAAAATGGAATACTACTACTACTACTACAAAGTAATGTTCAGACATCTAAACTGTGTTCCACACAGAGAAATTAGCATAGGACCTGATTCAAGAACAGCCCATCTATAATCTAGATAAGAACCTTCTAAGGGTAAGAAGTTAATGATTTAAAATTATTGGATGAAGGAAATTTATTTCTTTTTAGTTGTCATAATCATATTTGGTTATTGGTTGTTCTAAAGAGTATTTATCTTTTAGAGAGTTATTGAAGTATGGATAGATGAAATAATGCAATGTTTTTGATTTGCATGAGAAGCAATCTACAGGGAAGCAATAAATTAACACGATTAGATATATTGCTGAAATCAGGAGGCATATGTATATATGCATTTATATATGAGTTTCATTTCACTATTCCATTCACTTTTCATATATCTGAAAAAATTCCAAAATAAAAAGAATAAATGAGCTACACTTTCCTATGTTTTCATTCTTTTGCTTGTCTCTAAAGCTTGATTTTCAAGTATGCCACAGTCTCAACTATATGCCCATGGATTAGTAATTGCCAAAATGTACAAAATTCACTGAATGAAAAATAAAATATTGGATGAGCCCCCCTCCCTGACTCATCTAATACATACAAATAAAGGGGATTTTTATGCAAATCTATTTACATATGTATATAAAGTATATTCAAGTAAACATGAGTCAGAACAATACTTTTGTGTGACTCAAAGATCTAGTGGATTTAGAAAACTGTATAGTGGGTGAGGCATGTTTAGATACTAGTAAAACATCAAAGACTAAGGAAATTTCAGTATGAAGTTATATCAGAGTAATGACTGTAGGTGGTGGCCATATGACAAATTTACCAGTGCTACTAAAAAACTGAATACTTACTTTACTTTCCTAAACATTTTAAAATCTACTTTTGTAGAAAAGTTTGTATGTAACACATGCCCTATGGGAATCAAAGGAAAAATGCATGGATAACATTGAACTTCATTTAACTAATCAAGCCCCACATAAATGACAGAAGGCAGTTTAAAACTCATCTCAAAATAAGTAAATTCATTTTAAGATAAGAATACATATATTAGATCTATTTAGGTCTAATTTTGCTTATCTTATTGGTTAGGTTTTCATTGTATTTACCAAATTAAGATTCTTCTTCATCTAAGTAAACAGTTTATATAATTTATTGTTAAGTCCTTGTTGTGGACTTGTTTAACTCTAAAATAATTTTTTTTTAATAATAAATGGGCATTGTACTGTAAAGATACGTTTTAAAGCAACTTTAGTAACTCATGTGTTTTAATTAGACTTAAAGAATCTTACATTTTTTGGTTTTATCTTTTATAAATATGACTTTCTGACAACCAGATACTGGTAATTAAATATATATACAATGTAAACACAAGAAGTCATAAATCATACTATCTTTTTAAAACTCATTTAGTGAATTGTGTGTATATATTTCAGAAAACCTGGGGCATGTTAAACTTACTCAAAACAAAACAAACAAAACCTCCTCACTGCACTTTATTTTTATTATTATGATAATTATTATAGTTGTTTAATGATTGAGGACACACATCTAACAGACACACTTCTAAAATATGAAAGTTGAAATAAAAATAAAATCCCTCTGTTTAACCTCAGAAGAATTTGTTATGAGCTATCATCTAACCATGATAATCAGACTACTGAAAAGTAGCCATCATCTATTAAAAAAAAAGATTAAATTGAACAATATTTATTTTTAATAATATTATAGAGCATGCCTTTTAGGTTCAATTTATTGACTCTCAAGGACAGAAGTTTTGGCACTTTTTTATTTAAGTGATTATTTGTATACAGTTTGATTCATTGATAAAGAATAAGTCGAGAAACCACTAAGGTTTAACATTTTGAAACATCTTAGATTCTTAGTTGATCTAGAATTTAACATCCACAAGTATTTTCCTCTGGTTTTAAGTTAATGCTAATAATTCACGAAAGGAAATAAAATACATAGATTAGTCCTACAGAAAAAGATGCTTAGGAGTTTTAGAATTTTGGGGTACATTTTGTTTTTACAAAAGAAAAAAAGTCCCTCCTTCATCTACATGGAATTATTATAGGATGTTGCTCACCATTAGTGATAACCCTTGACATTTGTCCTGCTGTCAAGTAGTAGGCTGAAAATAACAAGTAGTTTTAAATTGTGATATGATCCCATACTCTTTTCAGCTGGATTTAGACAGTATTAGTGTTAAGTTACACTGCATTCATCATGATGACATGAATATGAATGAGGCAGTGTAGGAATAGACCTGACCCTAACTTCTGAACTAAGAATCCTTTTTTGCACAAGTGTTCCTTGATCTGTACCTGAATAACAGAATGAGTCTTTCCATTTGTCCAACAAGCTGATCAAATCCGAGCATAGAATAAATCCACCAATGCCTCAAACTACATTCTAAACTTATATTACTTTTTGTATTGCATTTTATAAAATTACATGGTATTTTTTTTCTTTGTGAACAAAATTCCTGAGTACTCCCCTTAGTAAAATCCCTAAAATCAAGTATGTCCATATACAAGAAGGAGGAATAGGTAAAGAAAAAAAAAATGTATCCTGTATTTTTCGTATGCATATTTTAAGAGAAATAGAACTCAATTATCTTTATTAGATATATACCATCAATATTTTTGAGAATTAACCTGAGATATTCATTTCCTGCTTAAAAAGAAAGATAATATCAATGTAACACATTACATCAATTTAAAAGCTGTATATTCTATTTATGAACTCGAAGAAAAATATTTAAAACCAGAAAACATTATCTCACTAGTATTCCTGTGTGTCCTTCAAATCACACACATACACATAAACTTACACCCACTGCATACTGTCAGAGTGGTGGTCCTTTTATGCTTTTTACACCACAAAGATAGTAAGGTCCATGTGGATCTTGAGGAAAATATTGTTCACTGATATGAGGTCTATTATGATCAGGAAGCTTTGCTTTCAGGGTAAAATCAGATATGTATAAATTTGAAAAATTAGTGGTTACCAGAAGAGAAGGTGTAGGAGGTGGGTAAATCAGGTAAGAGAGGTCAATTATAAGGTAAAAAATAGAATTGAACCATTAGTAGTGCACTTAACAGATGTTGATTTACAATGATGTATACTTTACACCTATATATTATTTTGCAATGTTATATCAATATAATAAAAAAGACTTTAAAAGATGAAAACTGAATACAACAATAAAAGCCGTAGTGAAACAAACAATATCAATAACTTGCAGCAATGAAATATTTAGCTCCCCCTAAGAAAAGGCATTATATGAAATTATACCAATCATCCATTGTTTTATACACATATATTTTTATATACACATATATAAAAGAGAATTATATTTTTTCTTAGTTTTCTATCCAACAAGGCAGGATTCCAAATGAGATACATTTGTTTTTTCCTAAATACATACCATTTGTATATTTTTCACATTCTTCTCTGTGCATAGATTTAAGAAACTTCACGGTATTTTCTATTCCTGCCATAGGGAAACTATAAACATAATGACCCAGCCATTTTATTAGTTTCTCCAGGGAGTCTTCACTCCATTTAAGGTGCACAGTCTGATTACTGATACCTTCTTGTCTTTCTAGGAATTCAGCAAGATTATTTCCTGATTCTTTTCAAATTAAGTTGAGACAGTGTGACTGACTTCTCACTATCGGAAATGTGGCTAGAACTAACGCTGGCCTCTTCTAGACATTATGTTCATCCTTACTGTGTTACATTTCAACAATTACCTTGGACGCCATAGGTCTAGATGGCAGGGTTAAAAGGAGAAACCTGCCCCACACCCCATTCCCACAAGTCACCATATCCTAACCTGTGACAAACTATGATGTGAGCAGGCACTAAAGCTTTATTGTATTAAGACACTGAATGTAGATGGTTATACACCATAGACACTATCAATAGTTAGTTCAATGAACACTTTTGACCTGAACAAAGTATCTTCAATTTTACTATAGCAACGACACATTTACATGTCTCTTACTTTTATCTCAGTAAACTTTTTATAGTTCACTTCTCTTTTTCTCTCTCTGCTGCTTTAGAAACACTAGGTAACTTACCTAAAAGCATTGAGAAAGAGTAAATTACATGTATATTTTAATTAACATAATTGAAATGTAAAAGGAGCTTGAAGATTCATTTCACTCCAGAAATGAAGAGGGAGTGTAAAGGCAAAAGGGAAATTCACTAGTTC
This sequence comes from Solenodon paradoxus, assembly GCA_004363575.1. Lineage (NCBI taxonomy): Eukaryota > Metazoa > Chordata > Mammalia > Eulipotyphla > Solenodontidae > Solenodon > Solenodon paradoxus. The sequence goes on along the minus strand of RJWH01000762.1, from coordinate 505,580 downwards.
ATTTCTTCAAGAAGATGAATTAGGCCACAATAAAGAATCAGGGATCTATGAAGTCGGATTTTAATAACAAGAAAATAAAATAGGGTATTGGATCTGAATTTAGCATAGAATCGGAAATATGACACTAAATGAAGTTGGAACTCACAAGGTTTTGTCCATTTAATAAAAATAAAAAGGGTTAAAAAAAAAAAAAAGCTCTCTATGTCAAATCTTGTCTCTGTCAGAGATTTGGTAGCAAAAAATAGTCTTTCATGAGCTGTAAAACTTTCAACCATTCATATAATTCTGTGCACATGGAACTCTGTGAAGGTGACTGCAGCTGAGGGGTACCTCACAAATAAACATTTTAAAAAACGACAGTAGATAACATCTGCCACAAGGAAGAGCCGGGACACAAAGGGTCTGTTGAAATGGTCTTAGAATCTCAGACCAGTCTCCAGCGCAGAAATTCAAGACATTTTTTCTGCCATAGGCATAGTGATTAAAGGCTTATCTTTACTGTCATTAAAATACATGCATCTTGAAATACCTAAATGGTCATAAACTTTTCTTTGGTTTTGGTGTGTTTTCCTTTTTTAAAAAATATATACTGTGTTAGTTTCCTAAATCTGCTGTAAAACATTACCATAAACTGTGATGGTTTAAAACAACAGAAGTGTGTTCTCTAACAGTTCTGTGGTCTAGAAGTCCAAAATGAAGCTGTCATTACGGCAGTGGTCCCTTGAATGACTCGAGGGAAGAATCCTTCCATGCCTCTTTCAGGTGCTGGTGGCAGTTAGCTGTGTCTAGCATTCTTTAGTGTCAGTTTCACTCTAATCTCTGCCCCTATAATCACAGGGCCTTATTCCTTTGTGCATGTTTTGTGGCTCTGTATGTCTCCAAAGTTCCCTTTCCTTCTTCAATGGTCCTATCATTGGATTTAGGGACCACCTTAATCCAGTATCAATTCATCTTAAACTGATTATATATGCAAAAACCTTATTTTCAAATAGACTCACATTCACAGATACCTGAGGTGAGATTATTTCAGTTGTGGCAGTCAAATGTTAAAGGAGATTTTTCTAGGTGCCATCATATTTCATTTTATTTTTCATATATTTATATTATTTAATATTTTTTCCAATGAGCAACGTGTTTCTTTTACAAATCAAGGGAAAAAAAATAAAGCGATGTTATTTAATAACCCACCTGTTCTGGTGGTCATTCCAGCTGCAATGACTTCTCAGTCTTTAGTTATAATAGATCGTATCTGTTCATCTGCTTTTTGGTGTTTGTTTTCCTGAATCATGTCTTTCCTCAGGCTCTTTTGATTAACAATGTTATTGTTTTTCAAGTTCTACTGAAATAATAATGTACTCTGTGTGATTACAGACCTACTGAAGTAAATAAAAAGTAATTCTGGAAAAACAGGTACTTAAATCAGAAAGCTACAAAAGTCTCTCAGCCACTCATTAGGTGAGTTACATAACACGCTCTTAAAGATAAGCTGAGAGGTTATGCTATTTCACAAATGTGGCAGAGAACCATCTCTGAAAGGAAAGCAAAGACAGAAAAGGGGTAAGGAAGATCATAATCATCCATAAGTTGGAAACTGAGCAACTGATTAGCCAAGAAACAGTCAGTGTTTTTGTATTATTTTGTATTATTTCCAGAGACTTTCCAAACTTTCTGTATTATCCTTGTTTTAATAAAATGTATAGCTTAATAAGACTCTAGAACTCAGAAATGAGCACATGCTGATAAGATTCAATACCCATCTGGTGCTGAACTCACTGAAGATCTGTCTGGGCAATCCACTCATTGGTCTGCAAAGTGGGAATTTACAGTCTTATAGACAACAGCAGTTTGACATTTAGCACACTGTCGAGAGCAAAGTTAGATTAAACTTGAAAAATAGGTTACCAGTGTATTAAAGTAATATAGAGCAATGAATTGAAAAGAGAGAAGTTAGAACTGGGAGCATACATTTTTAATTGGAATATTGGGGTCAAGAACTCCCGCCAAGAAAAACTCAGGAGATGGGGAAAGCTTGAAAGTCAGAATAAGCCACAGAACAATACTACAATAAGATCTCTGTCATGTATATATGTCCTTATGACTTCAGGGAGAGGAGATCCGGTTGTTAATGATGTTGACACATCGGTAATGGTGTCTTAGAACAGTTTAAATTCCATGTGATTTTGCTGCTTCTAAAAACCTCATGGATTATAAAAGTAATCAGATGTGAATATAAAATATTCTAGTAAATTGACATTATGTATGGATGTTACACATAAATGTGATTGCACTGAGGGGCCAATACTTTTAAATCCATCTCAATTATTCTAACATTAGAGTTTTTTTTTTAATGGTAGCAATTATCAATAAGAAACTAAATGAATATATCATGATATTTTGTTTATATCAGATTGTAAGACTTTAACAAAAATAACCACTGGGTGTTGGACAGTATATTGGGAAATATGCATTCTCATGTACTTTTGTAGAGCATACAATTGGAGTGCAATTTCTGGAAGGAATTTTCTATATCTGTGAACAGGACTACCTATAATTAGAAAATTTCCTTCTAGGAATTTATCCCAAGAAAATATAAGGAAGATTGTATAATAATATATAAACGCATGCATTCATTATGAAAAATATATGTATAGTAATTGAAAACTAAATATGTACAAATAGAATAATTCCATGAATTAACAGAAAAATATATAGCTACAGATTCAGTGATATAGAAAAGTATCTCTAAAATTATTTACCAATACTATATTAAAAAGTAGTTTTTATTATTAAGATTATTTTTTCAATGTATAGCAAAGCTTTGGTTTTATATAGAATGTATGACTGATATGCACCAAACAACTGTCAGTCATTATATGTGAGCATATATATACATATATTTTGCTTTTTAGCTTCCATATATTTTCTAATATTATACAATAACCATGTAATAACATGGGAGGGATACTAGCAAAATAAAAGGCAAGGAGGCAGTATAATTGTTTCAATTAGCTGAACTGCTAATCAGGATTGTCCTGTATTGTATGTTCATTGGCCATTTAAAAAGCTTAAATAAAGCACTAACCTTTTAATGTCTTAAAACACCAAATTGTCGTGCATTGTTTTAATATATTGTAAAAATTTTTCAATTAATATTAAGTAGTAAAATGATCATTATAACAGAATATATGTGCAGACTCTTCCATAAGCCATTGGTCAAATTGTGCGTACTAAATTTGAACAGTTTAAGTTGTAAAATATTTATGTAGTGTCTAATTATGTGCCAGGTACTACTCTAAGTGATGGGAATACAACAATGGGCAAAAAAGTGAAGTATTTGTTTCACAAAACTCTCACTCAAAAAGAAGACACAGATAATAAATAAAATACATTATACATTGTATTAAAGATGATTTGTGCTATGGGGAAAAATAAAGCAGAAAGACTAAATGGCAGTATTAGGGGGAAAAAATGTTGCAGTTGTTAATAGAGGAGTCAGAAATTCACAGAAGGATGCTAGTAATAACCCATTTGCCTCCTCAGAGCGAGTCTCCATAATTCTCTTGCCCGGCCTGTCTCCAAAAAAAAATGTCTATGTACTGCATCATCCAGGCTCGATTGACCTCTGGATTTTGGTTGAGTTTGGACCCTAGTCAACTCTATTTGAGTTAGAGGAGGTGATATGGTTTGATTATTTTCCTCCCAACCATACCCCGTGGGTCAAGGCTTGATATGATCTACTAGTTGCAGTTATCACTGAACAACTTCTATAGTATGAACATAGTTCTTGGCAAATTTCTATAAATACTTCTCTACTCTTGTCTACCAAGCCTAGAAATTTTAAGGGTCTCCCATCAGTGATTCCTCCTCGGTGCTTTGCCATTCCTTGTTGCTTCTTTTTACAATCTTGGCACCTCATAAACAGTTCCTACGTTATGCTATTTAAATATACTCTGAGTTGCTATTTCCTACCTGAGGATTTTCTGATTGTCTATTTTTTACCAAATTTTAGCCCCACCCCACTCCTTATGTGGAACTTCTACTTTGAATTTGGAATTATTTCTCACATATTTGAAAGATGTAAAGAATCTCCTTGTTGAAATAAATACGGCACTGCCAATTTGTGATTTGCACTGGTATCAGGATTACTGAAATTATCACAGGCCTTCTGTGAAATGGAAAGGTGGTAAAAGGGAAAGCATTTGCAAATCTTGTGATAAGAAGTCTTTGGTCACTATGGTGACAATGATGATTAAAAAGCTGTGGCATGAGTTAGTTGTTTCTAAACAACAAAATAGCATGGGAAGAACAAAGGATCACACTGAAAGCTCTGAATTCAAAACTCCAAACATGGATGGGAAATCAACTGGTTTTTAGGCAGTTGTAGAATTATTATCTTATCACATAAAAGGCATGGCTGATGATACAGCCAGAGGCCTCATCACTAGGGCTGTAGAATTTCAATTCCAAATAAATATGCAACACCTTCAGTTTGTTCTTCTGACAGAAAGATAAAGATTTAGTAGAAATAGTACCCTGAAATGTCTTATGGCGATTTTGACCAAACACAGGCAAGCTAGAAAGTAACTAGCACTCACATCCTTTTCAACATTCCTTGAAGGGGAAACTGCCTCTTTTTTTACCCTATTCCTGGCTCTTACTTCAAAAAAAAAAAAAAAAAAGTAAGCTCAACAATAACAAAGAGTTACAGATTATTTTAGTTATTACTCACATGAGTTCTTCTTACTTCCAGGCCCATAAGAAGATTTATATATCAGCATAACCCAGTTATAAAAGTGAAAAATCCACTCCAAGGATGAGACCATTTAAACAAAGGTTCTTGTCCACTTGCATAGCTGGCAGTTTGGCAGCAGAGATGGAAATTGTTTACAGGAACATAAGAACAAAGTGGATAAAATGTAAGATTGATTTTAGCTGAATTTAAGGAAACTCACCTGGGATGAATTTAATATGGTAACTCAAGCACTTGGGAATAGAGTTAACAGTGGTTTGTTTCATTAACCAAATGAAAAGTAAACTCAATGGTGAAATACTCTTGGTGAAGTTGAAATGTTGTTTCCAGGTACAGTAAAGAAAGGAGTGTGAAGGTCTAGGGAGCAATGTAGTGTATCTCCTTTGGGAAAATTGCTTAGCCACCTCTTATTTTCCAAGAAAGACCAGAGGATTCTTTCTCTAAAATACTAGTGAAAGCTCTGACTTTTTCTGCAGGCCAAAGATAATTGTAGGAGATGACAGATTGAAAGTAAGATTTCTGAGTTTAATTTTAATAATAAAGGCTGATTTGCTAAAATCAGAAAGAGACCTAAGTCATCAGACAATGTGACCACACTACGAAAGTTCTCTGCAATGTGGTCAGAAGTTACACTGTGACTTTCTCTGAGTCTTCTCCAGATGGAAGAAGTTAGTGGTAGAACTCCATATCAGAGATGAAAATACAGTTTTTTTTTTATAAGTTTATTAGAGATACATTAAAACTCTTCACTGATTAATTCTGAGAAATCCAAAAATACCATGAGTATACAGAGATTCAAATGGATGTTTATTGTAGTACAACGTAGATGGAATCTTTGTCTGAGTCTCTCCTACAGTGGAACTAGAGGTTATTTACCCAGCCCAAGCATGCAGAGTAAGAAGGGCTATACTCTACTTAGTAACTGGCAAAACTCTTCACATTACCTGACCATAAAGTAAGGGCTATTATGACAAATTCTAGTGAAAGCCCCTATAAAAGTTACTCTTCATTCAAAATAGTATGTTCAGGGCAACAGTGCATCTAAATAATTATAGGATTAGCACTATTATTAAAGTCTTGACAAATGCAGGGTTTGTAATTCCTCTCACATCCCTCTTTAACTTGTCTCCTTAGCCATTACATAGTCAAGTGAATCTTGAATAATGACAGAATTTTCTTAAGGAAGTTCAGTAGTTGGAGCTAATCTCAGATGCTCTTCTCCATATGATTGCAGCAAATTAGTCTTTAGAACCTGATCTATAGCTATTACACTAAGACATCACTTTTTACTTCTCAGTCAACAAAATAGTTGACCTGCACCTGGAAAGGCGGAAGAATTTTGTTTGCGGTATGGTACAGAAAAATAAACAAGCATATTTGATACATTGTGATAGTCTGCCATGAAATCCTTATACTATAATGACTGAGAGAAGAGCGAACCCTCAGGTAAGGTAGCAAACATGCCCGCTGACCTTTCCAGGCGCAAGTTGTTTCCTTCTTTGATAATGGAAACTGACCTTTTAAAACAATCAATTTTATGGCATGCAAATTTCATCTCAGTACAGCTATTTGTTTAAAAAAAAAGTGATTCTGAGAGTGGAAAAAGGATGCCATAGTGCATCTACCTAGTGCAATTTGCTCAGTACCTCCTATTTTCAGTTGTCATTATTCACTATTTCATACTCCAGGTCTATTCTCTGGGTCTCTGTGCTATTACTCCATGCTTTCACAGGTTTCCTCTATTCCGTGTATCTTCGAGACTCGTTTTCCTTTATTCAAGTCCAGGCACTGTGAAGATGCAACACACATGCAGAGAAGAGAGAGCTGATGTATTTATTCCCCTTACTCTACCCATGTTTATACTTTGTTAGTAGCCCTGTTTATCTATAGCTACACGCTCCCTTCAGGTAACTTTCCGCCCAGCAGCACAGCTCCACTGGCCTTCAGGTAATAACTTTTTCCTGTTCTTGCTCTAGGGATGGTAATGGCTTCCAGGTGTTCCTAATCTATGGGCAGGTCACTGCCCCTTTGTAGTGCCCTTAAGTCTTACCAGTCTTTGTCAATAACCCCTAATTATCTCTTATATTACGCATGTGAACTACCAAATCTTTTCTACCAGAACATTAGTTAACAAACACTTCACAGAGTTTGCCACAGGAGAAGGTAAGATTGCAAAAATATCTTTACAATTATCAATATGTTAGAAAAGACTGCTCTATACCAAGGGAAGAGCAAGTGCCATGACCTTGAGGCCAGAGTGTAACCAACTGTTTTAGCTAAGAAGCTGTAGAGAGGCACATTTTGCTCAAGTGGAATAAGCAAGAGGAAGAGAAAGTAGAAATGAGGTTGGAAAGAGTTGAAGTTAGAAGAGATCACATAGGTTGTTCTAGGGACTTAGGGATTTATTCCATAAAGTGGGAAGTCTATAGGTGGCTTAAAATGAAAAAGTTAAATTGTTTAACAGAGTCACTTTGGCTGTTGTTTCGTGACTGAACTGTAGGAGCCAATGTAGCATAAATAGTTGCAATAATCATAATAATTCAAGCTAGAGAAGAAGGTAAGGTTGATCTAAGTGGTAAGTATGGAGGTGATGAGAGCCATAGATTCAATATATTTTGAATGTAAACCCAACAATATTTGCTTATGGATCAGGTAAAGTGTGTGAGAGAAATGAGAGTCAAGAATGATTATAAATATTTTGGCCTAAGCAAGGGGAAGAATAGATTCCCCATTAACTGACATAACCTCTAAATTGTTTCAAGGAAAAAACAATATTTATTCTTTTACAACCAATACACATTTTCTTTAATTCTTTGGTAGAAAGTCTGTCTTCAGTATCTTGCCTTTGTCTATCTTCATCTGACAAGATAAAGTTATGTATATTATATGTTGGTCAATTCAGTTGTCATTTTATAAAGATTCTCTAAACAGCCAGTTGAAATGTTATGATTTTACTTTTAATTTCATTTCAAAAGTAAAAAGAGTTTTGTAATTTATTTCATAACGCAGTATAAGCAGCCATATAAACCAAAAATAATTGTGTAATAATGGTTACTCAGTCTTTAGAATCAATCATCCTTTTTTATGTAAATAATATCGTGGTATTATTAAAGTAAATAGAGGCATATTGGGAATGGTTAGGTCTCTGAAGACCATCTGCATACATAAAGGGTATTTTTTTTTAAATTGAAGGAAAAAAATAGTATGTGTGGTTAGATCACTGACGTCAAAGCAGTGATGTGCCTTACAAGAACAGATGTAAGTTTTAAATTTTTTCATAAGTACATCTTTTTCTTAGAAGTGTTTCAACTTACAGTAACTAGAATCTGATGTTGATTCAAAAGCAACTATCAGTGTAAATGTTCCTACAGTTTGCATGAGATGAAAATGAACAATATCAATGCAGTTAAGAGATTGCTTAGGGCTCTATACTTTCTTTAAAAATGCTTATTGAAACTCAGAAAGAGAACCTCATTAAATATTAATGCAAAGGTGATTTCTTTAAGTTAACAGCTGTTAAACACTCAGACTCCATATATGGTGTCATCAAGGCAAAATCATGAAGATAAATGTTGTCCCTATTACCTTATAACGCAATCAGATTTCCTCTGAATGTTACTCCTTTTTTAGAGAACTATTTAATGATAGGCAGTGAAAGCCTAACTTATTGCAATAAACCCTTACAATTTCAAATGTAAACTTGACAAGGCCAGAGGGCATAGAAACTGTCATCATGAATGTCTAAAAGAACAATAATTAAAGATTGCCATTCCAACAATCACAGTATTGTAGTAGTTTATTAGGACTTTTGAATTTCAATGCATTTTCACTGAGTATATTAAATCACATAATTCTTACAATGGGCCAATCTAATTAATATGCACATATGATACATCATGACTTAGATTTTTAAAAATTTTGCTATTTAAAAATAGTAGTTTTCAGTTTTATTATGTTTTTGTGTTTATAGGTATAAAGTCAATAGACCAGCTTTGAAAGGATCTCATAAGAATCTAATATCTAATTATAATTGTTGCTCATTAATCAATATCTATTTTTTTAATGTTAAATCTACCCAATATGCTGTTATCAATGCTTTTTTTAATGTACTTTCATGAATGAAAATGGAATGGACATATGAGATCTTGCTAACCTAGAAAAAATGTAAGGGATGTGAATAAAGAGTTAAAATGATAATTTTATATAATTGTAGTCTCAATTTTAAAAACTACATCAATGGGTTCTTTTATTAAATGTATCAATATATATACTAATAATCTTTTCTTATGTAAATAGCACTTGTATAAAAGTACTTCTCTTTAAACTTCTCTACACATTTTTGTCATTATTTTTTATTGAGATATATTTTAAAAATTATTTCAAATGTCAATATTAGTCTAGCTACTGATCAGATTTTCAGAATATAAACTGGTAGAATCTAAATTAATGCCAGAAACTGAGTGTTCTTAATTCCTCTTAAATCCAGCCCCATTCAACAGTAGTATTTAAATATTGCTTCAGTATATATGTTTCTTTACAAATTTATTATCATTTGTGTTACAAGTAGAATATTGCTTTGGAGATCATCTAGTCTTTCCACTAGACCTTTTATGTTCAATCTTAGATTTCTCTAAGTGACTCTCAATATTGTGATGACAAAATATAAATCTCTTCTACTCATTTATTTAAAGCCCTCCTCAGGGCTTTCTACTGCTCCAAAGATCACATCCAAATTCCTTAGTAAGGTTATAAGGTCCTTCATTTTCTGGTTTCTGGCCTGTACTGTCTTGGCCCCTTATCTCTCCCAACCTCCTGAATTCTGCCTCCTTGACTCAAATCCTAATACAAATGATAAACAAACCAAATCTTCTTGCCATTTGCCTCAGCTATGCTGATTTCCAGAAACATTTCCTGAATTTACCATACATTTCCTTGCCTCCCAACTTTGTACATACTCTTCCACCAGAAATCTTTACCTTAAAAATGATCTTTTAATAAGATTTTTAGCTTCCCAGCTTTTTAAGGACTGGGTTAGATATTCCATCTATCCTACCAAAACTTCTCAATGTATTAAGTCACTTTGTTAATCTCCCCTCCATTTATTGGAAGTTTAGGTATCTTTATCATTTTATTCCCAATAATTAGTGTTTCCCCATCTAAAAAATAAAATATTTACTTGATGAAATTTAAATTTCTTGCAGAGTATTTCTTTCATTTGAAGTCACTAAATGAAAGTTTCTAGCACAATGGAGGAGGGCAAAAAATAATAATTATACAGGTTGAAGTTCCTCTGCTTCATCCTGCAAGCAGAAGTTTTAACATAGTAGTTAGCTCTCAAAGAGATGACATGAAACAAAAATCAAACTGTTTTATTTCCTACATAGTTTATAAAGCGCTGCATGATCAAATTCTGCCTCCTACCTACTCTCAGCCCCCCTCCATCCAGCTTTTTTGGATATCTAATCATTTCCTGACCACTGGATTTCTCTTTCTGAAATGTCTATGTATAATTCTCTTCACCCTCAGTTCTTTGCATGACTCCCTCTTTTATTTAGGTCTTGCTGAAATAACAATACTCTAGCTGCCGTATCTAAAATCACAGCTCCTTGTCTGTTATTACTCTCTTACTTTAGTAATTCTGAGTTTTCATTATAGCACTTTCTAATACATGATATTAATTTACATATATTTATATATTTATTGACTTTCCTAGCTAGAGTACAAACTCAACATGATAATAGGGATTTGTCTTATAAACAGTTGTATTTCCAGCCCTCAAACGAGATCTTATGTTTAAGATGTTCAATAAATGTTCTGGAAGGAAGGAAAGAAAGGAGTATGGATTAAAGATTTTAAACTTAAAATTTTTAAAACTGTTTATTTAGTGTTTTAAGTCAGTTGAATAGCTGACTTCATAATACATTCAATAAATTGCACATGCAGTCACTGGTCTTTTAATTAATCTCAACAGAGAAATGGTGAATTTGGTGACTGTATACACAGTGTCAGAATAATTTTAATACATACTTGAATACATAGAAGGTTTATACAGCTGTTTTTAAATTTCGATATATGAGTTACAGCACAGAATGATATTAAGTGCTGAACTTATTTTCAGTGTTTATGTTTTAACGAAGTTGTCTTTTGGATACTAATATCAAAAATACTGTTGAGGTTGACTAATGCAAGGTATTGAGGACATATAGCCAGGACCCCAGCTGGGCCAGTAACATTTCATTACCTTAGCCATAGTGGTTCAAGAGATGGTTAATGTCTGAATATGGCCCTTATGAAAGGCAAACACTTTTTAAAGGATTTTTTTCAAAACGTAGAGGTAGGGATGCCCTGGTGGGGTAGTAGTTAGGTTAATTGCCTCCAAAGGAATGTACGCCACATATCCCTGGGTTCAAGTCTGGGGTGCAGCGGGGAAACAACCATTGTGAACACTAAATGAAAATGAAAATGGAATGCTTCTTCCTCCTCTGTTCATTTATGCCTACATCTTTCATTAAAATTAAAAAAAAAAAAGAAAAAAAAGAAGGAACCCTTTTTAGCTTCAGAAGTAGACATTTTTGAATATGAGCTACAGATGGTTACCCTGTGAAAAAATCATCTGTAGTCAAAATAATAGACTTAGAAATGGAAATCAATGACAAAATCTTACAGGCATTGTTATATAGTTTGAACTGAACTGACTTTAGAGGTGCCTTTTCTGAGACTTGGATGTTTGGTTTTTCCTTCAGTTTTCCATGCTACCAGAATATATGCCCAATGTATTTCTTGCTACTGATTGTTGTTAGAAATTAGATTTCTAACTTTGTAACTGAGAGAATTCTGATCAATTTAAAGATTTTTCATAACAGAATACATTTTTAAATCAATGTTGGAATTTGCCTCAGAACATTATATGAACAGGAACAAGTTAAAAATACTAAATATGAGATACTATTATTGACTTGGGGACAGAGTACTGGAAGATAAGGGAACTTTATACAATACATATTATAATACTTTGTTTCCAATAAATATTATGTATATATTTTTTTAACTAAAATAGGAAATGTAGACCTATTTAAAGTAGAAATTAAAGGAAGTAAATGAATAGTTTACTACATGAAATCACTTGAAGCTACACAGAATACTAAGGCTGTATCTAGATAACTAAACCATGTATACATATCCGGTAGCTAAAATTTAGCCTGTATACTGGGAGTATAATGGCAATTTTATTTTGAGCATTTTTAGATTGCTAAAACCTTCACTGATAAGGTAATCCCACAGACATAAGGTAATGCTTCCAAGAACAAGTCATAATCTTTATTCAAGTTGTTGTATGTATTACTACACTCTAGGCATTAAGGAATATGAAATGAGAGATAAGTAACCAAAAGAAAAACCATTTAAGAGTGCAAATGACGGGTAGGGTTACACACAGATTACTGGATGTAAAGGTAAATTTTGAACCACTACTTTATTATATTAATCTATATTATTATAAACAGAGAGTGAAGCAATTAGCCCTATGGCTCATGTATTATGTGGTGTCATAACTGACACATGCAAAAATTGATGTGACTTTCCAGTTGCTGCAATAATTTGCACATAGAAAAGATATGAAATGTCCTATCAAGCACTGATGCCACTTGTATATTATTTGAACCATTTCCTGAATCCATAGTGCCTCTTGGGCCTTATTAGCAAATAAAGATGATATATCATAATGGAAAAGAAAAGAATAACTTTTTTCAAAAATTCTTTTGAATTATTCAACTCTAGTTTTGAAATCTTGATTCTACTACTTACAAGCTTTGGGATTTAGGGTAAATTACTTGTTTCATGCATGTTTTCCTACTATGAGAAATGGGATGGTAATATGGAACAGTTTTTGTTCATTTTATTGTGTAGGCTTGGTCACATGGTAGTATCTCAGTTACTTAGTCGTTGTTACCATTACTCTATTCAACATCCAATCCCGCCACTCTGAAAGAGCATTGTTGAATAAAAGCCTGACAATGACTAGAGACAGAATTGGGGCATAACATTTTTCTAGGAACAATTAATTTAAACTATACCAAATTACACGTATCATTCTTATTGTTATTTTAAAAATACAGCTTGCTTAGACTATTAAAATGCCCTGTAAATTTTATTAGAAATACGATGAATTCACTATGACTCCAGGAAAAATCAGCATAAATCCTGAACTATAAGAAATGTCGATGGTAAAATTATTTGGAATTGCATGCTCAAAAATATTCATGCTTCTGGAATGAAATGCCAAAATTTTGACTATAAGAAGTTGTTAAAAGTTTATTCCAATGCATAATTTCCCCTAGAGTTGTAATCAAGCTTCATGAATTTACAGGGCTTAAGTATTCATTTTGAGAATATAACTTTTAAAAATAAGGTGACTTAATTGATAAAAAAAAAAAAAAAAAAAAAACATTGTTTTTTAGTGAATCAGGCAATTTTAACCCAGATCTCTCCTGTGAATTTGCTGTAATGTAATCCTAGTTAAATAGGTTATGTTGTTTTCAACACTTTCTGCATTTTCACAGACATAGTATCACCAAATATTATTTCCTTGAGACCTGATCAGAGTGTGTTGCCAGTTTCATGAGTGACAGTTGGTAGAAGTCAATCAATAGGTGACTGGTTATTAATGAGAAAGCACAAGGGGACAAAATGAGATACTGTGCTTCCATTGGAATAAGACTACATTCAAATTCTTATCCTTTAAATAAAAAAATTCCAGTTAGTATTGTCTATTTTTAATAATTCTTAAAAAGAATATTTATGGTGATTCGTAAAACAGGCTTTGGGATTCATAAGTTTTAAGTAGAATTCAATAGTTAATTAAAAATTCTAATATGAATTTCCTTCTGTACTAGGTTTGGGCATCCCCAATAGATTTTTCAGATATGATTATGCCCCTTGCTTCTTTGAATAAATTGAGAAAGTTATATTTTAAAAGAATTTTTTTGATAACATCAGACAAAATATGCATAGAAACTAATGACTATTCAAGATTAATATTTTATGACTATGATACATTAATATCTTAAAGAGCATATTTAAAAATTAATCATGATAAGTGCCAATTAAGGAAAATATAAGGCTAACAGTCTCAAGTCTTACAAAAATAGTTACAAGATAAAAAAATTAAAAATCTAGATTTATTCAGAATTTGGGTATGAAGACAAGCTAGATGGAAATATAATTAAAGAAAATTTGCATTATAACAGTTAGCCACATAAAATGGTTTATCAAAAGCCTTAGAAATTATGGCTTTGAATCCTGTGATATTGCCTTTAGGAATTTATTCAGAGTTGTTTGTTATAAATAGGTTTATATTAGCAAAAATAAATAATAGAGTGAAAACCTAGACCTCAACTGTATGTCTAACATTAGAATGATAGATATCTTTTGTTATATAAAGTGGTTAATACGTTTTCAAAGAATTTTTAGGAAATGAATCATGCTAATGATATAAAATGAAAATATGACATTATTGAGTGGTAGAATTAGTATGATTAATTTTCTTTATATTTTTGTTACTTTTCAATTTAAAAGTTCATATATTTCAGATTTAAGTCAAAATTAACATCAAAATAATAAGCATGGCACATATAATGTGGGAATGTGATTTTACATGCTTCTTTCCATATATATGAGGAAGATTTTATACTTTTACATATCAGTTCATAAATAGTGTTTAAAATCTATCAAAAACAGCTGATTCATGATAAAATTCAAATAAAAATAATAAGATAACTTTCAATAAATGTCTACTTTATGAGCAATATTAATAGATTAATGGAGTTTGGTCATGACAGATTTCACTGAAGGAACTAGAACAATTTGTCACAAGTTAATATCCAGACAATAGTATCCGTGAAATTTATTGGGAAAATACATACTGATTTATTGGTGGGGGAGCCTTATAGTCACATAAAAAAGTGAGAAAAAATGAATTAGAATCAGGGATTGGAAAACATTTAAAAGGTAAAAGTCATTCATCCATTAGGAGAATATTGAGATAATACAACTGGCTTTTAAAAATTCAAATATGACAAAGTGGGAAAAAGAACATAGGTTTGGTTCTAATAATTAACAGTCTGTCCCTTCCTAATAGTGTAGATGTGGGAAAAATAATATCTTCTCTGTGGTGAGGATTCCCTTCATAGGTATCATCAATATATTATTCCTAAGCATCAAGAACAGTAGAAAGGAATTATAAGTGCCTGCCATATAATAGGTACTTAATAAGTACTATTCTCATTTGTTTTAAATATTTATGTAGATTAATATAGGAAGTTTCACAGGACACTTAGTGATATCAGTTTCACCTGCCAAGTCAAACATGAATAAGTGTGTTTTAAACAAGTGTGTTTAAAAAAGACAGTCATGTCTTAAATGTTCTCTTTAGCTCTAAAAATGTCTTTCTTATGGAAATTTTAGTTGTAACATTGTGGCCTGTTCTCATTTCAATTTATCCCCAGTTTGAAAAGAAATTATTACTCTTCTTTCTTCTCAACCACAGATACTTCCTTTGTCTTTGGTCACTCTATGAATGCTCCACAACTCTTATAATATTTCTCTTTGACAGTCTAGTTATTACTCCACAGCTTAAACACAGGAACACATAATCAAGTATCAACTGATCTTTGAAACAACTTTCATTTTCAAAAACTCAAGATTGATAGCAAGTCATCAGTGTTACCAAAGACAGACACAAAGTAACACTCATACTAGTTACAGCATTGTAAAAAACTTTAATTTTGCAGATTTTCTTATGCTTGATCCATAGAGGCAGAAACATTCATATTTTTTCAACAAAACTATAGATAACTTATTTCTAATTCTTATATGCACTATTTTAGGGAGAGAAGTTTCCGTTTGGATGACCATCACTGTTTTTCATGGTCAGAGCTTGGCAGGAAAGCTCCCAGGTCAGCTGATTTGTGGCTAATAATAGTCTTCCAGGTTGTGCACACTCAGACATCAGTTTGCTGGTCTTATGGAAGTATTGTTTTTCCTGAAGAAAACAGAATTACCCTGGTCTCCAGTAGAGTTGTTCTGGTTGTGTTTTCTCCAACCTGCTTTCAGAATCTCAGTAGAGGTGGTTTTTATGATATGGCTCTTTAGGTTTCATATACGCAGTATTAGTGTCACGGATAGTGCTGTTCCTCCTCCCGCACTACTTCTGTTCAACAATAGTTTCTTGGCATGCTTGTTCATAATTTATGTTCACAGCTTCCCTTGAGTGTCTTTTATTATCATAGTCATGGGCTACCAAAGCCATTCTAGAAAAGAGATCATCCAATATGAAAGAAACATTGTTGCTTCTGAGAAATGTCTAGGACTACAGAGAGAACTCTGATTGGATTAATAAATATTTTCTCAACAAATAATTTATTGGTGCTTGATTGCTGAGAAAAACGAGGCGCAGAAATGTTAATAAATGTTAAAGAGAAAATGCAGTACACTTATCCATTAACAGGTCATACTGATTTTAAAGGTTCTGCCCTTCCCAGTCAACAGCTAACCATCAGTAACCACAGGACAGTCTTGTTTTCTTATACCTGATCCTGAGTTTGAGGCAATGTTGATTATCACAGCACCCTTTCCAAACTGAGCTTGAAACTAGCACTCAGTCTTTCTCAAAAGACATTTGGCTAGCCACTAACAATTAGCTAGAGTTGGTACTGAAAAAAACTATTTTCAATCACAAGATTAGTATGCATTTTTCCTTGAAACAATTTGTGTTTACTAACATCTGTAGATTGGGGGCACTGGATTGAAAAATTGCTAAAATATTTACTATGCTGTAATTTTCTATGAGGGTCACCAATCTATATATTCCCAGGTATACCAGGAATTCCTAGGTATTTCTGTTGAAAATATATTTTAATTAAAGTATAAAAGTAATGTTACCCATGAACTTACGTTCATTTTGCAGCCTTCAAATATTTTTCCTCAGGGTGGAAATTTCTCATGCTTGATCACAGCCCAAAGATTATTTGGTCCTGGAAAATACACATGTGATATCTTTATTCATCTAAAAGTTCTATCCTGTATTTGAAGAAATGGGGTTGGGGGTGGGGAGGAAGAAGAGCCACACACAGTTGAAATAGTCCATGTGTCTGGTCTTTACTGAGGCATATTCTCCTGAGAATAACCTTTTGAAATATGTTTTACAAATTGCATTTTTAATGGAATAAATGTAGTATGAGGTCAGGAGAAATTCTTTGGTTGTTTCTTTGAAGTTCAATGTTTTAAAAATAATGCCAATATAGGTTTAGGAATCTTTCAAAATTACATAGCTGTGGTTTAGTTGTGCTTTTTAACCTAGAGGTAAAATCTTTTTCCCTTTTGAAAGATACCAGCAAAGCACTTGTCTGAGAAATTTCTTACCCACCCCCTTACATTATGGCCAAAATTATGCTCACATCTGTCCAGAGCGAGTAAGTCCCAGCCATCACGTGTAGTCTTTGTGCTTTCAGCCTGCAGCCCAGGAAATGACCACCTGTGTGGGCAGTTCCTCCTCACGTATTGTTAGGTCTCAAAAAACAGGGTTCAGCAGAAAACAATAAAACAAAATAAAAATAGAGTGAAGGAGATGAGAGAGCCAGAGGACAGATGGAGGGGTAGAGAGAGAGAGGAGAATGGTGAACAGAGAAGAGGGAACTGAGAGACAGAGAGGGAGAGGTAGAGATGGGGAGAGAGGGTGACAGAGAAGCAGCGGGGAGGGGTGATGGGGGCTGTTGGCAGAATGCTGAGATGAGAGAAACAATGAGATTGAATCTTTGCTTCTTCCACTAAAATACTTGCCTTTTAGGGTTTCATTACCAGGGTTGCAAACAAAGCAGAGGGTTGGGAATATGTGTTCCCTTACAAATGGAAACAAAATAAAACATCTAGGATATCTTTAATAACATTTCAAATTATTTTACAATAATAAAAATAATGTAGTCTCCAAATGAAAACTCTTTGCCAGAGTTTGCTCATAGCCTCTACTCTGTTTACTACAGATTATTATCTTCACTTCATAAATGAAGATATTGAGACAGAGAATTTAAATTAGCAGTCCCAAAGTCACAGGGTTTAAGTAGTGGTACTGGGCTGTGACTCATGAACCAATGTCTCTCACCCACGAACTTAGACCCTGGATTGTGTTATCCCATTGCTAGAAAAGTCTTAAATGCGTAAGACCCATGTATGCTTCTTAGTGCCCTTATAGTGCCAAAGAGAATAAAATCTAATTACTTTTTAGTTCTTGGTAAGAAGATAGTATGGTGGAAAATCTGCCAATTTGAGGGTCCATCATTTCCACACAGCCTTTAGCTCATACCTAATTTTAGTAATTGCCTATAATATTCTCTCCTTTGAAACAGCCTCCAACCCCACATCACCCCAACCTCCTCCATAAGCCAGTGAGGTACTAACCTCCTACATTCTGTCTCTCTTGTACCCAATCAGATGATTTCCTGCAGTATGTATCAGGGCCGTGATACAGAATCTGGAAATTCCTTTCTGTAAGGGCCCTGCAGTGCCTGACTTCCCACAGTGCATTGAATGAAGATGGTCTGTAGAATGAAAGCTACAGACATAAGGTACCACTTAATCACAGCATGTGATTATTAATTATCCCCAGAAAACATTCCCTTCATTTAGTCTATTAGACTTAAAATTCTCTTAGGAATGTAAAAGTAATACAATGTGGTAATCCAAGTTGGAATTAATATATGATCAACTTAAAGAGGTAGGGTATGCAAAGATGACGTTCTTACATTTTTTGCCTTTATAACACTTAATATTTTAATTATAGTTTAAATACACAGAAATTAGTAAGCAGTAGCATCAGATGTGTCTAAAAATGAATTCGTCTCAGTCTTTGAATTCCTTTTCCTTTCATCCCAAAATAGGAAATGTTCAAGCAGAGGACAGTGGCCCACCTTCCAGGGTGGTATTAGAATGTCTTTATTAGTAGAGCGTTAATATGAGATAGCTTGAGATCCCATCCTGTTAGCATTAATGATTCTGGGACATTGCATTGCATTGCTGTATTAGGAATAAAAAGTATAAATCTTATGAGTTTTAACTTATTTAGAATACAATTTCAATATAAGTGGTGGCAAATTAAATTAACATGTTTTTGTTTTGGTTTTTTTGTTCAAATCTCTGGCTAGATTCCCTGCGGCTAATCTATATGGTTATGCCATGTGGTTGGAAACAGGAAACACCTGTCTCCCTGCTTGCTAGCACTCACTTAACATGATCCCTGGCAAAACAGTTTTTTCAGCCTCAGCCCAATTCACAGAGGTCATTTCAATATGGACTATTTCAACTTGTATTACAAACCATCAGTGTTTAACAATTTTCAAGCACTCTCTGGATATGAATCATTATACAGTCACCAGAGGTTTTTAAACTATTGTCCTGAGGTCCTCTGAAAGAGATCATTTGCAAATTTCAAATTCATTGGGATTCCAATACATAAAATACCTTATTTTTACATTTTTTATTGTCAGAGAGAGAATATATCTCACCTTGCAAAATGGAATGTGTATTTCTAGTTCTTTGTTTTTAAAAAGCATAATAAATAAAATCTATTGTAAGAGTTTCAAATGTCAGAGCAATAGAGTCACCTTATGGCTTTTAGTTCTTTTTTACTTTTTACAGTGCTTGAAAACAGAATCCTCATATTTAATATCCCACTCAAGTTTTGGCTTTGAATTTTGCAATGCAAAGTTTGACAGTTACAGCCAATACAGATGCTTCAGATATGCTAACAATTTCAGCTGTGGGAATGACTGTCTAGCCTTTTTTCCCCCACATTGCCATAATTTCTTAATTGGCCATCTGCCTAGGTTGACCAAGAAAACAATGACTTGAGCATTTGCTTTATCATTTCCTCTGGTTGTGTGTGTATTCATTTTTAAAAGGAGATTTGAATATAAAGATTACACTTGTCTTTTCCCCAGTGTGATAGGGCTAAAAGGCAAATATTGACTTAAAATATTGTGGGAATGTCTATCTTAAAAAATCCACAATAATTTCACTGTTTAGTCCATCATCTTGTAAGACTGTGTGGTTGTTTGAAAATACTGTTTCCACCCCCTGTTGTTACTACTCTTCTAACTGTGCACCAGCCAAAATTAATTAATATCCCATTTAAACACAATGTAGTTCTGGCTGAGTTATTATAACACATAATTTACCCCTTAAATTATAATCTGTTCTGTATCATATTTTACAGTGTCTTTAGTTAAAAAGTTAATATAACATGTATCAACCCAATAACGTATCTTCAGTGAAACAATACATTTTATGCATAGATTAAAATTTGGTAGCCTACTTTTGAATGGTTTGTGATTCATCAATTTGCCATTGTATACAGTTGCAAATCTAATGGATTAAACCTAGATTGAGTAGGGAGACAATCAGGCAGAAGACTATCTATTTGATTAGGTAGTGAAATAAATGCGAGCAGAGAAATAGATTCTCTGGTCATATATGGTCAATTTGTGACAAAGAAACCAAAGGCATGCAATGGAGTTAGGAAAGTCTTCTCTACATGAAGTTGGGAAAACTGGACAGCACATGCAAAAGAGTGAAACTAGATCACTCTCTAACACCATGCCCCCAAAGTAATTCAAAATAGATTAGGAACTTTCATGCTAAGACTGGAAACGATACAGAATATAGAAGAAAACAGGTAAGTCCCATGAACCCGATAACACCATCCTTAGAGAAGTCTTTGGGGATTTGACTCCAGTGGCAAGGGAAACAAAATAAAAAATAAACAAGACTACATTAAAAAAAAAAGTTCTGCACAGTGAAAGACACTATCATCAAAATGAAAAGACATCCTAATAAATGAGAATATATTTGCACATTATACATCTGACAATGGGTTAATCAGCAAAATATATAAAGATCTCATAAAACTCAAGAACAAAAAACAATAATCAAGAAATGGGCGGAAGATCTGAATAGACATTTCTCCAAAGAAGATATACAGCTGGCCAATAGTCACAAGCAAAGATATTCCTCATCTCTTGGTTATTAGGGAAATTAAACACAAATCAAAACCACATTAATTTCACCATGTGAGGACAGCTCTTTTACAAAATACTGGAAACAGCAAATGTTGGCAAGGATACAGAGAAAAGGAAACACTTTTGTAGTCTTAGTGGGAATGTAAATTTGTGCAATCATTATGTAAATTAGTATGGAAAGTCCATATGATCCCATCATCCCACTATGGTGTGTTTACCCCAAAACACAGAAACACTAATTTGTAAATACCCCCATGTTTACTGCAGCATTATTGACAATAGCCAAGAATTGAAAAATAATGACTATCAACAGATGAATGTGTAAAGAATATATATGTGTGTATCTATGTATATATACATGTTTTATATATATATCTGTGTGTATGTATATATATACATATATATGTATATACATATATATAGGAATACTACACAGCCAAAAAAAATGAAATCCTGATATTGCAACGACATGCATGAAACTAAAGGGGATTATGCTATTATGTGAAATAAATCAGAAAAATGATACATACCAGATGATGTTGCTTATATATGGACTATCGAGAAACAAAACAAACAAATAAACAAAATGAAAACCATCCTTGGACATTGATGATAGATCTGAGGTTACCAGAGGGGAAGCTGGTAGAGGGCACAAATAAGAAGTGGTGGGGAACCTGAATTAAAAAGGGAAATGCTGGCAGATCGCCCCTTTTTCATCCTCAAAACGTGGAATTTTTAGACAATCATCTATCCCAATAACGATGTTGGCTTATGGAAAAAAACGTTGGAGGGTATTAGCTGCATTTCAAAAATAGCTCCCTGGCATGAATACTGTGGGCATAAATTGTGCCTATACATATAGAAATGGCGGCCATATGTCAACTTATTTTAATAAGAACATGTCTTTCCCAAAAGAGATCTCTCTTTAGACCCAGGGAGTTCTGCAAGCTCTAAATTTATTGCATAGTTTTAAGAAATGCCTGATACTTCAGGAATCATCATTACCAAGGGGACTATAATTCAGACCTAAGGTAGCTCAGGAGAAGAAAAGTGAGGCTTTTTTCTTATATCAAGAATTTGCCAATCTGTACCTGAAAATATCTCAAAGTTGAGATGAATTCTTAAGCTTCCTCATGCATGTTACTCAAATTTAGAGACTCACAAGAAAGCTGAGGAAAATAACATAATCTCATTATAAACATTGGGGTCCAAACCTACCTTTGCCTCTGAACCAATGGACTAGAATCAGCTTAATCAAAAATCATAAAACAAAATAAAAAACCATAAAGATCCATTTCTCAAAATACCCACTTAAACTTGAAAAACTTCAATTTTATTTCCTTGTCAGCATGACTTAGCACATTGCAGTCAATCAATAATGATCTAAGTATCTTCTTAGTTTACCAAGCAATGAAAATGAAACTCCCTCCCACACACACCAAATTATTCAAATATGCCTTTTTCAAGCTATCTAGAGTGGGGTTTTTCTAAACACATACCACCTAGCTATGTGAAACTAAAGGTTAATTGAGAACCACATCTGTTGCCGTCACCACATTTATTTAGATGTGGAGTCATCTCCAAAAGCGACCTGTTTAGCAAAGAAACCTATTCTGCGTCAGGGCAAAATTCTTGAAGACAGGGCTTTGTCATATGAAGTCATCCCTTCATGTGAAGACCTCCTCCTCACTCCTACCTGCTCCAGGCATCCTTTTCCTTTCACAGCACAGGATAAACACCTTTTATAGGATCCATTTACCTTAGAATATACAGCCATGTAAATTCTCTCCATGTATGTCATTCAAGTTGATCTTTTCTCCTAATCCTGTCTGATGTTAATTTGTTCATTTGTGCAGCCTGTAAAAACCTCAGAGGGTCAGGGGTATTTTCTTCACACCCTAACACTACCATGACAAAAGATTTTGGGAGTCTTCTTGGAAACAGTAGAATGTTTTAACCAATTTCCTAACTATTTAGTAAATTCTTAAGAAAGGATGTCAAAGACAGTTGATGTAAGGCAGAAAGGGAACTTTGTTGGAAGAAAAAAACTCTCATGGACATGTTTCTAAGAGAATTAATTCCAAAAATAGTCCTGCAGAACACTGTACCAGTCCAGTTCCCTGGCCCATGCTGAAGTTCACATAGGCAAAGGCACAGTATTAAGAATAACATTGGGTGGTGATGGCTAGAAAAGAGCATTGGAAAATGTCTGAATTTTGGGGTACTCTGAATTCTTGCTGTGTGTTATGCCCCAGAGTAATAACATCATCACTTCTCTCCCCTTCAACATAAAATGGGACTTTCATTCATTTCATGAATGCCATCTGAGTACAGTGAGTCTCTTTGCCACACATTTGAGTAGGGTACATGAAAGCTAAAACTAGATTTAAGCAGAGAAGAAGCAAGGTCTTTTATCAGAGGAGTTTCCACCAAATCTTGCTAAATATTCTTAGTTACCATTGCCAGAATACACCAAGATGGTAAACAGAGTATCCTGGTAGTAATAAGAATCTGAAGCCCTGATTCTTTTCATCTTCTCCATTCTATAAACTATCTCTGTATGCTTCACAGAAAAATAGGGAGGTAACTTTTTCCCTCCTTTAAATTATTTGAGTCAGTTTCTTTTACCATTCAGAAATTTCATTTGTCACAAAATTCAAAGAAAACCTCATTCTGATTGAATATAAATCAGAGTTCGCTTTACAGCTTTTTGGGGGGTATTTTTACCTTGACCTTCTAGGCAATATTATGGAAAACTAAAATATTTAGTTCGTTTATGTAAGCTGCTACTCTAGAGAAGGAGATGGTCATCAATAACGTGAAGTTTTCAGTGCTTAAAATATTTCTAAGGAATGAATTCAAGAGTTTATGCATCAGTTTCACTACAGGCAAGAATTTGAAGACACCTGGGAACCCTGCAGCATTCTTCAGAATATTACCTCTGCTCGGACAACCTCAGAATTGAAATGTGATGTCTTATTCATTTCTTGTCTAACAAAGACATAAATAAGGTATCCCTTGCCAAAGATGATGTCAGCCTTGAAAACAAAAGATTTGACATGATTTCAAATATATATCAGAATTCTGGATTTCTTCGAAATAAGCTACCCTTATCTAAAGAAGTGGCAATGAGAATTCACTCTGCTTTTGTTGGCTAATGCATGCTTTTATAAATTTAGATTTCTGCAGCCAGTTAAATGAAAATGGTCCAAGTTAAATGTTGAGTATAAGATGTATATTATAGAGTGAAAGACTTCACCAATTAAAATGATCATTAATATCCACAACAGCAATCTTAATATTGAAAACAACTTGGATCAGATTTAAACTAATACATAAGTGAGATTGGTTAGTTCCATTATTAAGGGAAATGACCATAGGTTTTACAGCAAAATAATTAAAGACAGTTTTTGAAATATAATTGTTTGACTATTCATGAGTGAAGGAAATCCTAATGCAAAACAATTAGTGCTAGGTAAACTTTTGAATGCAAGTGTTGATGTGTATTAGAATAAGAGGTGAAAGGTTTACAGATTTCTTTAGAACCATAGGTTGAGTCATTTTTATGTGACTTTTGTTATTGTTAAGATTTTCAATGATTGGCAATATATAGAGCCTCCTTTAATGTATTTTTAAGTTTCTATTTAATTTTTTTATGATCAATGACAAATTTAACTTCACGTTATAAAAGGAAGAATATAATATTCTGTTATGAAATTTTAGATCTAGAGGCCCATAGATTTCTCCTCTATTGAATATACTTTTTATTGTTTAACTGTATAAATATCTATTATTTTTGAAAGATTAGTTTTGTAGTTCCCACTTTGCCACGATGTTTTTGAAAATTATTCAGAAGACTTTGTTTAAATTCTTCAATATCTAACTGATAGTCCTTTTTGTTGTTTTTTTTTAAGAAAAGGTCCAGGCAGTAATAAAGGCAAGTAGGCAGGTAAGTAAACAGAGAAGAGGAAGAAGCATTTTAATTTTATTTAGTTGTTCACACTGGTTCTTTCCGCTGGGACCTTGGACTTAAACCCCTAGCTATATAGCCTGTACTCATTTGAAGGCGATTGACCTAACCGCTGCTCCACCAGGGGGCGCCATTATTTTCCCATTCTTAAATATGTGTTCTTATATATTGAAAGAGCTAAATATTTTTGAGTTATTTTCAAATTTTACAGAACTTAATGTAGTTTTCAGATATAAAACATTCTAACAGATGAAACTCACACATTTTACTTTAAAACTGCAGTGATTAATATCAATTTCATATTCTAGATAACTGTCTTCACTTTGAGTCTCATACTTGTTCGTCTAAATAATTTTTACCCTCTAAAATTCACATTGTAGAATAATTTAAATTTTGTTTATATTATGATGCTTTAATTTAGAAAATATATGCTAGGTTTTTGGTAATTAGTAATGATATAAGGAAAGTTTTTATAGTTTTCTACATTATAAAATTATTTTTAATGGGAGTTTTATGTGTTTAGTTTTGTTAATCAATTTTTATAACTTTTCCTATAACTTTTTGTAATTTGATATTTTATTAATTTTTAAATTTCAAACATGCGTTTTTTCTGTCCTCCACATATATTTTCTGTTTTTCTATATAACCTCCTTGCCCATTTATAACACTGAGAAATTATTTAATTTTTTGATTGATATCAATTGTGTATTCCATCTATTACATAAATGTGAATTTTTACTCTGTATTAAAAATTTAGTTAAACGATTTTTAAAAACTCATCAATGAATAATGATGACTTTACAACTTCTTTAACAACTTCCTTGTCTTGTTCCTGATCTTAAAAAAAAAAAAAACTTTCAATTTTTCATTATGAGTATGATGTTAGCTGTGGACATATATATGTCCTTTATTATGTTGCAGTGTATTCCCTATATATTCACTTTACTGAGACTTTATATTACAAATGCACGCTGAATGTTGTTAAATGCATTTTTGCCTTTAGACCATTTTTAACTTGCATCTAGTAAATTGATTAATTTGCATGTTTTCAACTATCCTTGCATCCCAGGAATACATACCAGTTGACCACGTTTTATGATCCTTTTAAGACATTGTTTAATTCAGTTTACTAATATATTGTTGAAGAAATTTGCATCCATATACATCATAGATATTGACATGTATTTACATGTCTATTTTGTTTATCTTTTTAAAAAATGCTTACTGTCATTGAATCTGTGTTGGCATTTTAATCTGCATTTTATTTTCCTTGTAATTTATTTCTTGCCTTCTACTAAATTTGAATTTATTTTTCTGGTTCCTCTAAGTATAAAGCTAGGTTATCTGAGAACTTCTGTACTTTTTAACATAGGCATTAATCTCTATGAAATGCCTTCTTAGAAATACTTTTGCTTCACCTCTTGTGTTTTATATTCATTTTTCAAAATATATATATCTATATATAGATATATATATTTTGCCCATTGGTTGTTCAGTGACATGTTTAATCATCATATAGTTGTGAGTTTTCCAGTTTTCTTCATAAAATTGAATTCTAGTTTCATACTATAGTGGCTATAAAAGATGCTTAGTACTATTTGTGTGTGCTTTTTTAAAATTTTCTAGGATTCATTTATTGCCTATCATGGATCCAAGCTGGAGATTGTTTCACGTGTGCTTGAGAAAAATGTGTATTCGACCTTTTAAGTTTTTTTTATGGAATGTTGTATAAATATCTGTTAAGTCTGTCTTGTTCTACATGTCACCTATATCCAGTGTTTATATTGATTTTTCTGTTTGGTTTATCTACTCATTGAACAACATGGAGTATTGAAGTTCCACACTATTGTATCACTGTAAAATTTCTGCCTTTAGTCTGTTAATATTTGCTTTATATATTTAGGTGTTCCTATGTCGGTTGCATAAATATTATTTTATTAGATTGACACCTTTTTATTATGAGTTTTATCTCTATTACAGTCTTTGTCTACAAGTGTTGTGCCATATAAATATAGTTATCCAAACTTTCTTTCGGTTTCCATTGTTACGGTTTTTCTTTATGCAATCCTTCTCTTCTTAGGCTGTGTGTCCTTAAGGCTAAAATGAGTCTCTTATAAGCAACATATAATTGGGGCTTGGTTTTTAAATCTAATAAGCTGTTTTTACTTTTGATTGGAGTATTTAATACATTAACATTTGAAATATTAGTAGATACAAAGTTATTGCCATTTTGTTCATTTTTTTCTGGTTTCTTATAATCCCTTTACTCTTACTCTTTTCCTTGATGAATTGATACTTTTCTGTATATGCCATAGGTTTTAGCTTTGTGGGTACATGAGGCTACATTTTTATTTCCCTTCCCCTTTGTTTTATGCTCTCAAGGTTGTAGTGTATATCCTGTTACTTGCCTGTTCATTATCAAATTATTGTAGTCAGTTCTTTTTTACTTTTGTTCTTTAACCTTCACACTAAAGTTATATTGATTAAGCCTCAATATTATTTAACAGTAACTACCTTCACCAGAGAGAGAAATACTGTTTTCCTATTACTAACTAGAGCTGTATTGTTTTAGCTTAAATAATTCCTTTGACTTTCTTCTGAAGACAGTCTAGTGGTGCTAAACTTCTTTAGCTTTTTGGATAAAAGAATTTTCTAATCTTCAATTACGAATGACAACTTTGTTGAGTAGACTATTATTGGGAGTCATGTCTAGTTTTCTTTCGTTTTTTCTTCCGTAGTTTGAATAAATTATTTCACTCTCTTTGGTTTGTTAAAAATCTGATAAAAATTTGAGAGGGGTTCCCAAATATATAACAAATCATTTTATTCTTTCAGCTTTTAAGATTCTCTTCTTGTCTTTTCTTTTTCTTTTTTGTTGTTTTTTTAGCTTTCCGGACTTCCTGATCTAAATGTCTATTTTCTTCCCCAGGTCAGGTAAATTTTCAGTCATTATTTCTTTGAATAATCTGTGTGCACTTTTGTTTTAAATTACTTATTCTTGGCTCCCTATAGTGTGAATATTGCTCTGGTTTGGCATCTCATAAGGTATTTAAGATAACTTCCCTTCTATTGTGTTTTTTTTCACCCCTGCATGGGATAAATCCCACTGCTCTATCTTTGGGTTTGATAATCATTTCTTTTATTTCACTTAATCTATTATTGTACCTCTTTTGAATTTCTCAGTTTATTGTATTATTTCTGCTATTAGTGTTTGGTACTTTCTAATGTTTTCTTTTTGTTGAAATTACTACTTTGTTTACACATTATTCTGAACTCAGTCAGAATCCTTTTCTTGGAAATAGCTATCTATCCTTAATGTTTTTAGTAAAGTAATATTTTATTCTAAAATTTTAAGTTGTGCACTGTTTGTATGTTGACATCTAGATATACAACTTTAAGTTCAACAATAACAGTTTAAATCTAGTCTTCACCATTTAATTTACCAATTTTTTGGCCTGATTTGCTCATCCTTCCCCCTTCCCTCTGAAAATCGCAAATTTGGTCTTAATAGACTAAAAGACTACTTTAAAAATTTTTTGCCTGTTCATTAGTTAAGTTTCCCTATATACCATATATGAGTGCAATCATAGAGGGTGTTTGTATTTCTGTCTGATTTATTTCACGAATCACAATCCCATCTAGGTCTATTCATGTTGTTTGTGTGTAAATGACAGTATTTCATCTCTTTTTATAGCTGAGTGCTATTCTGTTATGTATGTATACCACAATTTTACTCACTCATCTGATGATGGCATTAGGTTGTTTCATCTGCTGGCTACTGTAAGCAATACTGAAATAAATATGGGGGTATATGTGTCTATTTGAATCACTGATTTTGTATTTTTCAGATAAACACACAAATTAAATAATGGCATTTATGGAATTTTCATTCTCACTTTTTTTGACTCTCCATATTGCTTTCAATAATGGTTGCACCAATTTACACTCTCCGAAGTGGATAAGGATACCCTTTTCTCCACATTCTCACAAACGTGCTTTTTCCAGTCTTTGGATAATAGCCATTCTCACAGCTGTGAGGTGATATTTCATTGCTGTTTTGATTTGCGTATCCCTAAAGATGTGGAGCATCTTTTCATGTGTCTCTTGGTCATATTTCTCCTTTGAAGAAGAGTCTGTTTAGATCTTCCCATTTTAAAATTGTATTGCTTTGTGTTGTTTAGTTTTACAGATTCTTTGTATATTTTGAATATTAACTCCTTAACAGGAGGATGATGTGCTTGTATCTTCTCCCACTCAGTAGTATATCTTTTTATTTTGGTGATAGTTTCTTTTCTTGTGCAGACACTTATAGTTTGATGTAGTCTGTGATTTTATATCCTTTAACTTTGGATTAGAGTTCCCCAAGATATCTCTTGAGTCAGTCAAGGAATGTTTTGCTTCTGTTTTTACCTATGTATTTTATGGTTTCAGGTATTACATCCAAGTGTTTAATCCATCTTACATTTTTGTGCATGATGTTAGTGACAGATTTGTCAATTCTTTATTTAAATTTATTCCAAGTTATTTCATTCTTTCTGATGCAATTGTAAATGAAATTCTTTTTTCCAATTTCTTTGTCAGTTCCTTATGAGCGTAAGAGAATGGCACATTTTTATATTAATTTTATGTCCACCACTTTAATATATTCATTTATTAGAAATCTTACCAGATTTCTACTGGGGTCTTTGGGATCCTCTATTTTCATATCATCTGCAAATATACATAGTTTTATTTTAATTTGGATATAATTTATACTATTTTCTTATATAATTACACTGGCTTAGACTGAGCAATCTCTTATGGAGGGAATGAACAACTTTGACTTGTTTCTGACATTTAAGGAAAAGCTTTTAGTTTTTTCACAATTAATATTATGTTTGCAGTGGATTGTCATATATAGCCTTTATTATGTTAGGTGTGTTCCATCTTTACCTGTTCTTGAGGATTTTTAACATAAAATGGTGCTAAATTTTTATTAAAAAACTTTCTGCATATTGATCATGTTTTTTGTTGAAGTGTTATGTACTTCTTGATTTGAATACATTGAACCATTCTTACATTCCTGAATTAAATAACCACTTATTTATGGTATATGGTTCTTTTAATGAGTTGTTAAATTTGTTTTGTTAATATTTTGTTGAGGACATTTTTGTTTCTGTGTTCATCATAGATGATCTTTTTGATGATGTCCCTGTCTGGTTTTGGAATCAAGTGTTTTTAAATATTTTCCCTCCTTTTCTGTTTTGGAAAATATTTGAGACAAGGATTAATATTCATTGTTATTTGAAAGTTTTGTACAATTTGCTAGTGATGCCATCTGTTTCTTGGCTTTGTAGTTTGTTTGTTTGTTTGAAAGCTTTTGCTTACTGTTTTAATTTCTTTATTTGTTAGAGGACTTTGTTCCTATTTTCTGTGTTCTCCTTATTTAGTCTGTATTGCTTCATGTTTCTAAGAATGTTTCTATTTTAATAGATTATTCAATATTTGGCCATATAGATATTCATAAAGCTCTCTTATGACACTTTGTTTCACTAGTATCTTTTGTAATTTCTTTTTTATTTCTGATGTTGTGTTTATTCTCTTATTTGTGAATCTGGCTAAAAGTTTGTCTCTTTTATCTTTACAAAGAATCAGCTTGATTTTTTAATTTTTGAATGGCTTTTGAATTATCTTTTTAAATCCCTTCATTTTTTCTCCTTTGATTAGTATTTTTCCTCCATCTACTCAATTTTATTTATATATATTTTTTTGTTTAGTCCCTTTGGTGTAGGTTTAGTTTAGATGGGTGATTCTTATTTGTTTTCTGAGGTAGGCTTTTTATTGCTAAAGCTTCACTTTTACTACTTCTTTTGCTGCATCTCATAGATTTTGATAAGTTGTGCCATCATTTTGATTTGCAAGTATATTTTTAAATTCACATTTAATTTATTCATTGTTCAGTAGCATGTTTATTCTCCAAAATTTTGTGATGGTCTTTTTCCTGTTCTTTTTTGGTTGATTTTTAGTTTCATGTTGTTATAAGATGCTTTATATCATTTCAATCTTTATAAATTTATTAAGGCTTGTTTAGTATTCCAACAAATGATCTATCTTTGAGAATGTTGTTAGCACTTGAAAAGAATAGTTATTATATCATTTTTGGTTGATGTGCTCTGTAGATATAAAGTGCATCCAATCTAATTTGTCATTTGATGCCATTAGTTCATTATTGATTTTCTGTCTGGATGATCTCTTCATTGTTTTGAAAAGGTGTTAATGTCCCATCTCTTTCTCTCTGTCTGTGTATATATGTATATACACACACGTGTATATATACACATGCCTACATATGTGTAGTTCTATGTTAGAGGCATACAAAGTGTAGTATCTTCCTGTTGTAGAGATACTTTTGTCATTATGTGTGTCCATATTTGTATTTTGTTACCCTTTTTGACTGGCAGTCTGTGTTGTGTTACATGATTATAGTGGTTCCTGCTTTTGTACATTTTTAATTGACTTCCTGTATCACTTTCCATTCCTTCACTTTAATTCTATGTTTTTCTTTATAGTGTAATTGTCTCTCATAAGCACCACATATTGAGTTTTGTTTTTTAATCTATCCATGATTCTCTGCCTTTTAAATGTTAAGTTCAGTCTATTTACATTTTTGGTAGGAGTGTTACTTATTTTGTTCACAATGCTATATTCATTTCAGAACACTGGAATTGCATCTCAATCTATATTTTGTCCCACACCAACTACCAGAATCTAGTGCCCTGTACCACAGTCTTTTCCTCTCTTTCCTTACCTCCCCTGTCCCATCCTCCTGACAGCCATCATCTTGTGTCCTGTGAGTGTTTATAGGGTTTTATCTGTTTGTTTCATTTCATTATATTCCATGAGTGAAACCATCCTATTCTTTTTATTCGACATAGTTTACCTTCGCATTATCCCTTCCAGTTCCATCAGGTTGTTGTAAAGTGCACAATTTCATTCTCTTAAGTAGCTGCATAGAATTCAATTGACAATGTATATCATAGTCTCTTTAACCAGTCATCTGTTGGTGGACATTTGGGTTGATTCCATGCCTTGGCTATTATGAACTATGTGGTTATAAACATAGGGGTGCAGATTTTTTTTCTGTTTATGAATTTTTAATCCTCTGGATATATACCCAAGTGGGATTGCTGGATCAAAGAATAGATTCATCTTTATTTGTTTGAGGAAACTCCATACAGTTTTCTAAAGAGATTGAACCACTTAGTATTCCTACTGACAATGTAGAAAGGTTCCTTCTTTTCCACACCCCCTTGAACACCTGCTATTTCCAGTTTTATATAAAGGCCGTCTTAATTGGTTTTTATTTGCATTTCTCTGATTGGTGTAAAACATTTTTTCAGGTGTCTGTAGTTCATCTGTGTGTCTTCTTTAGATAGGTGTCTATTCAGTTTTGCCCATTTGTTTTAGTTGGCCATTTGTCTTTTCATTGTTGAGGCATATAAGCTCTCTGTGTATTTTAGAGTTTAAGCTCTTATCTAAGGTATGTTGTATGAATATCTCCAATTTTCTGGGTTGTATTTCTGTTCTAGTGGTGATTTCTTTTACTGTGCAGAAACTTTTCAGTTTGGTGTAGTCCCAATTGTTTACTTTTACTTTGGCCTCTTTTGCCATAATTTTTCCTTCTCCCAAAGGTCTCTTTGAAGTTGAGGTCATGGAGTATTTGTCCCACATTATCTTCTAAGAATTTTTATGGTTTTGGGCCTTTGATCCATCTTGAATGAACTTTTGAATATGGTGATATTGAGTAATACAGTTTCTTTCTTTTTTTTTGCAAATGTCTTTCCAGTTTTTCTTTAATGATCGTGGAATAGACACTTTCCTTACTCTATTTTATGTTTTGGGCATCTTCATCACAGATGAACTCACCATATAGGTGTGACTTTGTTTCTGTCCTCTCAGTTTGCTTCCAGTGATCAATGTGTCTGTTTTCATTGAACAAAACTCTGTAGTGGTGTTTGAAGTAGAGGAGTGAGATTCCTCCACTGTTCTTTTTTTCTCTTCAGCTGGCTTTGATTATTTGAAGCCTTTTGTGATTCCATTTTTTTTTGTTTTTTTCTTTGTGCTTGCATGACTATAAAACTTTACTCAGTACAGCTTTTTCTGAATTTCATAAGTTCTGTTAGCTTGTCTCTTCATTATCATTTGTTTCCCAATACCTCTTAATTTTATATTTAATTTCATCAATAATCCAGGGGTTGTTCAATCACATCTCTTTGGTTCTTCCAGTTTTATTCTTTTGCTTCATTTCTAGTGTCACTGCCTTTGTAAGAGCTAAATCTACTGAGGTATGTTTTGTGTCTATGGTCTATCCTTGAAATGTTCCATGTACACATGTGAATAATAGATTCTCTTTTTTGCCGGGTAGAACACCCTGTATAAGTGTTAAGTCCATGTGACCTATTGTTTCAATTAGGACTCATTTCTCTGTTCAGTTTCTACCTGTATGATCTATTTGTTGAAGTAAGTGGAGTGTTGAAGTCTCTTGCTATTATTGTGTTACTGTCAATTTCTGCCTTTAACTGTCAGTATTTTACAAATTTAGGTGGTCCTGAATTGGGTTAATATTATAGTTAGTTATTCTTGATGGATTCCCCCCTTGATCATAATGGTGTGTCCATCCCGCCTCATTATACCCTTGTTTGGTAATTTGTCCTATCTGATAATTTGTTTTGCAGCTCTTGATTTCCTTTCATCATTATTGATTGCTTTGATATATTTTTCTATAGTCTTTAACTTGCAACCTATGTTTAGCTTTAAGTCTTAAGTGTTTATTGCGGGTATATTGATGGGTTCTATTTTTTGATCCATTCTGCCACTGTCTGTCTTTTGATTGCTGAGTTCTGTCCATTTATTTAGGGTAATATTTGAAATATAGGGCTTTATCACTGTCATGCAAGCCTTTTTTTTGTTTTTCTGTGCCTTTTTTTTTTTTTCATTTCTTGTTTGTTTGCTTATTCTTTTAGAAGGTTTTCATGTCTATTAACAGTTTTATCTACTTCACAACTACGTATCGCTTTAGGATTGAGCTTTGTTCCTGTTCCATGGATTGTCTCTGATTTACTGCTCTCTAATAGTCTTTCATGAGCTGATGTTATATCATATTTATATATTAGTACAGGTTACAGGTTTTTCAGTCCCCCTTTAATATTTTCTTGTTCTTTTCTGTTGTTGGTCTCATTTTGTTTTTGCTTTTGCTTTCCTGTTTATTACTATTCTCAAACTTTGGTGGTGAATCTCTCTCTCTCCCCTTCTTCCCCGCCCCTGTCCCACCCTCCCTCCTTCCCTCTCCTGTTTTAGAGCCCCCTTCAAGTTTTCTTGAATGGTAACCTTGGTGATAGAAAAAAATCCATAAACTTTTGTTTGTTATTAAAGGCTTTTATTTCTCCATTATATTTGAATTATAATTTTGTAGGGTATAGTATTATTGGATGGTAGTTTTATCTTTTAGTATTTTGAATAAGTTGTTTCACTATCTCCTGGTCTGTAGGATTTCTATTCAAAATCTAGCAATAGGCTGATGGGTTTGCCTTTGCAGGTTTTTCTTTTCTCTAGCAGCCTTGAGTAGTTTTCTTTGTTGACTTTTGCTAGTTTTACTGTGATGTCAGAGATGAGGTCTATTTGCTTTTAGAAATTTTGGTGGTCTCTGCTTCTTAAACATCTGTTGTTACTTTTGTAACAGATGTGGGAAATTCTCCACTATTACTTCTTTATATAGGTTTCTACTCCTTTCTCCCTCTTTTCCTTTTAGGACACCTATTATCTTTATAGTCTCCTCATAGTATCCTATATTCCTCATAGAATTTCTTCATTTTTCTTCAATCTTCTTTCCCTTCTGTCTTCTGGGAGGGTTGCCTCTTTTATCCTATCCTCAATTTCTTATATTTGTTCCTCTGGGAGGTTGTCTGTTTATGGAACTTTCTTTGCAAATCCATGACTGTATCTTTCATTGCAGTTCTTTCACTGTGCTTTAATCGCTAGCATTTCTGCTATGACTTTCTCTATGGCCTCAGTCTCCTTGGTGACATACTCTCTTTGAACTCTCAATTCCTTTCTGAAGTCTTTCAATTGCCTTTGTGTAGTTCTGTGTGCCTCCTACCTCTCATTCAGCTTTTGTATAACTATCATTTGAACTCTTTATCTGTTAGGTTGTCCCAATTCATATCAATAGTTTTTCTATGGTGAGCGCCTACTCTTTCTCTTTTCAGGCCATTCATGGTTTTTGGCGGGTGACTTGGATTTTGGCATGCCTTTCTTTTCTGCCTTGATTTTAGCACTGGGTATTTCTTTTACTTTAGATTTCTTCCTACAAGTATGATGATGTGGCAAGTACCAGCCCCTTGATTTCTGTGGGCAATGATAACAGTTATGCTTCTTACAGTGTCTTCTTTGATGGGCCGCTGATGCTGTTTCTCTTCTTTAACCTGGCTCATTTTTTGTTCGTATCTTGCAGATCACTAATCCTGTTCTCCATTTGGAGTATTCTGCTTCTATAGCTTCCATAGTAATCTTCATCTCATTGAGTTTTTCACATCCTGAATCTGTTTATGTTAAGCTTCAATTTCTGCCTTGTGCTTAATAATTTTATTTTTGAGTTAGTTGTTTTGCTGACTTTCATCTCTATGACTTGCTTTTCTGATTTCTCTTGTATTTCTTCGAACTTTTTTTTTTAGATTTCTTATATTTCTTTGTTTTCTATATGACTGTAGATTTGAATTCTATATTCATTAACAATATAATTTTCCATGCTTTGAATTTGTTTTCAGGAGAGGTGTAATTTTCTCTTTGTGATATCGTAATAACTTGAGGTCTCAGATAATTCTATATGGTCTTCAATGTACCCCCATCAGCAACTTGGAACTGAGCTGTTTATCTTTCGTTTTACCAGCAGGTGTTACTACGGTGCTATTTTATTTTATTCTTTGACCTTTGCCAACTTCTGCACTAAACCATAGTTGCTCTTTTTCAGCATTGGAGAAAGGGGTTCAATGTGGTGGGTAACAACAGGGGAGGATAACTCTTTTTGCAGACTATAGGGGGTGCCTAGTTCACCTGCAGGGCACCAGAGTTAATCCTTCTTGTGAGATCCCAGATACAACTCTTTGGGAGTTTATCTTCTGTGCTATTGTCACACTTTACTGCACAAGTTTGGATCTCAAGGGTTGAAGGAGGATACATGTAGTCTACAGCTTTCTCTTTTTTTTCCTTCCTTCCCTGAATCCCAATCAGTGAAAAATAGTTCAACCCCTCCAGTGTGGGATTCTTTTGAGAAAGGTTTATGTGCCATCATATCTTCTCAGTGCCCAGACTATCGAGAGATACGTACTTTTTGGTGGCAGCTGCAAAACTGGGAGTGCCATACCATAAATGTGCACAAGTACTGTCCATGGAAATACCATCACCCAGATTCTGGCAGAGAGAGTACAAAGATGAACCTGCTAGCCTCTCTGATCTCTGGGGAGGGTTCAGTTGGCTTCTAATTTGTATTGAATTTAAGCTCAACCTACAGGCTGCTGCTTTTAAGATTTGCAACAGTCCTCTTTCATGGAAAACTGGGCATTTCAATCTGCTGTTTCTGCACTGACCCTGAGAATATTAAACCTGCTGAGTTAGCAGGAACCTGCTAGGAGCAATTTCTTAATTCACTATATTCTCATGGGTTTTACATAAGCAGACTTAACTGACTTTCTGAATTAGATGTTTAGGAAACCTGTATTTTAGGTGGAAGTCTTACATATCAGAGCATCAGATGTAGGATCCAAACACTTTAGTTCTGGAGGGAATCAAAGAGTTAACATTTACCTCCCAATTGTTGAGCATTTTGCCAGGAATGGGGTTTATGGTGCAAATATGTTTTGATCTCTTCTATCCATTTTGATATGGAATTTTTCTTATTCACAAATATATAGACATTGTTAAACTAGTTTCTGTATATCTTTTTAGAGACAGTTGTTGCATATTCAACCATATATTTGTTGTGTCTCTGTGTTAGAAGTGTCCTATACACACTCTTGAACCAAAACTTGCCTTGTCCTTTTAAAAACTGGATTATTATTATTGTGTTATTACTAATACTATTTGTTTTTAATTGAATGAGTTTGTTATAATTTTTCAGTGGGAAAATTCTTTACTTACAAATGGATGTAAGGGTGGTGTTCAGTGGCCCTGACTTCGCAGGAGTCCAGTGTTAGTTCTAGGTTCAGGGAGATCCCTGCAATGTAGTTAATCATGGAACTCCATCATCTGAGATCAGTCTTGACAAATGTGCATTTGTTGAGAATCAAGGTACTGTGTGTCTTTAATAGTATCAAGGACTACTGTGACTTTTTGCCTGAGTTCTCCTAGTCTTAAGTGGGGGAAGTCATGGCTAATGGAGTTTCTCTTCATATTGGGTCTAATACAAGGATGGAAACATGGTAGCACCTGTGGTGGCAGCTTGGAGGAGTTTTAATTTAATGATAGCAGTGGAAATGCTTTTAGGAATGAAGGGGCTGGATATAAAGTCTTTCGGATTTACTGAACAACCATAGTGCGGAGATACAGGACAGATTTATGGCAATGGCACCTGTATCTGAGGTACAAATATGCATGAAACAATCACTGAACCAGTGTCTAAGCTATGTGTATGGTTGCAGAAGAGGGCTATTGGCTCTGGATTATAGGAGGTATAGGATGCAGACACAAGTATCTGGCACCAAAGGGAACCCTGACAAAATGTTGCCTCTAGCCCCATGATATGGGGTGGATGCAGTATGTGAACTCCAGCAGCTTGCGTTAGCTGGCTTTCCAATCAGTGAAGAGTACAGTAGTCTTTGGTAAAAATATGGCAGTAATAGAGCTGTTGTGATCCTTCTGTTCTCCTTTTCCCCACAGGAGGAGCTCACACCAAGAGAATTTCTGTTACACCAAGCTGTGCCAGACTGGGGGAGGGACATGATTCAGGTAAAATGCTTTCTATGCCTTTCTGTGCATCTATTCTATATCTATATTATATAGGCTTTCTGAATCTCCCTCATTATATTCCAAGGTTCTTCAAAGCTATTTTCCTAGGTACAAAAATGTTTATTAATGTTTTTGCTGAAGAGACAATCATTGGGATCTTCTAATCTGTTATTGCTGACTTTATCTGTTAACTTCTTTATTTATAATTCCACTCTGTCAACAGAAAGAAACTTGGCTTCCACAAGCCACCATACATTTTAATATTTGTTTATAAATTACTTTTTATATTTAACCCTATAGTCAAACATCATTTTCCAAGTTAATTTAGTCAGTTAACCCCCATTCACCTTTACTGTGACTATATCATATTGGTAATGTGATTGATTTAACTTGCATTTCATTGTGGTCATCTTCCACATCCTGGTTGATATTCATTTTTTTTCCTGCTTTAATATTGCAAATATTAAAATTAACTCTTATGGATGTAATGTTCTGTAGATTTTGACAAATTCAGAGTTACATTTTTTCTAGTATAAGACAAAATATTTCCTTTGTGTGTCCTCCTTATAGTTAACCCCCCACCATATTAGCAACTGCTGATCTTTTTTTTTTATCTTGATTCAATTGTGTGGCAATATTTTTTCTCCATTCCATGGTTGGAACACCCTAGGTTGCTTCTAGATCTAAATGTTATAAAAACTGCTATGAAAAGGTTTTGTGCGAGAAAATAAATTTCAGATAACCTGGTTAAATACCTGGAAGTATGATTTCTTGGTCTTATGATAAGTTAATGTTTAGCTTTGTAAAAAAAAAAAACCAAAAAACCAAGAACAAAACTCTCTTCCACAATGATTAAACAATTTTAAATTGTTTTAAATTAAACAATTGTTTAAATTGTATCTAAGCATTATGTTTCACATTCTTACCTACATTTAGTACTCTTAGTTGTTTTAATTTTAGTTTTTAATAGATGTGTAACAACATTTCATTATTGGTTTAGTCTGCAGTTCCTTAATTACATTGACCATATTTCCATAAAACTATTTTCCCTCTGTTTATCTTTGAAGTTCTGCTCAGATCCTTTGTCCATATTGGATTATTTGCCTTATAGTTTGAGAAGTTTTTTAATGTTTGATATTAACCACTTATCAGATATATGATTTTCAAGTATTTTCTCACAGTATGTAGTTTTCTTTTCCAATCTTTTAATAATGTATTTTGCAGGGTAATTTAAAATTTTCCATAGTGGCAAAGATCTTCATAGATCTTTTTCTAATATATATTTTATTGTTATTGTGTCTAAAACTTGGTTAAGGACTGTCTCATGCAAATTTCCTCTCACATGTTCTTGTGTATTTTATCATTTTAACATTTAGGCCTATGATCAATATTTGTATATGTTATATACATATATAGGTATATGTATTTTGTATATGTGTTTTTTTTTGCAAATCAGTATTCAATTTTTCCAACCTCACTGATCGAAAGAACTGCTTTCTCTTAAAGTACATTTGATCCATTGTTAAAACTGTTGATTATATTTGTGTGGAAATGTGAGTTCTCCAACTTCATGCATATATTGTAGAATTATTTATAATTATTTAGCTAATATGATTTGATTTGGCATATAAAAGTATAGAATCAGCTAATTAGTGTTGAATAAAGCTTGATGGATTATTGATTGGGATGGTTTGAAGTCTGTTGATAAATTTGCATGCTATCTCATCTAATTTAGATTTTATTGATTTCTAATATCAGTGATTTATAATTTTTTACATAAATTTCATGAATGAACTTATTAGATTTATGTCTACATACTTCAGTTGGGGACTGTTATTATAATGGTATGTTTTTAACTGCATTTTATTTAATGATTAATTTCAAGCATATTCCAAAATAGAAATAATTTTTTATAAATTTTTCTTATATGCTGTAACCTTACTTGAACTTGTTCTGGAAATAATAATAAGGCTTTTTTTTGTAGATTCTTTGGGATTTTCTATGTAAAAAAACCATTTGATTTAAATGAAGGTGATTGCTTCCTTTCCAATTTGTATGTCCTTAAACTTACTATTTTTCTCTATTGAACTATCTGTGTCTTTCAGTCTGATAATGAATAGGTGTGGTGAGAGAGAAAGTATACTTGCTTTATTCCAGATATTAGAAGGAAAACATTCTGTCTCTCATCATTAAGTTTGATATTAGCTATAGATTTTTCTTAATCTCTGTATTAGGTTCAAGACTTTACTTTCTATCAATTTACTGGGAGTCTTTATCATGAATGGATTTTGCTTTATTTCAGATGAATTTTCTGCATCTATTTGGTATTATTTTTCTTCATCTGTATAATTTGGTTTGTTGATTAATTTTTCAAATTGAATGAGCCTTGCAATCTCATTGCAAGTGGATAAATTCCACTGTTTCAGAATGTATTATCTTTTCTAGCTATTGCTGGATTAAATTTGCTAGCATTTTGTCAGTGATGTTGGGGTCTATATTGATGAGAGATATCGTTCTGAAGTTTTCTTTGTAACAGATTTTTCTGATTTTGGCGATATAGTGGAGTCATTAACAAATTGGGAAGTGTTCACTCTGAATCTATTTTCTGGAAGTGATTATGTAATTCTATACTGGCATGTATATAACTCTACCATTATAGGTAATTGGACTTATTTATTTTTAAATGATTGGTAGAATTCACTATTAAAATAATTTTGTCTTGGAGTTTTTTTTACAAGGTTCTAGTTACACTTTAATTTTTTTTTTTAATACATAAGGCTGTCCCTTTATTCTTTGGTGAATTTTGGTAGCTTTCATTTTTCAAGGAATTGGTACATTTATATAATTACTTATTAAATTCATGTGTATAGATTTTTATAGTATTTTCTTATTCTTTTAATCAGTAGTGAGATATCTCCATTTGATACCTGATCATTGCTCAGTATGTCTCCTCTCCTTTTTCTTTATTATCCTGGGTAAAATATAGATTTCAGCTAATAAAACAATGAAATTTTTATGAGATACAGAAGAAATAGAGTAAATATATGAATAGGGAATTTTAACTTATAGGTCTGTCTCCGAAGGTTAAAAGTTAATTAAAGTGGGATATAGAAGACCAAAAAACAAAACTAAGAGGTAAATCTAGTAAGGTACATTAAGCTATACTGTAAAAGCAAATAATTAATTTTTCCAGGTTTCATGTACTAGTTTCAAAAGTTGACCATATATTACTTCACAAAGCAAACTTTCTAAACATAATAAAACAGTAGTACCACTGTATACAATAATTTCTGATTACACTGCACACAAACTAAACATTATTTAATGATAAATACCATAAAGACCAATCTTAGTAAAATCTAGTAATTCAGCAATTTTCAAAAGAAGTTAGAAATTTCTACCATGTTGAAAATGACAGAATGAGACCAAATAAAGCAAGTTAAGTTATATAATCCTCCTTTGAGATACCAACAAAATCTAAATGATCCTAGTGCATTGACTCGACCATGTAGAAATTGCTCTGTCAGTGGTGAATGGCACAGTTTGACATTTTTGTCTCTGCCTATACTTTTTTATTTAAATAGAAAATTATTTTTAAAGCTTCCTTGGTTTGTGATACAAATATGTAATTTCCCCTTGAAATTTTTATAGAATTTTCTATCAATACACACTTTTGTCTGTTTTTCATTTCTTTGTAATTTTTATGATGCTCTGAGGTGATTCTGGAAACATTGGGAGTAATTAGACATTTGTATGTCACAGCTTATCTTAAAATGTTTCTGTGTTCTTAATAATATTAGAATGGGAAAATTATAATTTATGGAATTACTATTATCATTTAAATTATTTATTTGTAGGTCGTTGATACCAGTGTACTAATTTGAGCCCAAACTATTTAAGATGCAATTATAATTTCATGCACTGGAAAAATTTAGCATTTAAGTGCTGTCAAATTCTATAGTAACACATGAAATCTAAAATCAATTTCCCATACATTAAGGCTTCGTGTTCATGGCCGATGCTACTGTATGTAAAGTAAATCTTTTAAGATCGCCGAAATTTGTGTCTGAACAGAGTTGATATAATGGGTTAATTTCATGTATGATGCATTTCTAGTGAAATTCCACTCTAAAATGCAATTCCAATCTAATAAATGCAATTTATTTTCATTACGTTAGTGAATTTTTTTGAGATTATAAATAGTACTAATACTAGGTTTGTATTTCTAAGGAAATATATTTGATTCAATGATAATTGAATAATATGCAGTTTTGAAAAGAATTCAGACACTGTTGTCATTATAAGACTTATAAGATTAAAGGGCAAAAAAAAAAAAAGAAAATTTAAGGATTCATATCAATTGTATATATAAATTAACGATAACAATTGCCTCATTTAATATTGCTCAGATTTCTTTGCAGCCTATTTTAACCCTACAGATTTGTTTAATTAAAATGCAACATTTTCAAGAGGGTTAAATGTATATTTTTTCAAGAAATAAAGCTTGAAACCTAATTTACTCTATAATTCTTTTTATAATTTTTTTTACTTAAAACACATTGAAATAGCAATATAACACATTTTTAATGCCTTAATTTATCAAAGGTGGTTTCTATCCCTAACTCCACACTGCAATTACAATCATTAGGGTCAGTAATTTGCTGTCTTTTATCAGTTTTTTTTTAATCTCATCAACATGGCTGGCATAATAGGTCACTGGTTCATCTTCCTTCCATTTACCAACTCTTCCTTCCCTTCCTGTCCCTCACTGACCCTTCCTCCTTTCCCTGTATATCGCTGATACTACACATGGAATAAATATGCAATGAAAAGTTATAATAATAATTATTCCATCTCCATGTAAACTGTGTATATTGTGGCACAAATGTTCCACTGTGTAAAATTTAAGCAAATTAACAAATGTCTTGAATGTGACTTCTCTATTTATGTTGAAACAATATGCCTTTCCTAAAATATGTCTGAAACAAACCTAGTGAAAAATTAACCATATTGCTCAAAGGGTGTAAAATAAATGACTTCTTCTGAAACAACATGAATGCATACAATATAGTTTTTGTTAATTTAAACATTTTAGAAGTCATTTTTCAAAATTTTTCAGTGGCCTAGGGCCAAATTCTATGCTTCAGGTGAATAAAAATCTATCCTTTCTAAATGTAAAGTATGGACTGGCTGTTTACTTAGAGGAGAGAAATATTTAATGTATGTTTTCTACATTAACAATCAATAGTGATGTAAACTATAAAACATAAAAAGAACCTCTTTGTGAAGAATAAGCTGGCTTCACCCTTCTGTTAAGAAAATGCAATTTGTATTCGCAGAAAAACAAAAATTTGTACTGAAATGTCATACTATGCCACATCAGTCTTAAAAGGTTTATTTATATCTCAACCATATGGATGAAAATCAGGAAAAAAAATGTCAATTAGATTTATGTTTTTTGCAAAGGAAAAAATATATATGTGTTTTCATTTTCTGGCTTAAAATATGACTGTTCTAAATGATTTTTCCCCAATGCTCATGGATATACTATACATCTAAAATAATACCAGTGAATTATGAAACTGTAAGCCATTCGGTGTTTGAATAAATTAATAATGGACCTAAGAGTATGGAATAAATCTCCATAGTATGTAGCACAGTATTAACTCTTCACAAACTAATTTTTAAAACTCTGAAATTAGATTATTTTCCAATAAAACATGTCATCATAATTTATGATTGTGATAAGGAAATAAGGATCTAATAAAAAGCGATGCCATCAAGGTTTACTGAATCAGTATAAAAGGACAAGAGATAGTTATAATACATTCATAGGAGCAAGTAAAAAATTACTTAGCAGTTTCAGTTGCAGAAAAGTAGATTCAAGCAGTATTGTTTGGTATTTTCAGGAAAGAAAAATACTTGAAAAGTTGATTCAAACGTAGAAAATGTGAGCCCAAGCATAAGAATAGTGCAATTGTTTTACTTAAAGAAAACTTCGTGTTAGGTTTAGTAAGGGGAACAAAGCTGATGAATAAAATAAATGCCTTCTATTTAAAATTTTGCAAATCTAATTTTTAATTTTTTAATTTCTTTTATTTATGAAGACTCATTTTAAGATATTGAACTCCTCAGTCTATGTGTAGGCTGACTATATAGCATTTTAAATGGGATAGTACCAGTGTTTTAAATATTTCCTCTCCCATCATTTTAGGATAAATGACAGTTTTGTCACATTTTTAATAAACCAAGATATTCTTTAACGGGGGGCAAAAGGGAAAGTCGAGTGACCCTGGACCCAGTCCATGTGGGATCCCAAAAGCAGCTTCCCCTTCAGCCCTGAATTAAAGACATCCCTTCCTAGGGCTGA
The DNA here is from genome assembly GCA_004363575.1 of Solenodon paradoxus. Classification (NCBI taxonomy): domain Eukaryota; kingdom Metazoa; phylum Chordata; class Mammalia; order Eulipotyphla; family Solenodontidae; genus Solenodon; species Solenodon paradoxus. Next base: position 461,448 of record RJWH01000762.1, on the reverse strand, counting down.
TTCTGGCAGGCCATGGCCTCTGCCCTTCATCCCCTGTGAGGAAAGAAGACTGTGGGAAGAAAGTTCCCCCACACTCTGCATGTGTCCCTATTCAAAGGGCACAGAACATTGCAGCTTATTCTAGCCACAGGTAAATACTATGGAGGTTATTTTTGGCACTATGGGGGTTATCTCTGACATTGTGGAGTTTATCTTTGGCAATGTGGGGTTTATTGGTCGCTTCTGGCACTGGGATGGTTCATGTGGCATGTATTTGAGGCAGGCCATTTAGAATGAAGCTTATAGGGGCACCAAATTTGACTTTTGCCTAAGGTACCAAAATTCCTTGCATTCACTCTGGCCATTTGTATGAAGTCTTATGAACCACACATTGTTACTATACAATTGTTGATCAGCATCACATAGTATTTATTTCTTGCTGGCCTGACTGCTCTGCTCCAGTTTGGATTACTATGCCTCCTTCCCTCCCCATAGTAGAGTGTGCATAACTCTGTCTTGGTTTTGCCATCCAAATATCCTGCTTTTGTCTCAAGGAAATATGATTAGCCTATCAGTGGGTATTACACCCTGCATCCACCACCAGAATTTTAGTATGCTTTACTACCACTAGTTCCCTCTCTCCTTCCCTCCCCTCTCCTACTTTACTGGCAGCCATCATCTTATGTACTGTGAGCTTTTGCTGGGGTTTATCTGTTTATTTGCTACCTTTCATTAAATTCCACAAATGGGTGAAACCATCCTGTATTTCCCTTTTGCATTCTGACATATTTTACTTAACATTATCCCCTCCAGTTCATCCAGACTGTTGAAAAGGAGACAAATTCATTTATTTGGTAGCTTCATAGAATTACATTCAGTGTATATATCGCAACTTCTTTATTCAGTCATCTCTTGACAGACATTTAGATTATTTCCAGATCTTGGCTATTGTGAACTGTGTCACTATGAACACAGGAGTGTATTTTTCCTGATTAGAGATTTTGTATTCTCTGGTCTATGCTGGATAAAATGGTAGTTCCATCCTTATTTTTGTGGGATCTCCATACTCTTTTTCCAGAGAAGTTATACTAATTTACATTCCTACCAACAGTGAAAGAGGGTTCCTTTTGCAACAAGTCTCTCTAACTCTTGTTATTTCTGGGCTATAGGCCATTCTCATTGATGTGAGATGATATCTCATTGTAGTTTTAATTTGCATTTCTCTGATGATGTGTCATGTAGAACATGTTTTTCATGTGACTGCAGTCCATCTGGTTGTCTTCTTTGAATAGATATTTCTTCAGTTCTTCTGCCCATTTTTTGAGACTCATTTATTTTTGTTAACATATATGAGTATTTTAGGCTTTGGAGATTAAGCTCATATATACTGTGTGAATATTTTCTCAAATTCAGTGGGTTTCCTTTTGTTTTAGTAGTGGTTTCTTTTGCTCTTCTGCAGGTTTTTAGTTTGATTTCATTCCAGTTATTTAGTTTTAGTTTAGTTCCTTTAGCTGTAGCTATTCTTTCCCTAAAGATCTACTTGAGGTTGAGGTCATAGAACATTTTCCCCCCATTTTCTTCTAAGTATTTTGTGTTTTCAGGTCTCATGTCAGGTTTCTGATCTATCTTGAGTTAACTTTTGATGATGAATACTTTGTAGTATAGTTTAAAGTCAGGAAGTGTGAGACCTCCGCTTTTTTTTTTTTTTTCTCTCAGGATAGCTTTGGCTATTTAAGGCTATTTATTTTGTGATTCCAAACAAACTTAATATTGTTTGCTCAATTTCCTATCTCTGGAATTTTGCTGGAAATTGCATTAAATCTGTATATTCCTTTGGGTAGAATTGCCATTTTAATTAAGTAAATTGTTCCAATACATGAACATGGACTATTCTTCCATCTCTTTGTTGCTTTTGTTAAAGTTTATAGTTCCCTTGTAGAGATCTTTCAACCCTCCTTATTAAGTTTATTCCCAGGCATTTGATCTTTTATGGTGCTATTGAGAATGGAAATTCATTAATTTCTTTTTCCTCTGCTTCATTGTTATACATAGGAATGCTACTGATATTTGAGTGTTGATTTTATATCCTACTAATTTGCTATACTTATTTATCGTTTCCAGCGATTTTTTAGTGGGGTCTTTAGGATTATCCAGGTATAATATTATATGCAAATAATGATAGTGTTGAATAGTTATCTATGTTTCCAGTTTGGATTCCTTTTATGTTTTTCTTGCCTTATTTGCTCTGTCCAAGATTTCCAGTGTTTTGTTGAATAGTACTGGTAAGAGAGGGAAAACTTGTCTTGTTCCAGATATAGGGGAAAGGCTTTCAGTTTTCTACCATTGGGTATTATGTTTGCTATGGATTTATTGTATATTGCTTTTTTGAGATATGTTCCTTCTATTCCTACTTTGATGAAGGTTTTTATCATAAATAGGTGTTGAATCTTGTCAAATGATTTTTCTATGTATATTGATATAATATGATTTTTAATTTTCTTTGTTGATGTTTTGTACACATTAATTGATTAGCATATATTGAGATATCCTTGATCCCTAGAATTAATACAACTTAATCATAGTATATTATTTTTAATGGGCTGTTGAATTTGGTTTATCAGGATTGTGTTGAGGATTTTTGCATCTCTATAAGTGATATTTGTCTATAGTTTTCTTTTTTGGTGCTGTCTTTGTCTAGTTTGGGGATCAGGATAATAATGGCCTCATTAAATGTATCTGGGAGTTGTCCCTCTTCAATTTTGTGGAAAATTTTAGGGAGGACAGGAGTTAGCTCTTCTTTGAATAATTGGTAGAATTCACTAGTGAAGACTTCTGGATCTGGATCTTGTTTCATGTGGGATTTCTGACTATTGCTTTAATTTCTGTACTTGTGGTTGGTCTGTTCAAGTTGTCTTCCTTGTTCGGTTTTGGGAGGTTATAGAAGTCTAGGAATCTGTCCATTTTTTCGACTGACAAATTTGTTAGAATATAATTGCTTATTATAGTCTCAAATGATCCTTTGTATTTCTGTGTTGTCAGTTCTAATCTCACCTATTTCACTTCTGATTCTTCTTGTTAGGGTTTTCTCTCCATTTTTCTTTGTAAATCTAGATAGGTGCCTATCAATTTTGTTTATTGGTTTTTAGGAACTAGCTCTTTGTTTTGTTGATTTTTTTGGATGGTTCTTTTTGTTTTCAATTTCATTTATTTCTGCTCTAATTTTTATTATTTCTTTCCATCTGTTGATTTTTGGTCCTTATCTGTCTTTCCTTTTTAGTTCCCTCAGGTGTACACTTAGGGTTTTAATTTTGACTCTCTAAGTTTGTAATGTGTGCTTGTATGATTAAAAGCTTTCTCTCAGAACTGGCTTTGCCATATCCCACATGTTCTGGTAGCTCCTCTCTTTTCATTTGTTTTCAGATACTTACTAATTTTATCTTAATTTCATTGATGATCCATGAGTTGTTCAGAAATATTTGTTAATTCTCCACATCTTTGTGGTTCTTACCATTTTATTCTTCTGATTCATTTCTATTTTCAACTTCTTGTGGTCAGAGAACTTCTTCTATAATTTTAGCTCTGCTAAATTTTTGGAGCCTTGTTTTGTGTCCCAAGATGTGGTCTATCTTGAGAATGTTTCATGGTACACTTAAGAAGAATGTATATTCTTTTTTTGTTGGAGTAGCACACCCTATATATCTCTGTTAGGTCCATGTGGTCTATTTCTTCATTTGGTGTCTTTATTTCTTTGTTGATTTTCTGTATGGATAATCTATCTATTGATATAAGTGGAATGTTGAAGTCCCCGACTATTATTGTGTTACAGTTAATCTGCCTTTAACTCTGTTAGTATTTGTTTTACATATTTAAATGGTTCAGCATTAGGTACATATATATTGATAGCTATTCCTCTTCTTGAGGAATTATCCCCTTGACTACAACATAGTGCTCTTCTTTGCCTTGTTTTATAGACTTTAGGTGATATTTATTGTCTTTAGTTTTGCAGTTCCTGATTTCCTTTCATCACAGTTGCTTTGATATATTTTTCCTTAGCCTTTGACATTTAACCTGTGTTTGGATCTGTTTTGTGTAAGCATAATATAGACGGATCCTTTTGTTTGATTCATCCAGCCACTGTGTGTTTTATTGATGCATTTAGTCCATTAACATTTAGAGTGATACAGCTTTTTTGGCTGTCATTTGAGTCATTGTTTTCTGTTTGTTGCTTTGTTTCTCATTTACTTTTATTTGTTTTTGCCTCTGTACATTTTTTGATGTTGATTCTTTCCATTTCATCTACTTCCCAGCTAGATATCTCTTTAGAGTTAGGTTTTGTGTATTATCACTGCCTTTACATCTTTATGATAGTATTTTATGAGCTGTTATCATATCAATCATATGTTCATATGGATTCCATGGTTTATTTCCCCCACTGATGACATTTGTTCACTCTATTCTCCTGTATTTGTTTCTGTATTTGATTTCCAATTATCACCATTCTTGGGGTTTGGTGAATCTTTATTTTCTTTTTCTCTATTGTAATCCCCTTTCAAATTTCTTGAATGGCTGGCTTGGTGGTGGAAAAATCCATTAACTTTTGTTTATCATCAAAGGCCTTTATTTCTCCCTGATATTTGAATGATAGCTTTTCAGGGTTGAGTATTCTTGGCTGATGGGTTTTGAATTTATTATTTTGAATATTTTATTCCACTTTCTCCTGGTCTGTAGTGTTTCTGCTGAGAAGTCTCTTGATAACCTGATGGGTATTCCTTTATAGGTTCTGTTTTTTTCTTTTCTCTAGCAGATTTGAGTAGTTTTCCTTTGTCATTGACTTTGGCTAGTTTAACTACTTTGTATCTCGGCTAGGTCTTTTTTATATTAGAAAGTTTGGTGTTCTATCTGCTTCTTGGACCTCCATGGTTAATTTTTGTGACAGATGTAGTGTGTTCTCTGCTATTACTTTGTTGACTGGATTTTCTGTACCTTTTCCCCTCCTTCTCATCCTGGAATACCTATGATCTTTATGTGTGCTTGTCTCATGGTGTTTGATATTTCTCATAAGATTTCTTCATTTTTCTTCAGTCTTGTTTCTCTCTCTGCTTCCATTAGGGTCACCTCCGTGATCTTGTCTTAGTTTCTAGATTTGTTCCTCTGCATGACTGAGTCTGTTTATGCAGTTTTCTATGTTTATCTTAAATTCCTTGACAGTGTATTTTATCTCTAGCATTTCTACTAAATTCTTCCATGGCCTCAGTCTCCTTAATGGTATATTCCTTTTGTTCTGTCATTTCTTATTTGAGGTCTTTCAGTTGCCTTTGGGTGGTTATGTATGCCTCTGGCATCACATTTATCCTTTTTATAACAATTGTTTGGAACTCTTTCTTTTTTAGGTTGCTCCATTCAATGTCAGTGAAGTTCTTTTTTGGGGAGTTCCTGACTTCTTTCTTTCTTTGGGCCATTTGTGCTTTTGTGGGGAAATTGGTTTTGGTATGTCTTTCTTCTCTGTCTAGGATTTAGCACTGTGGCTTTCTATTTTTATATTCTATTTTTATATTATAATATTTATATTTTATAATATTTTGAATATTGTATTAATTTATGGTGAGGTTATGTCCTGGTATGGCCTGTACCAACCTCTTGGCTTCCATGGGTGGTGATACCTGTTCTTCTGTTTAGAGTGCTCTCTGTGGTGGACTATGATGATATTTCAGTGATGTCCACTGGCTTCTATATGGATGAGGGTCAATTCTTCTCTTGTGCTTTGCTCATAGGAAGCTCTCCAATTCAAGAACCAAGTTTGCAAGCAAACCCTGTGAATTCTGTGGAGTCCGAAGCTCAGTAGCATGTACAGTTCTGTAGCTTCTTTGTTTGATTGGGCCAGAATTTGTTCCCCTTAGCTTCTTGAAGAGGGAGCAATATTGCTTTGACCTCTGTGTGCTTCTTTAAAGACTGGGTGGGAAAGATGGGTCTCCCTCCCCACTATTCTCGAGTGATTGGACAATCCCAGGAGTTCCCTTGTACTCAGTATACCATTTATTTCTTCTTTTCTTCTGTTGAACTATGTTCCATTCAAGAATCAGCTGTTTTGGGTTTTTTTTTTGTTTTGTTTTATTTTTAACCTTTATATCTCTGAGTCCATAGGCTATCATAACTTACCCTGCTCCAGAACAAACTATAAATCTAATTTTTATGTGTAGATTTCTAAAAGGATCATAGCCTAGACATATCTAGGCTCAATCTGTGATTGAATCACTTCTAATCAATATTTTTAACCAGAAAATAATTTCTACCTTGATAAAAATGTCAATTTTTTTTGTCATAGTCTCCTGTGTTTAATATATTCTTTTCTATGCAATCAGAATATTGTTGATTTCTTTCCTTATGTAGCTGGAAATCTTATTACTTTATTATTTTATTTTTGTTATTTATATATTCATGCTTATTAGTATGCATGTATTCTTTATAACTTTATAGTTAACATGTTTTGTTTGAAAAATTGCTATTGCCTTTTTTGCATTAATCTAAGGAAATAATTTAGTGACAGCTGACATTTCCTTGTATACATTTGCTAACCATGATCAATTTAATACTTTTCTATTTTGAATAGTAGCATTTTAAAGATTGATTATTCTCATTTCCTGTTTATTCCTAGATATTTAATCTTTCTATATCTGTTTGCTAATTTGTTGCTTTTCTATAGGAAGACTTAATATTGTACATTCATTTTGCACCCACCACTTTACTATATAACTTAGTGTGTGTAATATTCTCTAGGGTTTAACTAGTACCATTTTATCATCAAATAATGATCATTTAACTTTATTCTTTTGATTTTTTTTAACTCATCAAGTTTTTCCTATTGTGCTAGTTATGTAGTACTCTCTCAAATGACTCAAACTAAAGTGTCTTAATAATTTTGTTAGGTAATTTTTGGAATTTTTAAAAAAAATATGCAGTGTTTGAAATGTGATGAATAGAACAAAAAGTATAACTATAAGAGGAATGCCTTGAAAAGAGCTTCTGAATTAGGTGCTGAATATTCTAAAAATTATTTGTCAGTCCCCTTTTGCTGATGAAGTAACTAAGGCAGAAATATCACCTGGGTTTTGATTTAACAAACACTGTTAACTATTTTCCTAACAAGTTTCTGATGTTAAGCTTCTTAAATCATCCTGGCCATCACCTCCATTAATCTAGGGCTATGTGTGATCACCTTCTCAAATGTGCAACCAGTTAGACTTGGGATCTGATGTCTATTTGGTTTCACCAGTCACTGATGTTAGTCCTGGAGTGATACCCCCCCACCCAATTCTTTATATTTTATTCCAGTACCAGAGCTTCTCTGAGAATTTTGAGCTGCAATTCCATATTTCATGACCTGTCACTTCAGGGGCAAAACTTGCAAATGATTATATAACCCAGTGATTCCCAACACTGGGAACATAAATTCTCTGGGGAGTTATAAAAAACTTATACATGTGTGTTTCAACCCAAGTTGTTTGGGTTTCAACCCTAGAAGTCTGATTTCATAGTCTGAGGTAGACTCCACCATTTTGTGGTTTGAGAATCTCCAATCTTACCTGACCCTACTAATGACTGTCCCTGTTTATCATTCTGGCTGATAATCTACCTATCCATGGACATCTATAAGTGATTCTGGCCTAGATTTGTCTGAGTAGATCAATTGTAGCCACTGTTTTTGTATTGTCCTCTTGATAACTTCATTGTTCCCTGACCCATCTAATGGCCTATTAAAATTTGTTAAACCGTTCCCTCTCTTTACCTTACCTGAGCTGTAAGAAGCAAATGTAATTCATATTTTAGTCACTCACATGCAAAGTCAGGCAAAATCAGGTGCACTGACTTCTAGACATCTGTTCTTTGCATTATGCCTCAATGCCTTGAACTTAGTTTATTATTTACTTTGCTATGTTCTAGATTTTCCCTCTTTCCCCACATTTAGGTCTAGTATAATCAGTAAATATAGATTGAGATTGTTTGCTTTTTTGGCACATTTCCCCCTTTGTACACATATCTCATTTTAGAGAATGCTGAAAATATCATGATTCATTACTCCACATAGTAAGTAACAGCTGGAGTCCATTAAAGTGAGTTTAATTCATATACCACATGGTACAGAAGCTGGATGAAGTTTTTATTGGAAGTAGACTTTGGTAATGTAATATGTAACGTATATGTACTCACTATCACATTTCATTCTACAAGCCTTTTTACTTTGGTGCTATAAGCAGGCATGATCATATGATGAAAAATTGTGATGTCTTAATTTTTTTCTATGAAATAACTGCTTCTATCTAGATTCCCAAACTGTGCTTTAAAATAAATTACAAATACAAATTTTTTCACAATTTTAAGACTGAAGAGATCTTGAAATAAAATACAAAAAAATATGATTTAAAGCATTGCTTACTGATATTTCTTACAAGAAGTAATTGTATATTTATATCTATATATATGTACATATGTACATATATATAATAATAAAGGAGCAAACAAGAGCCTTTTTAAAAATTGTCAGAATTTTTTATTTTAGGGTTAATCAATAAGAAGAAAATTGAATCTAAATACCAGGATTAAAAAAATCCCTAAATATAGTATCTTTGTGTAAATTACTATCTTATATATAAATATCCTATAATAGAGTTTAATACTTTGATCACTAAATATTAAGGTAGTATAATATATCCTGACAAATAATAGCAAATGTTTATTTTCAAAGTTATATTATCAAATAGTTGAACCAAAATGAGAAAAAAATCCTAAAATTTTAACTGTATTAACTTATTCATATCTTAAGCATAGGAAACCACACCCAAAAGACATTACATGTGAATCCCAAAGGCATTCATACAATTTAAAGCTGAAAACAGGGTCTTAGATTGAATTCTCCATGTTGCATGTCATATTAAGACTAAATTTTTATTCTCATCCATTCGTTCATTGTGGCTATTATCTAAATAGCAAAGAGTAAAACTTTACCACTATATATAATTTAGCAAATGGATAAAGATAATTGGGAAGGGGAAAATCTAAAATAGATGTTTTTTCTCAATATAATTGCGTAAAGTATAGGTTACCCTAATATGATTTAAAAAATAAAACTAATTTCCTCCCATATACTTCTGGGATGATATGATAGAGAATACTAATGTTTTTCATTTCTAAATTGAGTTGGCATTTTTACATTAGTATCAGACAATTTGCTCACCCATTAGTATGGTGTGCTATTTGCAAAAGTAGAATTGCAAATTAGTGCAGAAATCCTTTGCTGTCACCAATATAGAGAAGACAGGAAATTTCTGCCTGTGATGCAAGATGTGTTTGAGATTTTACAGCCAGTATGTCTGCTGAGGGGTCATAATGGAATGGGGCAAAGTAGCAGCCCTGAAGCTGAACCTAGAGAAGGATAGTTCAAATTGTACTGATAAACAGATATAGTTAAGAGTAGTAGACACAGTCAATAAGGACTAAGGACAAATTAACTGAAAAAACACCAAACTCCACTTCAGGAAAGATGTTACACATTTACTATGAAAGCAATGTAAATTATGTCCCCTTGGAGCATAATTAGTGCAATGGAGACAGTGTTTGATTTCCTAAGCCAGAAATGGGAGGTTCTCAAGGACAGACATCAGTATTTGGAGCTAATATTGAACTCCTTGGTATCTTCAAGTTCCCTCTTATTTCTTATATTGCATGAAGCAAGAAAAGAGTTGAACAGAATCAAGCTTTAAATCCTTAGTTATGTTGGTTTTTTTAAGATACAACTTAATATTTCTCTAAGTGTGCTTCAAGAAATGAGGATGAGTAGGCAGGCAGGCAAGAAGAGAGATAAAGCACCAGCATTTTTATTTAGTTGTTCATCCTGTTGCCCAAAGTCCCAAGTCATCGGTCTGGGTCACTGGGATATATTTGGACTGTGCTGACCAAATTTGTATGGCAGGTGCTAGTTCCTTTATTTCTGTGGAGGTGGTACCAGTTTTGCTCTCTTAGTATGTCTTCTTGTGGAGGGCCACTGATTAATTTCAAGTTGTGTTTGCAGGCTATGCAATTCTCCAATGGAGGAAGGTTCACAGGTATCTCAGGTGTAGTTTTTCAGGCACACACACTGAAATTTCCTGTTAATTTGGGGTATGGAGGTTTTCCTCCTTATAGTTCTTAAGCTGAGAACCAAGTTCACAGGCCAACCATGTGTGAGCTGCTGTACTATGAGGCAGAAGGCAGTGGCTTTTGACTGGAGTTGAGGGGAAGGGACTCACCACAACATTCCAGCACCCTACTTACGTGTTTTTGGATCTCCGATTCTTTGTTAAGGCAGTGTGGGTGTCTGAGGGTCCTGAGGCCTAGCAGGTGCTTGTTCCTGGCAGTGACTAGTGGGGGTGGGGATCAATGCTTCAAGGGTGTATGAAACCTATGGCCTACTATGTGCTGATTCTTGATGTGGAGTGGATGGGAACAGGGATCCTGGGTACCTGAGTCTTGGTGGATGATGGTTTGGGACCATGGCAGGGTAGGGTCAGTGTAGATGGTCCATAGGACCTGAGTCCTAGCCTGTACTGGTTCCATGTTGTGGTGGGAAAAAACAGGGCTGGCATCACCAATGGCTGGCAGGAGCTGTTTCCAGGTTATAGCAGGACTGAGCTGGGGAGTCAGTGGTCTGCTGGTTCACAGGAATGAGGTCTACCATGCAGTACACCATCAAATTTCTAATGTCCTTCACTATGGCCCAGTGGATGCCAACTAACTTTTGGTTCTACTTCACAACCTTCCCCTCTGGTATCTTCAAGCTCTTTATTAATATCCAAGGATTAGGTTTAATTTTGTTAGTTTGACTTATTTCTATTCCACATACTAGTGATCGTATGATATTTCTTTCTTCTGACTTATTTTACTTAGCATAATCCCCCTCTATTTTCATTCACATTGTCATAACTGGCAAGATTTCATACTTTAAAACTGTAGTATTCCATTGTGTTTATACGTACATCCATATGTATGTGTATATATGTATATATATACATATATATCTCACATATTTTTATCATTTTACTCATTTTGTTGTTTTCTCATGATTAATTTGACTCCTTGGGCTCTTTTTCATTCCATACAAATATAAATGTTTAATCTATTTCCTTGAAAAAGTCAATGGAATTTTGATAGGGATTGCATTAAAGATGTGCTAATGCATTAGTTAAAATGTCCATTTTTTAAATGTCATTTTTGCCCTCCATTAGCATGGAATATCTTTCCACATCTGTGTGTCTTTTATTTTTCTTTGCAATGTCTTATAGTGTTTATTGTACAGGTCTTTTCTCACTTCGTAAGTTTATTCCAAGCTACTTAATTCTTTTTTAGACTGTAAATGGGATTGTTTTCTTAATTTCATTTCCTTCCAACTCATTGCTTGCATATAAAATTCCTATATATTTTTTTGTATATTAATTGGAGCCTGTCACTTTACTCAGTTAATCTAATATTTTTGAAGTCTTTAAGGCTTTCTATGTATATTATCACGTCAGCTCAAATAGTGATAATTTTACTTATTTTCCAATTTGGATTCCTTTTATTTCTTTTTTCTAACTGCTCTGAATAGGATTTTCAATACTATATTGAATAACAGTGGTGAGAGTGAACAACCTTATCTTATTTCTAATCTTAGAGGAAATGCTTTCATTTTTTATTATTGAGTATGATGCCGGCTGTGAGTTCATTATATGGAGTTATATTCCTTGTTTTCCTATTTTATTGAGAGTTTTTATATGAGTGCTAAATCTTAAGTGTTTTCTCTGCATTTAATCATATGATCATGATTTCCACTTTCCTTTTTTGAGTTGACATTTTAATAGCTTATGTTGAACCATTTTTTCTATCCCCAGAATCAATGATCACTTTGATACGTTATCAAATTCAGTTTGCTAATATTTTTTTGAATATTTTTACATATATTTTCATCAAGGTCAGTATTCTTTTTTGTTTGTGTGATTTTGGTATTGGTATAATGTTGGCATCATAGAAAGCATTTGGTTGTATTTCCTATTTTTCAGTGTTTTTGGGGAAGAGTTTGAGAAAAATAGGAACTCCTTCATCTCTAGGATTTTTTTGTGAAACATTTATTACTTCTTCAGTTTCCTTGCTTGTGATAGATCCACTCAGGTTTTATATTTCTTTCTGATTCAGTCTCCATAGGCTGTTTGAGTCTAAGCATTTGTCCATGTATCCTAGTCTGTTCAACTTACTGGCATATGACTGCACAGAGTAGTGTCTCATGACTTGTATTTATGAGGTATCTGTTGTAACTTGTCCTCTTTCATTTCTGACTTTAGTTATTAGGGTTTTTTAAAATATTTTTTTAATTAATACAACTAAACGTTTGTCAATTTTTTTAAATATTTTTAAATAACCAAATTTTGGTTTCATTGATTTTCTGAGGTGTGTTTTTAACTTCTAATTTATTTAATTCTGCTCAAATTTATTTTATTGTTTCCACTGATTTTGGCTTCAACTGTTCTTTTTCTTGTTGCTTAGTTTTTGACAGGTTTAGACAGTTTGAGATTTTTGTTGTTTCTTGAAGTAGGCCTGAAGTACTATACATTTTTCTCTTTGTCCTACTTTTACTTTAGTCCTGTAACATTCTGATAGTTTGTGTCTTCATTCTCCTTTCTCTCTCTTTTTTTATTCTTTGATTTCTTCTTTCACCCAATAATTATTCAGAAGCATGTTTTTTAGCCTCCACATATTTTGACATTTCCAGCTTTCTTTTTTGTGGTTCATTTCTAGTTTTATAATATTGTGATCATAGAAGATTGTTCGTATAATTTCAATTTTTGGAAATTTGTTGCCATTTGTTTTTTCTCCCAACGTATGATCTACTCTTGAGAATGTTCCATGAGTACTGGAGAAAATGTAAATTATTCAGTTGTTGGGAGAAGTGCTCTGGGTATGTATATTAAAGCCATCTATTCTAATTTACCACTTAAGGGTATTGTTTCTCTGTTAATTTTCAACCTGGTTGATCTGCCCATTGTTGTATGTGAGGTATTGAAGTGTTTTACTATTATTATATTGCTGTTAATGTCTCTCTTTAGTTCTGTTAGCAATTTCTTGAACTATTCTAATACTCCCTTATTTTGTGCATATATATTAATAAGTGTTATGACTTCTTGCTGAATTGACTCAAGCATTATTTAATGTTCACACCTATCTTTTATTACTATCTTTAGTTGGCAGTCATGTTATCTGAGTATCTAAGTATAGTTGTTCCTGCTTTTTCTAGTTATCATTTGATTATCTGATTGTCTCAAAACCTTTAACTCTACATTTGTCATTAGAATTTAGATGGCTTTCTTCTATGTAGCAGAAATTTGTTTTGTTTTTAAATCAATTTAGCCATTCTATACCTTTTGATTGGTGAGTTCAACCCATTAACATTTAGGGTGATTATTGATATGTAACTGATTATTGCCATTTTTCCATTTGTTTTGGAGGTATTGTTGCAGCCTATACCTTATGCTTTGAACAATTATGTTATACTTGACTTTCTCTTACATTCTTTCTTTGTTTTTGCTATGGATTTATCTTTTGAGATTACCCTGGGGTTCACTTATGCATTTCCAAAATTATGTTACGTTTTTTTAACTTGAAAGCAGTTCATCTCAAGCTCATTCTAATAGTTCACGCTTTCACTTTTCTCTCCCCCACATTTATATTTTTGATGTCTTATTGATTGTAGATGGGATGTCTTCATTTTATAGATATTTGTTTAATATTTAATAAAAAGCTGATTTATTTATGATGGATTCCTTCAATATTTTTCTTTAAAATACTATCACTCCTTCAATTATAAGTGTCACTCTAGCAAGGTAAATATTCTTGGTTGGAATTTCTTTTCTTCAGCATTTTGAATATATCATGCCATTCTCTTCTGTCCTGAAAAGTTTTTGATAAGAAATCCTTGGATAATCATATGGGGGATCCCCTGTATATAGCTTGCTTTTTTGCTCTTGTTGCCTTTAAGAGCCTTTCTTTTTTGTAATTTTAATTATAATGTGTCAGGTGGTACATGCCCTTTTTTTTTTTTCTTATTTATTGGTCGTTGTTTTGGAACTTTTTGAATTTCCTGAATCTGGACATCTATTTTATTTACTTTCCCATGTAGAGGAAATTCTGAGCTATTATTTCTTCAAATAATATTTATGTCCCTTTCTCAGTCTCTTCTGGGAGCCCTATGATGTGAATATTGTTCTTCTTCATGTTATCCCATACATGTAATAGTTGTATTCATTTTTCTTATACCTTTTTTCTCTTATCTGGTTCACTTGCGTGCATTACATTGCCCAATCTTTTATCTCATTGATTAAATTTGAGCCACCTTCAACTGTTGAGCTCCTCTATTATATTATTTCAGCTATTGTGTTCTTTATGAATATTCTTTGGAGCTGGCTTATATTTCCTCTACTTTTATTGTAATTCTCTTTTTGATTTCAAAAATCTGATTGTTCTGATTTCAGTGATTATCATTAAAAACTGTTGCTTAAAAATCATCTTCAGGTAGTTTACTTAATTCTGTTGCATTCATATTTTCTCCTAGGATTTTGTTTTGGTTCATCATTTGTGGTATGTTTCTCTCTCTCTTCATTCTGTTTGACAGCCTGTATTTTTTATGGGTTTCCTTCCTTTCCCTAATATAATGATCTTGTGTTAGGGTATCAGTTTGCAAAGTATAGACCTGGGACTCAGAGTTCTGGACCTACTTTTGTTGTGTGATCTCTGCACTATCTACAGTATTTGGAGCTATAGAGTCAGTACTATGTTGAGACCCAAGAGTTTAGCCTTCAGTTTTGGTGTCAGGGAAGGGAATGCAGATGTTTTCCCCAGAGTCAGAGATATAAAAATTGAGACACAAGAGACCAAGGCCATGTGTCCCAGGCAAAAGGAGGCCAAAGTCCAAACAGTCACTATGGGAGGGAGTTGGGTACTTTGGGGGTCCTCAGGATCTAGCCATGGCAAAGCACACTCCCCCTGAGAAATTCTCTCATTCCTCTACATTAACAGCCTCTGTTCTCTGACTGTGCCGGGATCCCAGTGGGGAGTAGAATACAACAAATCCTGGGATCCAGATACTTGTGTTCCAGCAAATGATAATCAAGTTATATAGCAGTGACCCCAGTAGGACCTGAAACTGCTGTTTTGTTGCAGTCTCTCTAATGATCCCCTCTAATAAAGCCTATAATTCTGTTTTCAGGATACCACTCAGCTATCTGTACCAGGGTTGTAGACCCAGATGTCTGACCCCACCCCAGGGGGGTCAATCACTGTCAGAGTAGCTGGAAGAACTCTAGAATTTTAATTGTGAGAAAAACTGTCCAGCAACACAAGTGTACCAATATTTGAGTGGAGCATTTCATTCACTTTCCAGGCCTTGCTGTAATATGATGGCTGCTAGTGGACCACATAGACAGCAGAGTGCCTGACAGGGCACTCAGCAGCATTTTCATTCAGAGGAAGACTAGCTCTCTTTCTTCTACTTCATACTAAAATTTTAGGTTCAGCAAATGAAGACCTCGTAGTTATGTCTGTGCACATTTCATTTATCAGATCCTTTTGCTCTCTGTCCTATGACCTTTTCTTTCCAGAATCCTATTACTGTCAAAAACAAACAAACAAACAAAAAACAGCCTTTCTATTTTCCTTGCCAAGTTTTATATACCATTGCAAGTCAACTTTCAGGTGTGGGGAGCACCCTGAAGCAATTTACACCAGGCAAGTCCTTCAGTCCCAGGAAGGGGTTGTGTACCACTGGTTCATTGTGATGGCTCCAGGGTCTCATCATCAAGGAGCACTCACTCCAAGACTGATTAGCTTCTACCATTTATGAAAATGTGTGTCCCTTCTCTTTGTGGAAATAATGGCTCCTTTTCTTTTTCAAAGGCCATAGTTGTTTAAGAGATGTGGTTTAGTTTGTGTCTGTGGCAAGGTGAACTCAAGATCTTAACAGCCCACCATCTTGAAATGATTTCTCATTGCTTTATGAGTGACTTTTAAATGTTTTTATAAGTTTTTATTTTGATGATTTTATTGAAGGAATATTGTATTATAACAGTAAATAGATCTAAGGTATACATTGCATATCAACATCTCTATACAATACAGTAAGATCACCACCATTTGAGTTTTTCCTTCACCTAAAATTAATCTCGTCTACCCTCTTTGGCTTCTCCTACCCTCCCCTTCTCATTCCACAACCTTTGATGTGCTTTTCTTTTAGCTAAAATATGTTGGTTCATTTAGTTCATTTTTAAAGTCTTTTTTTTTTTTTTAATTTAGTTTATTCATTTGCTGTCTCTCTACTCCTCATATGTGTGACACCATACAATGTCTGTCTTTCTCCTCTGGATTATCTCACTAAGCATAATTTCCTTATAAACTTTTAATATCTTCCCCTTATCTTTAATGAAAATATGTGTCATTGTGAGTTTCTTTTTAAAAGAAAGGTATGGGCAGTAATGATGGCAGGACTAGAGAAGAGGAAGCATTTTATTTCCATTTAGTTGTTCATACTATTTATTTCCCCCTGGACCAGGGACTCAAACCCAGGAGTATGTGATTTATGTCCTTGAGGCAATTGACCTAACCACCGCTCCACTAGGGCACACCTCATTATGAGTTTTAAAATTCAAAATTATGGGCATTTGGTGAGCTCTTTCATTTAAAAAATTTTCTCATGTTTAATCTTTTTTTCTCCTTTCCTTCATTTTTCTTATTTTATAGGAACCTGCAAATTCTGAAAGGTAGTAGTTAATTCTGGGTACTAATATCTACACTAGAAGGCTTAGTTTATAATTTTCCCCAAGTTTTAAGGTATGAATATAAGCTAGTAGAGACTGGGATCTGGAATGCTCAGTTCTTTGCTCTAGGTACAGACTGATAAAGCAGCCAGTACCTCAGTGTTGATGGAAAGTGGGTTCTGGAAGAGTAATAATGAAATTATATAGCCTCCAAAAGGACACATATCACTCTCTCAGATAATTCATTGGTCAAATCTAGTTATGTGGTCTTGTATAATTTTGTTTGAGAATCAATGTAAACTGCTTGTGGTTTGTGTATTCATGAATAGGAAAAGGTAAATTGGCATCTAGCTACAACTATTCAATATATTTCACTAAATTTCACTATTTTCATTTCCACACTTTTTCCATGAATCCTGATACTGAGATGAAAGCTTTTCTTAGGTCCCTTCTTGTACATGGATTCTTATTTTCTTCCTTTTACCATATTCTGGGTTGCAGTGTTCAATAACTTCTTTGATATTTCTCACTGGTCAGTAACACACTCTCCCTGCTTCCTGTTTTCTTTAATGTCATGCTTTTAATTCTTCCTTGTAATTCATTCAGTTTACTCCAGTTAAATTTCACAAAGAATGGGGGCAAACATATGTATTATCTGATATCTTTAATCTGAAATCAGAATGTTATTTTAATCTCATATTTCATTTTTACATTGAAACACACCTGAATATATGAAGAAAACTACTTCAAATTTTTGAGATCATCCTTTTTAGTACATCAAAGTATATTTTAGACCTGTTCTAACTAAACTTATGATACAAATATCAAAATTTGGGAGTAAGTATCAAAAATTTGAAACTTCTGTGTTACATGAGATTTTAAATATACTGTTCCTTTTCTCAAAGAAGTTTGGGATTTATTTGGGAAGGAAAATATATAACCATGAATATAGTGTTACTTTTAAAAACTGGGATTGCAGAATATGGAAAAATTCTTTTTATTAGAAATATGCAAGATAGTCAACATTGGAGAAGTGATATTTGAAATTAACTTTCTTCTTGAAATTTACCTCCCTTCTCATCTGCATTTTTAATTTCTTGTCTTCTTGCTATTCCAGTATGTTTATCTAAACTAAATGTGGGACACATTCAATTTCTTCATCCCTTATCAATATCCATATCTAAAACCCCTAGTCAAGATTTATGATCATTTCAAACATGATCTCAGACCTAATAATTTTGTGATAAAACTTACAAAAATAGCAAGAAATTTGGGCACACCCAGGTAAATAGGCATCTTACTTTAAAACATATCATGCACTTTAAATCTATATTATAAATTTGAATAAATAATATTGGCATAAAAGATAGCTCAGGGGTCAAAAGATTAATTAGGCTACATAAATGTTTATTGTTTTGTTTTTATTTTCCTGCCTGCCACATCTAAATCTGCATCTCCAAGTATTATTTGTATATTCTAATATCTGTGTTTTCTCTCTGAATTTTCTGATAAGATAGAGACTTATATACTACCGATTCTTTATAGCTTTGTTAATCCCATAGGCACATAAAACAGCCTTACCAAATGAGCTCAGTATTTCCTCCCAGTCCAGTCCCTCCTAATTTCCCTTAATTCATACATAGCCTCATCATCTATTTGAAATCGTGGTCAAATTTTAGTTCATTTTGTTTCAGTTAGAATAGTTTGCCTCTAACAAACAGAAAGGCTAACTAAAATCTGAGTAATCTATTATACTATATACTTGTTTATTGTTTTAGTTGCCTCCAATTCACCCCATTGGTGGAAGAGAGCTGGTCACCCTAAGGTTATGCGAAGACTGACACATAACACGCACAGTGGGCTCATGAGATTGACAGAAGTTTATTAGTCACATTATACTCTCAAAGGATAGAAGAACATTATACACTTTGATTGTCCACATGGGTGTCAAGAACAGTATGAACAGCCAGGCACTGTGGGAAACTTTGTAGTGTCAAAAGATTAGAATGACCTCTCATTCCAGTGGGAGAATTATTGACATGTTTTGAATTATTATGTGAGTCAGTGGGGAACTGAAACTTTCCCCTCAGGTATAATCAGAAACTATCCCAGGTATGCTTAGTAAAAAGGGTATCCATAGGAGCAGAATAGGCTGCAGTTAGGTCATTACAACTTTCAATGAGAAGGGAACATAATATTTGGGCTGAATTTTAGGCATTAACTACAGTTATTAAGTTGTTTTCTAAAAGATCAATAGGTGAGATGGTGGATGTCTTAACGTCTTTCACAATAGATAAAGTTTTAATTTCCACTGGGAACTTAATTTTTTATTGAAGTAACATTGAACAATATTATATAGGTGTAAGTTGTGCATCATTGTAGATCAATATCTGTATTTAATACATTAGGTTCACCACGAACAATGCAGTTCCATACCTGGCCTTATAATTTATCGCTTTTATCTAAGTTGCTCCTCCCCTTCCCTTCTGGTAGCCACTAATATTGTATTACAGACTAGAAGTCTATTTTTGTTTGATTTTGTTCACTCATTTGTTTGGTTTTTTAATATACTGTATGTGAGAGAAATCATAAATTGTCATTTTCTCTCTGACATTTGCCTAAATATTCCCTCTAGGTCTATTAATGTAGTTGGAAATGACAGGATTTCAACTTTAAAAAAAAATAGCTGAATAGTATTCAATTTTGTATATATGCATATCTTTATTATCTGGTTATCTCTTGATGAGCACTTATGTTGTTTCCTGTTTTGGATATTGTAAAGAATTCTACAGTAAACATGGAGGTTCATATATCTCTTCAAATTAGTGGGTTTTTTGTTCGTTTGTTTGAGGGATAAATACCTAGATATGGGATAAATGGATCTTAAAAAATTCTGTTTTTAATTGTCTGAGAACTGTTCATACTGCTTCCTTAATTGCACCAATTTGTACTCCTACCAACACTGTGTTTTCTTTTTCCTACACCCTCTAACACTTGTGTCCAGCTTTTTGGGTAATAGTCATTCTTTCAGTTATGAGTTGATACCTCATTATTGTTCTTATTTGTGTTTTCCAAATAACTAGAAATGATCATCTTTTAAAGTGCCTATTGGTCACCTGTATGTCGTCTTGGGAGCTGTAAACACGGCTATGTCCGGTTCAGATATGTCCATTTACTCCTTTGTAGTAAATTAGTTATCTGTATATGTTTGGGATTATTTCTGGGCTCTCAGTTCGATTCCACTGATGTGTGTGTATGTGTGTGTGTTGTTTTTGTTTTCAATATCATGATGATTTATTACTATTGCATTGTTATGGTTTGAAACCAGGGAGCATGCTACCTCTTAAATTCTTTTTCTTTCCTCATTTTCTTTTTCTATTTAAGATTTCTATAGTTCCAATTAAATTCCATGATTATGTTCTATTTCTGTGAAGACTGTCATTAAGAATTTGATGGGGATTGCATTTAATCTGTATATTGCTTTAGGTAATGCAATCATTTTTAACAATATTTCTTTCATTCCATGAATGAGGGCTACTTTCCATTTCTTTGTGTTTTCTTTTTCTTTTAACAATTTATTAGCGTTTGCAGTGTATAGGTCTTTTACTTCTTTGACTAAATTTATTCCAATGTATTTTATTCATTTTGTGCAGTTGTAAATGGAATTGGTTTCCTAAATTCTCTACTAGTTCCTTATTCATGTGTATAGAAATGCCCCAAATTTGTATATTAATTTAGTAGCCTATCACATAAAGTATACTCATTTTTTAAGTCACGTTTTTAAGTCTAACACGTTTTACGTCTTTGTGATTTTTTTCTATGTATTTTTATGCCCTTTGCAAAAAAGTGATGATTGTTTTATTACTTCTTTTCCAGTTTGGATATATTTTATGTCCTTTTATTGTCTAATGGCACTGGTTAGAACTTCCAATACTATATTAAAAAATAGTGGTGTGAGTGGACATCCTGCTTTGTTTCTGATCTCACAGGAAAAACTTTTAGTTTTTCTTCATTGAGTATCATGTTGTCTGTAGGACAGCATCATATAGAGCCTTTATTATGCTTAGGTACTTCTGTCTATATCCATTTTTTGAGACTTTTTAACATAAAGCGTGCTGAATCTTGTCAAATACTTTTTCTGTATTGAGCAAATCCTCTGATTGTGTCTTTCCTTTTGTTGATATGGTGCATTATATTTATTGATTTGTGTATGACAAAGCATCCTTGCATCCCTGGAATAAATTCAATTTATCATGGTATATGATTCCTTTAATGAGTTGTTGAATTTGTTTTTCTAGTATTTTGTTGAGGCTTTTTGTATTCATGTTCATCTGATTTTCTTTTTTGGTGATGTCATGCATACTTTAAATACCTTACTATTTTATTGTCTATTATACCTCATTAAAGTGAAAATAATAGCAAAAAAAAAAAAAAAAGCAGTGTCATTTTCTAGAGAAGAATTCTAGAGGGCATTTCTGTTGATTTTTCCTAAGGGGTAAGAATATTTTGAGGTATGAGCCAGTTTCTCAAAGCTCTACTCACATTAATGTTCCTCAAAACTTCGTATTACCAGTCTTTCAATATTACCCTTTCCAAGGCCCTGACTAGCCCACATAAATGATTAGCTGCTATCGCAGTACAGATCCTAATCCAAAATCATGGTTTTCCAGACAAAGTAGAAACTAAGATATATGCTAGTTGTCTTATAAACAGAGATTCTGTTTATTCAGATTATTTCATAACCATTCTCGAACAGGACTTTATACTGCAAAAGTCATCCATAAACTCTCTGTGTTAATGAATTGCACAGAACAAGTTATAGCGATATTTTTTAATCCTCTGTCAACTGGTCATAAGAACAGTCTATGAATTCCTAGATGTGATAATTGAGGAGATGGCATGAATAGGAATTCTTTGAACTTGAACACTCTACTCATGCAACTAATTTGTGCTTTCTGAGTTCTCTTATCCAGTCCCACGTACTGCATTCTATGTTAAGGATGAGATGTTACAAGTCATGCTTAGACCCTGAGGAGTTTTGAAATAGATGTGCAGTTTAGGACACATCATTAATCTACATCCCATAAACACACAGCTGATCTGTCATATTACGTATTTCATTTCCTTTGTAGAGTTTTTTCCAAATCCATATTGTTGTTGTTCAGTTTGTTTCCCCCAGCAGAAGAAAATGTGCTGTGTAAAAGTTAAATTCTCCCTACCACGCCTCAAATAAACAACCTACTGTGGTGTCTCACAGTCTCTGCAAAGAATCTAAATTTGATACAGCCAATTTGAGCTTCAATGGTTCAATGGGTTTATAAAGTTGCATAGCAGAATTATTTGCTCTGATTTTATCCTGATCAGTAGGAAATTTATCTTGGTTAGGACACAATTCAAATTTGTCTATAGTTCATGTTTCTCCATAAATATTTTGCAACATATATTCTTAAGCTTTAGCAACCCCTCTCTGCATTACTAAAGAGGCTATTTAAGCATTTTATGTTTTGAATTTCAAGGAGTATACTTTTTTAATGTTGGAGGTTCTGTTATGACATATCAGAACTGAATACCAATAGGATCTTCCTAATGAAGACATTCTGTATATTTTTATAAAATATTTTGCTGCCATTGCCATGTTTATATCCAGAGTGCTCACATTTTTCTGTATTCCAAATGCAGAGTAAGGCAGGACTGAAATTAGCAGTTTTTTCTTGCTCAGGCAAAGAGATGCTCTAACATTAATCTCATATTGTCAGCTATATTGGGAAAATAAACTATATTTTTTCTATCACACAGCACAATTTATGTATGTAGTATGTAAATATTAAGATTGTTGAGGCACACCCTGGTGGAGTAGTAGTTTTGTCAACTGCCTTGGGCTGAAGAGCATTTCACATACATCCCAAGGACCAGAGTTAGGGTTCCAGGCTAGGGAGAACAACCAAAATATACAACTAAATAAAATAAATAAAAATGTTTTTTCCTCCCCTCTCTTTTCCTGCCTGCATACCTACTTACCTTCATTCCTGCTTTTACTTTTCCTTGAAAAAAAAAAATTCTTGTTGAATGGATCTACAAACAACAATAGTACAATGGTAATAGAAAAAAGAAACAATGCAAGTAGAAGCTTTTCAAATGAACATCATTCAGCTCTATAACACCTTAACATATTCCTTAAGACTATATTAAAAACAACTGTAACCTTATTTGCTCACTTCATTTTTTTAAGGAAAGGTGCAAGCAGGAAGAGAGAGAAAGAAAAATCATTTTTATTTTATTTGGTTGTTTATATTAGTTGGTCCCTCCAACCCTGGGACATGAACGTAGGTCCTTAAGATGCACAAGGACTGTGCTTATTTGGAGGTGACTGATCTAACACCACTATTCCACCAGGGCACACGATCTGTTATCACGTGTAACAGAATACCTTAATAAAATAATCCACCTAGCTGTGATTTGAAATTTAGAATGATGAGGTTATATCTTATATACTTGTTAAACTCTCACTGCCATGTACAAGAATATATCATAACTTAATTCATGCTATGATAGCTATTTTAATGAGGAAAACACCTGGTTCTAGATCCTAAATATATGCCTGTGATTCGTATTTCTGAACTCTTCAACAATATCAAAGTAACTTGAAAAACAATCACCTATATAAATACAGGATGGACAAAAACAACAATTGGAGTAAAATGTATATGTATATATATATAAATACATATGTGAGAATTTTTAAAGAAATCTCTTAGAAAGCAGATTTATGTCAGGGGTAATACCTTGTACTGGAAACAGTAAATATACAATGTGCTCCTGAAATGTACTTCTGGGAGCATCTGGACTACCTGTCCTAATTAGAACCATTAAATTAATAAAATTAAGATATTTGGAAATATTATTTTATATAATATTTATTATATGTTCATATCGAATACTTTAACATATTTAACATATTTTAATAATTCCACCATATTTTATTGCAGTTACGTACAATAAAAATGTTTATTGTTTGTGTTGTTTGTTAGTGAGGGCAAAGACAACATTTGGAGGAGCCCATGGTAATTGACAATTCAGTTGGATGTACTTTGCATTTGCCATCATAAAATGTGGCCTAATTAAATTTCAGAATCTTTATAATGACTGATATTATACTAGTTATTATATAATAGGTATTCCATGATTTTTAATTTATTAGCCCA
The DNA here is from genome assembly GCA_004363575.1 of Solenodon paradoxus. Lineage (NCBI taxonomy): Eukaryota > Metazoa > Chordata > Mammalia > Eulipotyphla > Solenodontidae > Solenodon > Solenodon paradoxus. The sequence continues at coordinate 437,462 of RJWH01000762.1, read as the reverse complement.
TTTAATCCCAGTAATTCTATAACATTCTATAATGTTGGTTCTGTTGTTTTCATTTTAGAGAAGCATAGAGAGGTTAAATAGCTCAGGATCATGCTACTCGTAACTGATAATAGTTCAGCAGAGAGACGAATACACTAAAAGGGTGGTAATAAAAATGGAGAAAGGTAGACCAATAACTAGTATAATTTAAAAGTAAAATTGTCATAATTTATGGTACTTTCGAGCAGATGATGTCATATGTAATCAACTTCCTATGTCTCGGATAAAATATTAGGAAACAAATATCCTTTGAGGATTACAAAAAACTTAGACACTGCTGAAGAAAGCATAGGAAGAAATTTTGTTATTTGTAATAAAATGTTCAGACTAAATTCAGTGATCTTCTGTATTTTCATTTCATTTGCTTAAAAATTAGAAGGTCAAGCATTAGTGAAGACTGAATAAATTGCTTTTTATAGATATTCCACCACATGAAAGTCATACTTATCAACTTTCATAATGCATCTTTAGAAATAGCCTGGAAGAGAAATACACAACATAAATGACAACTTGTGTCTATTTTTAGAATACTGGAAATGACTCTAGGCAGGCTAAAAGAAACAGAACGTGTTCAGAGAGTTGATAGAATTTCTTGATGAAGATCACACTCCTGCTTCAGTCAATGGCAGTGTAAGAAGAGAATAGGAGCCATACTGACTACTCAGTTGCCTAAGGAGAATGGCATAAATACTCTGTTAGAGAACTGAAACATTTCTGATCTTGTTACCAGCAGGGTAATAGCAGGAATTGAAGGGCTCAGATTTATAAAGATTGGTCTAGTTCTATCTCAAGTTCTCCACAGCCCAGGAAAGAAATACAGCAGGGTTAGAAAGACCTCCCTCAGGGTTACACTCCAACTGGAATAGAGGACATGAGTTAATCAGAACTGTTAAAATCAGCAGCAAGCTAACTGATAGAGCCACATTCTAATTTAATAATTTATTATAAATACATGCTATATATGTATATATGTTTATATTCATAGTTATTGTGATTCATACCTACACATATACCACCAGATGTCACATATATGTGTATGTTTGTATATGTATTTTTTTATATAAAGATATATCCACATATATATAGAAAGATATATCCATACATTTACATATGTAGCATCTAATGTGTACTTATCTGTAATCAATACCATACTTGAATCATTTTTACTAATCCCAGAATTCTGATAGCCTAACTATTTTAATCCCTGTGCCTAGATTCCTTTTATATGTCCCTTCTACAAGACATCTACAATCCAAACTCCAGATCTTTAGTTTAATTTAAAAAGGTAACTTTGGAATAGATTCTTGAGTTATGAATAAGATAGTTTGAAAGATGCAGGTGGTGTTTCCTCTTCCTTTCCCCTAATCTGATATGTGATTGTACTAAGTGGAGCGAATGCTAAATCAGAGAAGCAGCAGCTCTCTAAAAGATTTCACAGCCTAACCATTAACCAAACTGAGATAAACATTAATACAAAATTAACCAAACGTTTGACTACTAGCTCATTATTCTGGCAATAACAGAAAAGACTATGGCTATTAAAATGTTAATTACTTATTTTTTCAAAAGTTGCTATTATTAAGTCCCTATTTTCTATTTGTATTATATCATGACTAATTGTTCAAATATTTCAAAGGCAATATTGTAACAATTTATGATTGATGACACTGCTACACTGTGATGTTAAGTAAATATCCACATTCAAGCTAATAAAAATCAAAGCTACAATGGAAACTGGGTTTTTTAAATTCTGAAGTCCACACTTTTTTTTTTTTTTTTAATATGCCACATGTTAGTGAAGCCCTAGATCCAAGGGAAGTCTTGATTATAAAGTGGATGGAAGATGACAAGTAGAACATATTGAGATTGGAATGTATTCAAAAGCTGTTTAAGAGAGGTAGGTAGAGATGAAATTTTAGAGGACTGAAATCATGTTGGGTAAAACAAGTGGTAACTGAGCATAGAACAATATCAAGAAAATTTTGAAAAAATGGAAAAGAGAAAATGAATAAGGGTTACATTTTATTGAGAGAAAATTAAAAAATGTAGACTCATCAATAAGTTTCTTTTTGGACAGCCTAAGCTGTTATCTGAAGTTAAGCCTTTTCTCAAGGCTAATTTCACTATTGTGCTTTACCATTATGTCTATATCGTCTATACTTCAAGCGTAACTCTAGGTTCATCCATGTTGCATTTCATATTTTTTATAGCTGAGTATTATTCTATTGTGGATATATACCACATCTTTAAGTACTCATCTGTTGATGGGCACTTAGGTTGTTTCCAACTTTTAGTTATTATTAACAATGTTGCAATAAACATAGGGGTGCATACATCTTTTTGAATTAGTATTTTGTGTTCAGTAGATAAATATCCAGATATAATGTAATTACCCAACATGGAATTTCTATTTTTATTTTCTGAGGAATAATTATACTACTTTCTATAATGACTACACCAATTTGTATTTGCACCAACAGTATACAAAGTTTCCCTTCTCGCCATGCCCTCTATCATGAACTTCTGTCCAATTTTTTGGGTAACAGCATTCTCAAAGGTGTGAGGTTATATCTTATTTGGATTTGAATTTATTTATTAACTATACACATGAACTTGTCATGTGACTGTTGGACATCTGTATGTCATCTTTGGAGAAGTAACAATTCAGTTTTCCCCCACTCCCCCCTTTTTATTTTCTGTATACGAGGTTTTTTAGCAGATGTAGACCAATTTATTTATTTTGGCTTTTTTCCCTCACTGTTGGAATATAATCCCCAAAGAAATCTCTAAAGTCTATGTTAAGGAGCATATCATCTGATAAGTTTCTCCTATATATTTTCTGGTTTCAGGTCTTATTTCCAACATTTTAATTCATTTTAAATGTTTTTTTGTATCATGTTAGGTAGTGGTCTAGTTTCATTTCTTTACTTGTGACTACCCAATTTAAAAAAAAAAAATTCTTGAGATTATCCTTGCTTTAGTTTATGCTATTGACTCCTTTGTCATGAATTAGTTGTCCTGTACATGGGGGTTTATTTCTGGACTCTGAAATTCTGTTCCACTGATCTAAGTCTCTGTTTTTATCCTAATATCATGTTATTTGATGGATATCATTTTTAAATTGGGGAACATGATACCTCCACTTGTGTCATTTTTTTCAGATTTTTATTTTAATTTTTTTTTTTTTGCTATTTGGGGTCTTTCATAGTTCAAATAAATTTTATGAGTTTTTTTCTATATATGTGAAGAATACTGTTGGGATTTTGATAGATATTGCATTGAATCTGTAAATTACTTTAGGTAATATGGACTTTAACAATGTTAATTCTTCAAATTCATAAGCATGAACTATCTTGCCATTTTTTTGTCATCTTTTTATTTAAAATCTGTCTTATTCTTAAGAGTTTTCACTATGTATGTTTTTCACTTCTTTTTTTAAATTTATTCCAAGGTGTTTTATTCTGTCTCTTGTAGTTGTAAATGGTATTCTTTTCCTAATTTAGCTTTTTACTAGTTATTTATTTGTATATAGAAACACAACAGATTTTATTAGATTAGTGCCTTCCAATTTATTATATTCTTAATGTTTTGCTGATGTTGTATAGATTTTCTATGTATATTATCATGTTACCTGCAAATAGTAATTGTTTAACTTGTTCCTTTCCAATTTGAATAGCTTTAATTTTTTTTTGTCTAAGTTAGTTAGGACTATCAATATTATATTGAATAATAGGGGTAAGAGTTTACATTTATTTCTTTTTCCTGAATTTTAACAGGAAAGTTTTCAGTTTTTCCCCATTGAGTATGATGTTGTTCATGGGTTTGTCATATATTTTGTGTTGAGGTATGGTCCTTCTATTTTCATTTTGCTAAGGGTTCATTTTATCATAAAAAGATTTTGCATCTTTTAAAATTTTTTTCTGCATCTATTGATTTTTAAAATTTTTATTATTTCCTTCCTTCTACTGACTTCTGTTTTCTTCTTTTTCCTATCTCCTTTGGGTGTAGACTTATTGATTTTTATTCTTATTTAGTGGAGAAACTGTATTACTATGTACATCTTAGTACTGCTTTTGCTGTATTCTATAGGCTATGATAAGTCTTGTTTTGATAAGTCGTGTCTTCATTATTTGTCTCCAGATTATTTTTATTTTATATTTTATTTCCCATGCACCCGATAATTTTTTCAATGGCATATTATTTAGTTTTAAAAAGATGTGTGTTTCCTCATATTCTTCTACTTTTGTTATTTCCTAATTGTATATCATTGTGATCCAAAATATTGCATGATTTGATTTCAGTCTTATAAATTAATTGAGACTTGTTTTGTATTTCAACATAAGGTTTGCCTTTGAGAATGGTCCATGAACACTTGAAAGTAATGTACATTGTCCATTTATATTTAGGATGATTATTGATAATGAGGGCTTGCTATTGCCATTTGTCTTTTGTTTTTGTCTATTTCCTTGCTATTTTTTTGTGAGCTGACTCATTTCGTTTTGCATACAAGAAATTCATTCAATATTTCTCTTAAAAAAGAGTCTCATAGTAGCAAATCCTTCAGCTTTTGTTTGGAAAAGCCCTTATTTCCCCTCATATCTGAAAGTAAATGTTAATATCATATTCTTAACTAGCAGGGTTTTTTATTCCTAGAGTATATTGTATATGTCATTACACTCTCTTGAACCATCCTTGTATCTCAGGGTTAAACCACCTGGCATAATTCTATTAATTATATAATAGAATTATATATAATTCTATTAATGCTAATATTTTGTTAAGAACTTTTGCATCTATATTCATTAGGATTATCAGTCTGATTATTTTTGAAATTTGGATGAAGATGCCAAGATAGTTTGCATCTCCCATCTTCCTTCTTCCCAGTTCAATCACTGAACTCAGTTCACAGTCCATCAGGCACTGTCCTCCTTTTATGTATGTTATTTTACTTCTTATTTTTTTTTAGAATTAATGTTTTTTTGACTTTGGACTAATATTCTTGCAGTACTCTTCGGCAACTTCTGCTCTGTTTGTATTTCTTATCATTGTCATTATATTCCTAGTGCCCAATAGAGTGAAAAATGTATAGATATGGCAGTATTCCTTATATCTTAGGAGTCCTCTTGATGCCCAGGTTTTCTAGGTCCTCCTAAAATCAGCATCAGAGTGAGCTTCTGAGAGAAGTAGAAACTGGAGAAAACTATTAGTGACTTATTTTCATATAAAACTATTAATTGAGTTAATATAGTATAAGTCAGACAAACAAGGAGAAGAAAAAGTTAAAGTAGTTATATAACATGCCCAAACTGGGGAGCTGGGATGTGAACAGGCAGTTTGATTGCAGAGGTTAGAAGCTTTACCATGTAAACTCAATTTCTCTTGCCTCATGTGTATTTCTTTGAGGTTCTCTGGATTTAGATGGACATGCAGTCTGAAATAATCACTTTTGAGTGGGTTTTTAAGGTTTAATTAACATTTTATTTAATTAAGGAATAGCCATTGTTTAATTAAATATAACATGTATAGAAACCAGATTGCAAAGTGATATCATTTTCTGAATTCTGATTTGTAGAATCACTTACTGAAAGAATGAATCTGATTGACAAAGTTCTGGAAATATTTACAATAATTTGTCATTCAACTCTGAGACATCTGATATAAATGTGACTTAAAACAGAAATAGAATCTCCTGTAGTAGAAATAGTTGTAGTCTTGATTATCAACTGCAATCAATAAGAAATTTAATTATAAACTATATACAGATGATATTTTGAATCTAAAGAGAAATAAAAAAATCGTTGTAAAGATTACAATTGAATTGGAATCATACGATTGTTATAAAAACATGATAAAAAAAGATTCATTCAAAACTCAGTGAATCACATGAATGGAAAGTAGGGTTTTATAAAATGTAATTCAAAAATAACTTCATCAGAATTGTCACACCCATAGCCTAATATGCCTCCATGTAGCATAATGCTGGCTGCACTTTAGAAATGCCTGATTTGGTGTGGCCTGAGGGAGTAGCGGTTAGGTCAATCACTTTCAGATGATGCAGATCACATACCCCTGGGCTCAGTTCCTAAGTCTGGAGGTAAACAGCCAGTGTGAACAACTAAATAGAAATAAAATGCTTCTTCCTCCTCTTTTTCCCTGTCTGCCTACTCGCCCTTCATTCCTGCCTACACCTTTCCTTTAAAAACAAAACAGGGAGCAAAAAAACTCCTGGTATTCTGAATAAATTTGTGTGAGACCTGGGTATCAGTATTGAAAACAAACAAAAAATTCAACAAAACCTCAAATAAGCATTCTAAATGCAGTGTTGAGAATCATTATTCTGGTGTGTATATTCTTAGATACTGGAGACCGTATCTTCTCATCTTTGTATACTAAACACCATACCAAGACTCACTCACAGTGAGTTAATTATCTGCACCATTAAATTATCATTAAAAACATTGTTCAAATGAAGTATTAAAAATACAACCTTATAGCCGACTAAAAAAATAATTTTTTATATAACTGGGAATATTGAAAGTTTAATAATCATTTATAATAATATAAGGTAAATGTTCTGATAGAAGAAATAAATGGTATTATGGAATCTTACAATAGGATGGATAACCTAACTAGACGAAGCTGGCCAGAGAAGACTGCCAATAATTTTGAGCTGAGAGAAGGACACAACAGTAGTTTTACAAATAGGAGAGAGTATGGTAACTGAGAGGGTTCTTCAAGGAAGTAAAAGTAGCTAAATATGAGTTCAGTATAGCTTGATTAGTATTCAGAGATGAAGTAAAGATGAAACTAATAAGACAAAGTGGCAGTGGAGTCTGGAGTCCTCTCGGATCACATAGAGTATTTAGGCAATTAGAGGTACTGAAGAATTTTAGTAAGACTGTTAGGATCAGACTTGCATTTCAGAGAAAATACGCGATGAAATAAGGGTATCAGTAAAACACCTACAGGAAAAAAATACCAATGGAGAAACTATTATCACAGGTGACCAAATTTTATTGACTGGCATAGGAAACTAGATGGAGAAAAGTGTACTGGTTTTAGAAATATTTTTAAGGGAGAAAGGAGAGAACTTTTTGATTCACTCACTATTGTACTGAAAGAAAGGACAAAATTTGGAATCACTCCCAGGCTTCTGAAGTTTAACATAGTGTGTAATGTTGCAATCTCTCAAGTTAGGGAACAATACTCACACCAGCGGTCAGGTAAGTCAGGTAAATCGAGAGCAGAAACCAGCATTAACACTTCAGAGTGCTTCAAATGATGATTAGAATAACCAGGAAGATGACTGTGATAATAATTTCTAGTATTACTGGATGGCACTGTTAGTGTTTATTCAGTGCTGATCTCTATGGTAAATTCTCTAGATTAATTATATCACTCAATCACGATGGCACCCTACATTGTAGTTACTATTTATATTTTATGAATGAGAAAACTAAGCCTTAGAGACACTATCTTACCTCAGGTTCCAAAGTTATTAAGTGCTAACAATCAATTGCAGTTTTCACTTTGGTAGACTGCCTTCATGATGAGGCCGACATCACAGCTACCATATTTAGGAGTTTTAATGGATCAATTTAATTCTGAAATTAGAAAATGACAGCTAGAGTACAGATAATGATAACTGACATGGTTTTATAAATTATTTCACTTCTTACAGTAGTTATCAACTACCATAATTTCACAAAAGGTCATTTTTTTCTTAAACTTAATAATCAGAGAAACACTATTATAAAGGAAAATACTAAGAGTCAGCCAACTCGGTCTCCTAGTCTAGTTTTGAGAAAATCAGCCAGAGGCCTTGGGCAAATCTCTCCTGGGCCACTCATGTGAAAAGAGTGCTTTTAACTGCATGCAGCCTGTCTTGTAATCTGTTCAGTGTGGTTTTACATCTGGAGCATTTTTTAAAAATTGAAATTCCATGCTATTATATAATAAAGACATTTTAAAGAATTCACCACTGTCATATAAGGTTCATTACATGCTTGTTTATTTTTTAGATGGTATTGTACAATCAGTCGAAATGTTAAAAACAACCTTTAAAGATATTGAGGGTCTCCAGATACTAGAAAACTCTTCATTTTGATAAAGAATTTTGAAAAATACACATACCTAAGAAAATTCAAAACCTAAAAAAGTTGAGTATGCAATTTGGAAAATTATTTTTAATTTATTAAGTTACAATTTATAGTCAGTGTTTGAGTCCACTAGTGGAAGAAATTTAAAAATTGTCCTGTCCTTTCTAAGCTATCACTATAATAAATACATTATAGTAGTGTTATGTAAAATGTGGCACGTTAGGTACTGACATGCTGGGCTATTTTTATTACTTTCTTTTCATTATAATAGCTATGAACCTACTTTAATATGACATACCCAGGAATTATGGCAAATTATGTTGGTTTTCCAATTATGCTATAATGCTAAATTTCCTTCTTAACTATGTTTATTTTAAAATAGTAACTACATGTAAGTAAAAAAAAAACATTAAATAAGCAACATTGTTGATTGTGTACCAGTTTTATAGAAAATTGTGTAGGTGTTCTGTGAAGAACTCCACTTTAAGATGCAAAAAATTTGAGTATCAAGAAATTCCAAAAACCTTGAGTTTACTAGTAACTCATAGCAGAAACTAAAATTCTCAGTAATAGCCCCAAACTTAGGGTCAAAGATCAAACCTAAAATTCTAAGATCCAGTTGTATAGTTGCAAAAAAGAAGAGACTACCAATATTTGTGAGTGTATGCAGGAGTATTGTAATTTTAGGTTTATAACTATGACATAATAGGGTTAATGGACAGAAGTAGAGATTTAATTTTTCTGTTTGTTTTAAATAGAGATGTTCTGAATGAGTATGCGGGCAGAGGGAAGTAAATCTGGAACAGAGACTGAATATGCTTGAAAAGGGAGAATTGATGAAGTCAGGTCCTAAGAGAAGAGGTGGGGGATGGGATCAGATGATTGATAGAGGATATAAGTTTCTCTGGGGAGTAAGAGGATTGATTGAAGACATAAATTGGTACAGAATGAAGCCAGATGTTCAAAAACAAATGTCACCTACCTTACACTATTAAGTAGGACTTTTTTTCCCATTAAAATGCCTTGATCAGAAACGAGGAGTCAGATTTTTCAGTTAGAACCAATATTGATTGGTACCTACAACCTATACTCTCTCTTAGGTATATATACACATTTTCACTTTCTCCAATGGTGTTCTCAAAAAGAAAAGTAGGTGCTGCATTATACTAGATCCCATACAATATCGCTCTCATTACTTTATAAGGTAAGCATAGGAGAGTAATTGTAAGTTGGTGTAAATAGAAAAGGAATTTCTTTTTAGACTAGACTCCATTGCTATGCTGCTATTTGCTATATAATCGCTAAGAGAAAATTATTGTAGATGTAAAAAAGATGTACATTTCAGATGTTCTACCCCATTTCTTTTAAACTATTTTGCCAATGCCTTTAAATAAACATGGAGAGATTATTTTCTGATTAGATTTTTTTTTTTTATAATAGAAGTCTAATAAGTTCCTAAATGCCTTGATGACAGGAGATATGTGAGAAGGGTCAGAGTTATGTAACGGAGTTGCAAGTATATATGTGCATTTATAAATTAAGACTTGAATTTGTAAAAGTACTTTTGTAATCCCAAATTATATTTCTACAATCCAGAATCCTTTTCACAGGAAGACCTGAAGTCTTAAAATACATTTGTGACAGAGGACTCTGCCTCTGTCAACTGGCTTTTAAATAAATCAAATAATCCATACTGGTGACTTTAAATGATAAACTTTTATTCTGAATATACTGTTTTTGCACAAGATTTAACACAACATTTCTGGGATTATAAATATTTTTATAACAGTATTATACAAATTTTTACAAAATTTTTTTTATCAGGCAAGTTAATTTTCACAAAAGTGTCAAGAGAACATAATAACGGGGAGAAAAGATCTTTTGCTCACAAAGCCGCTTGGCCTTTTGCATGGATGCACACTGAGCATTTCAATAAAAGTATCTCTAAAAGCATGATTCAACAATCATACAGCACAACAAAAAGGACAGCTTTGTCACGTCACACTGTAAACTTAATTGGCATCTATACAAGACAGTATCCCATTAGTCTTCATGGATTTTTTTTTTTAAATTATGTGAACTAGAAACAAGGTAGATAAAACTGTTGGTAAAGATTGTCTATTTTTTTTGAAATTTTGGACTTTTTAAAATATGATACGTTTATTTTATTCATTTGCTCGTTACAGAAATTTAACTGAATATTAGCAATATTAACATTCTAGTATGGGAAAAAGTCAATTTCTGGATGATAATGAAATTTTTGAATTATGGGCAAGTGAAATAGTCTATTCTACACTTAAAGTCACATCATCCATTTTGCTTCACTAGATCAAATTCTAACTGCTAGACATTTTAATGTCAACTAACAATTAAATTGGAATAGTTTAAGAATTTTAAATTAAGATGTAGAATTTAAGCTTTGGTGGAGACAAAGATTCAAATGGGATGTAAAATACAAGAGAGCCTCAAATAAGCAAGTAACACTTGGGTTGCAAAGGTCACTTAAAAGGGATACTGCCTATTTGAACCCAGTAAGGCCAGTTTTTAAGGTTAATAAAAGGAATATTATAGGAAAACTTACAAATGGCAGCAACACTGTTTTTTCCCTCCAAGTTAAGCAATAATGCCTCAAGCATTAAAAACATGAAAAAAGATCATACTAAAATCTCATAGGCCCGGGACCTAAAAATCTCTTCAATCAAACTTGCTATGTCATGTTAAAAACCTATTACAAATATGGACCACGATTGGTGTTTGGCAGTAATGCTGGTTGCTGAAATAAAAAAAACCTAAAGAAAATATTAATGCAAGAACAATTCTATTACTCAACACCAATGCAAGTTTTATTTGATTTTGTTTTACTGACTACATTAAGCTGCATGAATATATAGTAAAACTTAAAAGAATTTAAAAGCTTTTTCTTTATCTCTTGTACTTTTTAGTCTTTGGAAATCAATATTTATAACAGGCCATGATTTAAGTTCTTGTTAACAGAAAAATTCTAAATTTAATGTAACAATTTAATGGGATGAGTGTTACTGTCTTTTTTGAAAGTGATAAAAAGCATGAACACTACTACCAATAATTGGAAGAATTTTCAGTCTGAAAATACATTCTTACCCAATTTATTACTATGAATGGGGTTGTCATATAACTTTATTTCATAATAAAAAACAAAGGACCATAGCAAGACTGTGCATGTAAATATATTTTGATGGCAAATGAAATCAAATAGGACCCTGCCAAGAGATGCCAGCTTAACTGATTAATACAACAATAATGGAATTGATGAAAACATACTTTTTCAGTGACATTAGCCATGAAAATATATTTAATAGATTTTAAACATAAATTTAAGGTAGTTTGTTGTTTGCTGGAAGCATTTCAATATTTTAATGTGTGTAATTTATATACACAAACTAATATAATTTTTTTGCTTTGATATTCCCCCTCCCAACACTTTCACAATTTAAAATAGTCTAGTAAAAGTTAATAATAAGTGTTAAATATTTAATTAACAAACATCATGATTTAAACATATTGTTACTAGAGTGAGAAATTCCATAATTCTTTAAATCACTTTGGTGTTTTCTAAAATGTCAATACCAGTTACAAATGATATACTACAAAATCACAACAATGAATTAGAAATGGTAACTGATGTCAACTCTTAGAACAATAGTTGGCAAAGTGAATCCATTTCCCCCTCCCCCTTTTTAAATAAAAATATATTTAAAATAAGGAAATGTACACAAATGTACTGAGGGTATAGAGATGGTGAGAGGGAATTACAAATGTATGCAAAGCTAAAAACAAAACAAATATATCTTTTAAACTATGCTAAAGAATTGGCTTTATCTTTGATAGGTGGAGAATATTAAAAAGCATGCTGGATAATTTTAGTAAGATTTTGACTTAAAATGATCTATAAGAAAATTTCCAGCATAAACACACACCAATATTTGGCATGTTCAAAAACAGAATAAATGCATTTTACCATAAAAAAACCTGCATACTTCCAGTCTTCCGCAGAAAAATTCACTATAATTACAGTTACACATTCATTGGTTTTATCTTTTCCTCAAATACTGTTCAGTCTTGGAAATAAGCTTTAAAAGCATAAATAATATTTTACCATATTAATGTATAATGAAATATCTGATTTACTACACTAACCATTTTCACCAATGAGGCTGTATAAAAACAACTTTGATTATTCACACTCAAGTATTCATTTGCATACATAAAGATTCAAGGTTTCCTATTTGTTCTGATTTTTGAAAAATCCTCCTCAGACTGCATGGAATTTTGGTCAGATAGTCATACCTTTAAAATGGAGGGACAAAAGCGGCAGCAGTGGCAGCAGGCATTGTTGGATTGTATTTGCTACTATTCAACGAACAAAGAGGAAACCTAGAATGAATCTTCACTGAGAACATATATGTACTTTTCAAAAAATAAATGTGTCAAATCTGATTTATGTACTTAAAATATCTGTACATAGGTTTTCAGGCAAAAGCACGAATCTGTATAAAATCCATTAATTCCCATTTCACCATTTACCTAACCCAGTCATTCAGCATTTACATTGCACAGTATATTCAGAGTAGTTTAACGACATTTTTAAAGATGACTTAAGTGCATTATACTGCAAAGTTCAGATTCTTCATAACAAGGTCACTCAGTTAACTTTTCAATGGACTACACTCTACAGTAAGATTAAAAACAAACCAAAAGTTAAAATAGCAGCAGCATCATGCAAAATACCCTTGGTAACCAAAGTTCATTTATCACAAGAAAAACATTTCCCCCTCCCCGCAACAAGCTTTTCTTAGAGCATTTCAAAATGTCTGGTCAGCACTACATAACTTTACAGTGAACAAAAGGAACATTACATCAAAGCATTTATTAAGGGCTTACATTTAGGAGGAACTAGATCGCATATTCAATTCACTCTCAAGCACCTTTAGTTTAATAATTTCTTGTTATTTTCAAACAACTAAGTTATTCTACCAAAATTTAGTTGGTCATCATTTATGTTATATTTTTGGCAGAGGAGCCATTTTTCATAAGGCATTTTATTCATGGCAATTTTTTTTTGGTAAAAAATGAGCCATTTTTATCTTTGAACAACTTATACCAATGTTAAGTCTCTCTCTGTATGTATGTATATATATACACATACATATGCATGTATATATATATATATATTCATAGTAACTATTCAAAGCAGGAAATCATTTTTAACAGAATAAATGAAGACAAAAGTATTTTTCCCTTATATATTTTCTTAGTAAAAGAAGGATTATAGCAAGTCAAAATTTCAGGTCAAAACCAAGACAACTGTGTATGATTCACAAACAATTGTGTGGGGAGTTCTTTTACATATAATCACCAACAATGCAACAACAGACTAATTTTCCAATAGAGCACATATAGAATTTTGCTTTGATGTTATACATAGATGATGCGGCATTCACACAAATTTAAGGACTCACACCCTGACATGCAGCCAGTGGGTGCCTTATGAGTCTGAGTTAAATTTACGCCATGATATGGGCCCAGCCAATGTTCTGCAGATTCCACCGTTGACCCTATTTTAATGCAATTCAGGGCTCATTTTTGGCAGGGTCTAGAGTTTAATTATGTAGATTTAGTTTTGTAAGGTCATAACTGGCAATGTCTGCTGCCTGATAAAAGCCAAAGTAATACAAACTGTATTCCGATGATGGACCACAGGGAAGGATTTAATCCAGAGACACCACCACAGTCAGTATAATCCTCCTGTTAGGAAGAAAAAACAAAAATCTGAAAAATATTTTATAAGACATCTTTCAGAGCAACGCATGTTTAATCCACTTCTGAACTCACCTTAGAAAATTGCTTTAATTTGAATCCAAATAAAACAAAATTTCCTAGATTTTAGTGTTCAACAATTTTGGATAAAACAATTCCCTTAGTACCATTTGATGAATGCTTTTTAAGCTGTAGTTTCTGATGATTATGAAAGAAAATACTTTAATGATAAACACTGTTTTGAGATACCAGTCTCTGTAAAACTTGCTTTCACAGTATTAAGTATTTCTATATAAATACAAGAAATAAAAATGATGAGGTATTTTATAACCTCAAAAAATTATGGCTTTAGCAATTATGCTTTGTATAGCCAAGATTCAGGACTGATGAGATAAATTTGAGAAATGAACTTCTCTTTCCTTTATCTCTTATAGTAAGTTTCTTAGGTGAACATAACAGGCACATGTAGCATCTGGATCCTCATCAGTAATTAAAATCAAATGAATAATAGTGTATTTGACATATGAACAGTGAAAGAACACGCTTATAATATATACCCAAAATAAAGACCTAAACTAGAAAGATTTGTTTACAGAACCATGAAATATAACCAATAAATATGCTCGTTTTGATTCCCTACTTTCTAGTGATGGATCATAGGTTCACTATTAGCACAAAATCATTATTTTCTTTTATTCCTATTTTTTATATTCTGTAACATTTTTATACGATTTAATTCCTTACCAAGTTGAATTTCAGTTAAAAACCTCATATCTAATTATTCTCCTAGCTATCTTTTAGTGTTCACTAATTCATCTTGTAGTAATCAAAATATGTACATCAGTTTATTTTCTTTCCTTCAGAAGAATTTCACACTTTAAACTCCAGGTCATAAGAATATTGGCTCTTTTTTGTTTGACCCTTCTTTGTTTAAACCCTTTTAACACAGTTCCTGCCAACTTGTGAAGAGATTTCTTCCTTGAAATATATTTTAAGGCAGAAAAACTATTAGAAATAGGTATGGGAATAAATAATTTATAAAGAAAATATTCGTTTGAAAATCAATCCCCTAAATCTAAACAGACTCAGAAAAGGATCAATCCTTAGTCCTCATCTTAGCTCTTTTGAGCTTTAACAGTGTTACATTATTTTCCTCTTGAAATATCTCATGTATCTTAAGCTAATATGTTCCTTGGTTTTTCACTAAACCTGTTTGTTGTTTGTTTCTCTGTGACTTGAAAGCCACCTTTTCATGCACTTTAAGTTTTTTTAGAGATCAGTTCCCTCTCTCCTTTTCTGCTTTATTTTTAACTTTCTTCCTAGGTGATCTAATCCAGTCTTACAGCTTTACATTTCATCTATTAATAACATATTATTTTAATTATGAAAATAAGTGTGCATCACAATGATTTGATTGATGCTGTGAATGAATACTTAATATAACGATCACTTTCACTTGATAATCTTTATTTATGGAGGGAATATTAATCTTTTAGCAAATTGCAGTTATTAATACAGTGTTATCAGCAATAGCCATCATGTGTTAAGAGTAGTGCCTCAGACAATATTCACCTTATAGGTGAAAGTCTGTACATTTTACCCACCTTCCATTTCCCTCAGCTCCTGTTTTTTTTTTTTTTTTTGATTACCTATGTAAGTGGTATCATGTAGTTTTTGTCTTTGACATTTCACTTAGCATAATGACCTTCAGTTCCATTTACGTTATTGCAAATAGTAGGTATCTATCTTCTCATGGCTGGATATTACATTGTATATATAAAACATCTTCTCTATGTGTTGACCCATTGATCGACATTTCCATATCAATGTGATTGTGAATCTTGCTATAATGAACAGTGGGGTACATATATCTTTTCAGTATCCTGGTGTGGTTTTTGTTTTATCTCCTTTGGATAAATGTCTGGTGCGAGATTGTTGTATTATACAGTGGTTCTATTTAAAAATTTTTAAGGATCTCCATTCTGTTTTCCATAGAGCTGCACCAATTTATATTCCCACTAACAATTCACAAGGTTCCCCCTTTCTTAACATCCTCACAGACATGTTGCTATGTCTGTATTTTTGATGACAGTCATTCTAATAGATTTGAGGTAATATATTATTGTGAGTTAATTTGCATTTCCCTGAAAATCAGTATTGCTGAGTACCTTTTCACATACCTGTTGTTCATTCAGATATTGTCTTTGGAAAAATTTTCATTTCCTCTGCCATATAAAAATCATTGATACTTCATGTTTTGCTCTTAACTGTTCTATACATTATATATTTCAGATATTGGCTCTTATCATATATATGACTTGCAAATATTTTCTTCTAGTCTGTAGACTGTCTTAATTTTGTTGATAGTTTCCTTGCTGAGTAGAGGCTTTTAAGTGTAATACAACCCCACTTATTTATTTTTGCATTTGCTGTCCTTAGTGCAAAATCAAAAAGAAGACAGTACCTGGTCTTATATGAAAATCTTTAATCCATTTTCAGTTGATTTTTATGTATCATTTCAGATGGGGGTTCAGTTTTCTCAGCATCATTTTTATTGGAGAATATTCTTTTAACATTGTATATACTTAGTTCCTTTGTCATAAATAAATTGACCATATAACACATTTTTGGGGCACTTTGGATTCTATTCCAATGTACTATATGTCTGTCTTTATGTCAATATCATTTGATACTGATTACTATAGTTTTGTAATACAGTTTAAAAGCAGAAAGTGCGATGCCTCCAGCTTTATTCTATCTCTAGTGCTTTGACTACTTGGGTCCTTTTGTGGTTTCATATAATTTTAGTATTTTTCACACTTCTATGAAAAAATTCTTTTGGAATTTTGATAGGGTTTACATTAAATATGTAGATAGTTTTGGGTATAAAAAATTTCAACAACATCCATTTTTCCAATTCTTAAGTCTGAAGTATCTTTCCAGGTATTGTGTCTTCTTCAATTACTTTCATATATATTTTATAGTTTTCAGTGTACACATTCTTTCACCTTCTTGGTTAAATTTATTTCTAGGTATTTAATTTTTGGTAGAATTATAAATTGAATAATTTTTATTTTTTTATAGTAGTTTGTTAATAGTGTATAGAAATGCAAGTTATTTGTAGGTTGACTTTGTATCCTGAAACTCTATTTGTTCATTAGTTCATTAGCTTTTTGTGGAAGTCTTTGGGGTTTTCTATTTATGATAACATGTTATCTGTATAGATAGTTTAACTTCTTCCCTTCCAATTTGAATGCCTTTTACTTTTTTTTTTTTTCTGCCTAATTGTTCAGGCTAGAACTTTCAATATTATGCTGTTTAAATGACTTGAGTGGAAATACTTGAGAATTTTTCCTGTAAAGTTTGGAAAAATAACTTTTCACCTTCAGTAGAATGCTAATTGCGGACTTGTTATCCATGCCTAATGCTGAGGTTTACTTCCTTTATACTGTATTTGTTTTGTTTTGTTTTGTTTTGTTTTTGTAGTGAATGGATGTTGAATTTTACAGACTGCATTTTCTATTGAGATGGCTTATATTATTTTCATCCTTCATTTTGTTGATGTGTCATATCACAATGATTGAATTGTGGTTATTGAACCATTATGCTTCTCTGGAATAAATCTTACTTGATCATAGTGTGTGATCTTTGGAATATACTGATTAAATAATTGATTTTTAATATATAGAATGAATTTATTAAAGATTTTTCATTTGTTTATCAGGGATATTACCTTACAGTTTTCTTACTTGTAATATCCTTGTTTGGTTTTGGTATCGAGGAATGCTGGCCTTGTAAAATAACTTTGAAAATGTTCTCTCCTCTTTTATTTTTCTGAAGAGTTTGAGAAGAATGTATATTGATTCTTCTTTGCATATTTGGTAGAATTAACCAGTAAAGTTGTCTGGTCCTGGACTTTTGTTTAAATCAGAAAACTCAACCACAATGTAATCAGTGTTAGCAACTGATCTGTTCAGATTTTCTATTTCTTCATGAATTCATCTTAATCATTTGTAGATTTCTAGGAATTTATTCATTCCTTCTAAACTGTCCAATTTGTTGGAATATAATTGTTCATAGTAGTCTTTTATGAAGTTTTACTTGAGAGATGTCTTATTTTCTCAGTAAGTTTAGCTAAAGCTTTATCTTGTATCTTTTTTGAAAATTCAATTTTTAGTTTCAGAGATTTTTTTTTTTTTTTTGGTTTCTATTTCATTGTTCCTGCTCTGATCTTTGTTATTTCCTACCTTCTACTATATTTGGACTTAGTTTGTCCTTTTTTGGCTCTGTGATGTGTATGTTTAGGTCATTTGAGTTTTTGTTTTTGTGTTTTTAATTTAGGTATTTATGACTATGAATTTCCGTCTTAAAATTGCCTTTTTTACTTCCCGTAAGTTTTGGTATGTTGTATTTCCACTTTCATTTGTCTCAGGGATTATTTTAATATCTCTTGTTCTCTTCTTTGACTCATTGTTTAATAACATGAATTTTCTATTTTCTTATAATTGATTTATTGCTTTATACAACTATAATTAGAACATATGCTTGATATGATTTCAATGTCTTAATTTAAGATTTGTTCTCAGATATGCCTAATGTATCTATCTTGAAGAATGTTCCATGTGTACTTGAGAATAATGTGTTTTTTTGCAGCTATAAGATATGTTATGCAAATTTTAAGTCTATATGTCTAAAATGTAGTTTAAAGTTTCCTTACTGATTTTCTCTCTGGATCATCTATCCATTCATTGTTGAAAGTGGGGTACTAAAGTCACATATAATTTATATAGTATTGTTGTCTCTCCCTTACAAGAAATATTTGCTCTATACAGCCAAGTGGTCCTTTGTTGGGTACTTACATATTTACGGATGTTGCACAAATGGTTTCTGACTTACGACATTTTACAGCGGTGTAAACATGATATGCGCTCAATAGAAACCCTAATTCAAATTTTGATTTTGATCCAAGTTAGTGATCTGATGGGCACTATGATGGGCAGTGATAGTGACTTGAAGCTGCCAGTCATATGATAATTGTGTTTTTCACTTTTAGTACAATATTTAATAAGATAGTCAAAATTTTAAAACAGGTTTTGTGTTAGATCATTTTGTTCAACTGTACACTTATATACATGTAAGGTAGATTAGGCATAGTCAATGCATTTTTCTACTTAGATTTTTTTTTTAATTATGATGGGTTTATAGAGACTAACACCATCATAAGTAGAGAATGATCTTCACACTCTTGTTGGATTTATCCCTTTATCATTATATAATGGCCTTCTTTGTTTTTCTGATCTTCAATTTGTTTTGTCTGATAAAATTATAACTACCCTCTTTTCTTTTGGTTTTTGTATTAGGGACTTTACAGGGAAAGACTGGGAGATGAGCACGTCTGTCTCTTTCTTCTGTGCTAAGCCCTTGGGGGATAGGAACAGGATTCTTTAATGGGGAAGAGTTGCCATTAAGATCTGTTTCTTGTTTGCTATAATCATAGTTTTCTGGATACAATCACATTGGCTTTTAGATCTAATTATTTGGGGGTGGGGGACAGACTGTTTTTCAGTTGGAGGTCTTAATATTTGAGAAATCAAATATTGAATCCAAACCTCAAGGAGAAATTAGGAGTTATAAATTCCTTCCTGATTCTGTATTGTCATGCAGAGGGTGAGGTTTGTGGCAAGAGTGTGCCTTAGTCATTCCTCTCCTTTTCAGTTCAGGTATTTTCTCATTCATTTATACATAGGAGTAGATTAACTATTTTTAAAAACTTATTTCAGAGAGAATTGACAACTATAGTCAGTGTGTTTTGTTTTGTGTGGAAGAAGTATGTTTAGGAGCCTCCTATGTTGCCTCTTGCTGGAATGTTAATAATTCCCACTTACACAACTTTAATCCAGAATTGTCCTCTGACCTCCATGTTCATTACCACCTCTACTCTTGTATGTTTCAAAAGGACCTCAGACTTGAGCCAAAATGTTATTTCTCTAACACCTCACTCACTCTGCTCCAGTAACACTTGCTTTCTCTGTAACAGGTCAGAGTTTTTAATCTCTCAAATTTTGTAGTTGCTTTTCTCTTTGTTCAAATAGTTTTCCCTCTAGATATGATAACTAGAAAAAATTAAAATGAAAACAAAGGATGTATTTTGTCAAATAAATTCTTGTTAATGTAAAATATATCTTTATATTCCAGAAATGAGTTATGGAAAGAAAAATATTCTCTCTGGTTCAGAATCTATTGTTTTTAACTTTTAGGGCTTTTGTTTCATTTTTGGGGGCTTGTTTCATTTCCTCTGTGTGATGATAATGAGATAAATCTGTTTTGATCTGAGATGTAGTAACTTTATAAAAGTTATTTGGAATCCCTCAAGTCCACATGTTGTTTCACACTGAAAAATCTCCCTCTTCTGTTTCCTGATCATGTTTTCTCATTTGTTTTGAATGGTGAAACCACACATACAGGCTTGAAATTATTCTGTATAGTAAATTGTGAGATATAGCCTAAAAACATTCCAAACCAGTAATGATAGATATGGGGGCTCCCTCAGCATTTATCTACCTTAAAGAGACTAAAATCCCTCTTACACTATAGCCACATAAATTATAACCATTTTTAAAGATTATCAATCAATTATTTTATGCTAGAGTATTTTGTTTAAATTTAAACCACTAACACAGAAAAAGGATGAAGTACCAATATTACAAATATACTTATTTTGAAATATGATAGATTACCTTCTAAGTATCCCTAATAAAATTAGTCTATCAGAACACTAATAGTGAACTGAGAAATATCCTTGTTCTTTTTTCATTACCAAAAGAAAGTTATCTAAATCATAGTGACATTCATATAAATTTGCCCCCAAATTTACTTTAAGACCATTTGTACTAGTGGTTAAAACATCTTAAAGTTTCTCTTGTTTAGAAAGTATTGCCAAACCTTTACTCTGCCTTTCTTTCACCATCTAGAATCTGAATAATTGTACACAATAAGGACTGAATAATTTTTAATTTACTTAAATAAACAAAAATGTTTTCAACAAAAGTTTTTCTAGTTATTTTTTCCAGGATTTTTTGCTTTTTTTTCTGAATATAATCATCGTTTAATGTTCTTCAAAAGGTAAATCACTCGTGAAGACAAGCACCAAACAGAGCTAATTTTTAGATTTAGTCTGATCTCTTCTTAAGTCACCCCAATACCATAAAATAATCTATATTTAAAATTATTTAGGTAGGTACATATTCATTTTCATGTACCGAGCAACATGCTTTTAATATGTAGGCTAAAAATAATATTTTTTTCAATAACATATTATTGGTTTTTACTTTCTTCACTGATAAACTATAACTTTGTTTTTCTTACCACTAAGTCCTCAAATAGCTTGTAAAAAAGTTCTCATTTGATCACTTCTGTTTTAAGATGGTTTTCATGGTATTATGGCTTCATAATGGATATCTATAATCTATATCCTTTTTAGATTCCAAAGGTTTAAGTGTCTTAGCTTTAGACTGAGTCTTTTTTTTTTTAAAGGAAAGCTGCAGGCAGGGAGAGGAAGAAGCAGCGTTTTTATGGATTTTATTTAATTGTTCATCTTGGTGGTTCTCCCTGGTTCCAGGACGTGAACCTAGGACCCTGGGATGCACGTGGACTGTGCCCAACCACTACTCCACCGAGGTGTACCAGACTGATCATTTTTCAGATGATAAGAGAGACACTAACATTCTACCTTTCCTGTGAGCAGAATCTAAACCACCACAGATTCCCACTTATAGTTAAATGTTAAAACTTAGATTTTTATCTTTAGTGGTTCTGATTGTGAGGAACAAATGTCATCTAATCTCTCCAAATGCTTGTAATATTGTATGCTCTTTTTCTATTTTACAAAAAATGGTACTTCCTATTCTATCATATCAACACTGAAATTGCTTAGATAGTCATGATTATACAGATAACTTTTTCAATGCCAACCCTATTCTTATTAATGCAAAATATCTCTCATATATATTGTATATATATATATATATACATGATATATCATGTTCTCAAGACAATTATTCCTCAAAGAAATAGCAATGTCATGGAATCTTAGCTATGCTCTTTTCTTCTTTCAAAACTAATTTAAAAGTTTCCATCCGAGTCCAAGGTGGTAGTTATTTTCTTGGTAAATTTATAATTATGGCAAAAACAAAAATATCATCGTAGGAATATTCAAAATGATATTTTTATGGGGGATCTTAGAGGAAAAATTGCTAATCCATTGTTATCTACAGGTTTTTAAGGTAAAGTTAAAATGGGATCTCGCTATTCTTGATAAAAATTGATTATTCAAAAGCAGTC
Source organism: Solenodon paradoxus (assembly GCA_004363575.1). Taxonomy (NCBI): domain Eukaryota; kingdom Metazoa; phylum Chordata; class Mammalia; order Eulipotyphla; family Solenodontidae; genus Solenodon; species Solenodon paradoxus. The sequence continues at coordinate 415,188 of RJWH01000762.1, read as the reverse complement.
CTTAGATATTTTGTGCTTAATCAATGGTCAATAAATCTTACCTAAAATTTTTGTAATTATGAAACGTAAACTTTTGACTCAAATGTAAAAATACAATATTTATACTGTTTCTCACCTACAAAATATAGTAATCTTTTACTTTTATACTCTAGTTTGCTTATTTCTATTATTAACACTTGTAGAGACTATATAGAAATATGATTTTACTTTTCTTTTTATATGTAAATGTACGATTACCTATGTAATGCTCTTTAAGGGATCAATATAGCTATGTTTCAAATAGCTACCTATAATTCAGTTTTAAGAATGTCCACGGAGATTATTATTAAAATCAGGTTTATTTGATTTATAATCTTTTGATATAAAAAAATCACTTTACTATCCCAGAACAAATGTGGTTATTTTCTCAGACTGCCTCTGCTACTCCAGTTCTCTCATCCCTCCCACCACCCATGAGCTCACTCCATTCATAGTAATGGCCACAACTCCATCTAGTGGTTTCCTAATCATTAAACCTGGGCAACAATGAAAACAAAAAACACAGTAGAGGTTCCTCTTACAACAACTGTGATAATTCTAGAGTAATAGAAAAGAAACTGCAAAACTGTAAATGAAATCCAAAATCAGGTCCTAAACCATCTATTTAGTACTCTATAAACCAAAAAGTTGTCAAAGGATTAATAAAATAAATTTTAGCCTACACAGTCTTAAATAATACTAAGTAAACCAACATTTGGGGACTAAAAATTTCAAGATTCATTTAAAACTTTTTTTTTTTTTTTGGAAAATGAGCATGGCTGTCTTAGAACTTCCTAAACTATGCTTAATGAAATTGAAGTAGTTCATTATTTTTGTTATCATCATTGGAAATAAATTGAGATGATCAGTTCTAACAGTTCTTAGAGTTTTTCTCTTATAAAAGGACATAGTAAATCATGTATAATGTTTTCTCCACATGACTTAATCTTTACACAAATCATCAAGAGGAAATAATGATATTTATATAAATATAGGAAACTAATAGTCTCTGGGACTAGAAATGTATGCAATACTCAAAATCAGATAGTAATCAAACATTAGTACTGGGATTTAAAAAACCTGCTTTCAGGACACTTATAGTGGATTTAGGGATATGGGTCATTTAAAAAAATTCAAGCCAAAAACAAAGAAAAATTAGAGAAAGTAACTGACCATCCACACCACATGAAAACTTGCAGTAAAATGAAGATAGGTGTTGACATCATGGTACAGGCACGACTCGTTGTGCACATAAGTTGATCCTATTAATAACGGGCAAAGTAGCAAGTACAGGAAAAGGAAAGAAAACACAGAAAAGAAGACATACAAGATGAGATTTCATGCAGTTTGCTGGCAGTTAGCAGTTAATGTGAGCCTCCATCCAGAGCAGATTCACAGTGATCATTGCAAATAAGCATTACCAAAATATTCCACTGCTAAAGAAACACAAGACATCATCAGCACAGTAAGCTACTGAGCAAGAGTAGTACTTTCACACACAACGCTCTGTAAAGTTGATAGGAGCTTGAAGTGTTATAAAAGTTTTAGTCTTATGCAAATATTTTTTAATGCCTTTGTCAGAAGATCGTCTCCTAGGGTGAAAATATTTTGGGTAAGAGCGTTTTAATATTATCTTTAAATTTCATCAGTGTTAATCTCAATCATTGTATTGTTGAAGATTGTTGACTAATATATGAATAAAGTGTGCCTCGTGAGTAACACTCCCCTCGGGCTCATATACATCATTTGGGAAATGATTTGACGTTGAGCACAGCTCCTGAAAATATAGTAGATGGAACAGCAGAAGTTCTCATATCTGAAGTTTCATTAAATCTTACTGGGTAAAATGAAATCACTATCCTTACCAAAGGGTAATAGTCACTACTTCTCACAGTGATAATGGGGATTTATTTGCTAAAATGTCTTGCTAATTACTGCTATTCCCATTACTGATATTACTCTTTTTTTTTGCTCTGCTTCAAGTTTATCGTATTTAATTGCATAATATAAATCTTTATGGAAACGACATTCTTTCTGGGACATATTAAGTACATGGTAGGTAAATCTATTCAAAATGAAGCAAAATCTTTATAAATGTACATTCATCAATAGATGATCTATGAAGTTTTTAGAACTAAAAATTCATAAGATAGTAATGCTCTGTTTGCATGCTTATTGGTGTGTGCAGCCAATTATATATAGAGAAAGCCAGAATAATATTAGAGGAAGACAACTGACCACATGAAAAAGTATTGCCAGCTTTAGATAAAATTTTACGAAGTGTATTTAATGTATGTGTAGTTACCTGTTCTAATTTCAACAAAATTTAAACAATTAAATATAAATAATACAAATATATGTGAAAATCAGAAGCCATGTAAAAGGTAGAATTATAAAATTAGGGCAAAAGTTGTTTAATAGGTTTGAAAATATGTTGAATACAATCTAAACACTAATATTATATCTTTAAGATTAGATATAAATGAAGATAGGCCACTCATACACCATCGATAACATTTACCGTAGTTACTCCTTGTTAGAAAATCATTAAAATAATCAGATTTGTGATATTAGATTATTAGTAATTGATTGTAATTGTGTTTGAAAGTACAGTTTCTGTGGAAAGGACAGATAGAAGCAACTGTTAAGCTTATACTAATCATGAAAAATATTGAAATGAAAAGTCTACCAGCAAGTACATCATGTAATGAGAAAAATTATGGTTAAGACATTACGTTTGAGTTAAAATTGCAATCTGTCTCTTTAAATTCTTGTATACAATGACCACTGAGTTACAGAATTGTAATACAGTAAACACTTGGTCTTACCAGGACATTGTTATCAAAGCAGACATCAGGCCCTTTCCGGTATCTGGGCTGCTTAACCATATCACAAGGATCTGGACCATCAGCTAAAGAAAATTGTTAAGGAATATGAATTTAATTATTTTAACACACAAAAATACAATGCAACATATTTCCCAAAGCAAGCAAGAGGTACCTATGCTGCTGCTTTAGTTCAACACAAATAGTACAAGTACTTGAGGATTTAAGGAACTAAATTGCCAAATTTTCTCGTGTCTGAGTAGGGGCACTATAAAGAGATACTCTTTTTATTTAGAAATAGCAAGGTTTCTGGCTATAGAAAGCACATAATAAGTAGATGATAAGTGGATGGAGTGCAGAAAGGATGCAAAGTATAAGACAGGCACATACATACGGCACAAGAGGATCTGGGTGCCTCCTATTTAGGAAGACAAATATTAAGTGATTCCTAATAATAAATGTTATTTCCAAACATAGGTAGGGTTATTTTCTTATTTTGGAAAGTCACGCACGGGTAAATAACAAAAATGTAAAGCACTTTACAGTGCCCCCGCTCAATGCTTTCATGGTCATTGCATTTGTCATTTAGCCTGTTTATCACCAGGAAGCTTTAGTGCTGCTGTCACTGAAGTTGTAGTATAAGATTTCCTTCTTTTTAAAAGACTAACATTCCATTGTAGGTATATACCCTACCTGACTCAATTTTTGGCGACTGATGTGGATAGCTTTCATGCCACACCTCCCTCCCCTTCTGTACCACATGTGGGCAAGCTAACATGGAATACTGAGAGTATTCTCTCTTTTGGCACCAGCTGGCGTTCAAGTCATTACCAATAGCTTAGGCAAAAACACAGAACCACTCCTTAAACACCATGAAACCTCAAGTTTCCTTCTTTCTCTCTCAAGCCATTTTCAGAAATACTTGGGAACCTTTTCTGCTGTCTCTAGAAAGCCTCATTATGTGAGTAAGAAAGAAACCTGGCTTTGGCTGTACGTATAGAATCATCAGTCTTGACATACAAGCTATTATGATGATAGAAATCTGTTTTACTCTCTTGAACACAAACTTGACAGGTTTCAAATGAATTATTTTAAGATGGTTTTCCATTCTAAACATCTTTGATGACAAAGGATACAAGTCTGTTCCGCCTGTATGAGCAGTCGTGTGTCACAGGGGCAAGTCCCTTTGCTCTCCACCATTATGAATATTAAGTTTGTGTTCATAAGTTTTTCTACATGAAAAATTCTGCAGAATATTAAAACATTACATTAAAAAATGAAATCTTGAATCAAAAACATTACCAATCAAAACAGTAAAACAAAAAAAATGATTTTAGAAGCGAAAGATTACTGAGTTTTATTTATTAGCATGCATGTAATAGATGTTGTATGTGTGACCTATGTATAATTGTTAGTCTTCATTGCAAAATAAATACTATATACTCGCTGAAACTCACAGGAACAAATGTTTTACCCACTAAAAAAATTGTGGCATTATCACTGAATATATGCCGAAGGTGAATTATTTCACAGTTAAGAAAAGTAGGGGCACAAAAAGGGCTAAGCTTCTTGCTCTAGGAAATGGCATAGTGAAGGTGATCAGTGATGCTCAACACATTTTCTGTAGAAATCAAAATGTTTTCTACTCTGTCCAACATGGTAAACAATAACTACAGGATGCTACTGATCATGTGACCAGTGTGACTAAAGCAGAAACATAATTTTAATTGATAATTGAAATGGGCACCTATGGGTGGTACCTATTGAACTGAATAACACAGACACTGGATCAAGAGCTTTAAATTACAACACTGGTTTTTCCCCACATCTTAAACTGCATCTGCCTTCTTTAACAGCCAAGATAGGAATGTCAATATGTCACTAAAGACTAATTTTTTTTATTGATTATACATTTTTCAAAGGAGAGGGGGTTTATTTTTCCTACTGAACTGGACAGTATAAAGAAAATCAAAACAAACCATGATTCAACTTAAAATCTTAAATTATATTGATTTCTACATTAAAATTTAACAGTGAAAATTCTAAGCACATATTGCTATTAATTGGACATCAATTAATGAAAGATCAAAAGAAACTGAAACATCTGATGTACCCATTGGACATGTACAATTCTGCTTCCTGAATGTGGTATCGAATATGTTCATCTCTAAACAGGAGAGTCCACTTTTTCCTAAATTCATGACTGACTCCTCCTACTTTCTCTCATTATTGTTATCTTTTACCTCCTACTAGGACATACAGGTTTGCTCAAATATTTAAAAGTTCATGCTAGTTTTTTTTTTCAGTTAATCCTTTCCCCAAAAGATAATATTTTAATGGTTATAAAAAAAAAAAAAAAACCTCTTTCCCTGAATTCCCTAGCAACTAATTTTCAGTCTTTTCACATGCTCAGATTACTTCTCATATTTCTTCTTCTCTGTTAACATTTCTTCTAGAATAACATGTTTCTAGTCTCTAAAAATCAAATATTCCAACCTGTGCCTTATAAATTGCGCCTTTCAGCTACATTCTTAGGGATCCTGTGTCAGGAATTATCACTTTGCTACCCAAACTTCAAAAATATCTGCCTTCTTCTATCCCCTTATCATCAAATTAAATTCTCCCTCTCTTCTAAAAGATTTCAAGATGACACTTTGTGGCTACTCTCTGACTAACATTAGTGTTAGGAAAGAATGTTTTTTCTTCTTATTCCTTCAGTTTCAGATAAAAGACATTTACTTCTAAATGTTCGAGGAGAGACGGGGTAAAAACAAACAAAAAAACCTTGACTATGTTTTTGGAAACAAATTAAATTACCATATATAAAAATATATATTTGACTTAGAATATAATTATTCAACTTTATATTAGAAAACTTTTAATGATATAGACAAAAATACATTCAAACATGAGTATATTTCTCTATGTTCTGTCTAAAAGTGGAAGCTATTATCTGATCAAATTATTATAGTTGAAGGAATTAAAACTTATCGTTTAGAATTTTTAAAAATTGTAAATTTGAAGTGTATAGAAATACTGAAGATTTTTGAGGTATTCAACTTGTACAGTTTCTCCAACAATATTATTTTCATAAATGATTATACAAGTAAATACAATTTTTTAGTGAAAGAGGAGTACTCCAGAATCGAAGAAACAAATTACCTGGAACAGTTTCCACAGTCTAGTACACCGCTGAATGATTTACTATCGTTATCAAAGAAATACTGGGTTTGTTCAGTAATGCAACTTTGCTTTGACAGAGAGGCTGAAAAGTCCTCATCATCCATCTCAACTGTGTGGGGAGGCAAAACAAAAACCACCATCATGACAGGATGCTACAGTCAGTCCCCAGAGTTTTTATTTCTTTTCTACAGAGCAAAACAAATGCATACGGGAAGATGTCTTGATGGATTATTTACTGCTGTGTGATATAGTGGCAGCCCTAATAGGTAGACCAATAAAAAAAAATAGAAGAGTTATCTCACATCCGCAATAGCTATAAAATAGACCCAATGTGAAGGAAATTTTCTAAAGCACTAGGAAAGTTTTAACAAAGATTTCAATAAACAAAAGTGTTAAATGGACAAGTGTTCTCTCTTTCACACACATTTTGAATTTACTGAACGCAGCACCTACAAAAAGAAAGTTTTACCTGTTATTGTGACAATATCTGAGCATGTACATACCTGCCTCAAGGAGTCGTGGAAAGGTCAAACTCAAGAGAAGCTGTTGTAGAATAGACCTGAATTTTAAATATGAATAATTACTGATGAAAATTTAGATATTTTCCTTTATAAACTATAATAAAAACCTAAGTATTTTCACATGTATACACACTCACAGGATATTTAGAAGCGGCCTCATATTGAAATGAAATTGTGGAAAAGTGCTAACATTAAGAGGGATAAAGTTATTTCTGTACACATCAGGATTTCACATTCAGCATTTTCTCCTTACTTTGTGTTTACAAAATTCAGTAGTGGAAAAAAAAATCAATAAAACAAATTGATTTTATGTCCAGGGATCTTATGAGCTATTTCAATATAGAATATGATTTTCATGAAAGATGTTATAACTGATCCATATATTACAATGGAATCATAAGAAACTTTTAGTTAAAAAAAAAAAAAAAAAAAAAAGGAAAGTGGAAGAGGGAGATTCTGGTTAGAAAACAGCATAAAAACTAGTATTTCAGGATCACTATGATATTTAGAAGACCTATCAAATTAACATATAAATATTGCTGTTGTACCAGAAAGCAGCATTTTTCAAAACTTTCTTTCCATAAACAGGATTTTTAATCTAAAATCTGTTACTTTAATAAAATGGGGAAAGTATCACTACTAAATGAAGGCTACAGACTCATCTAAATGGAATATGACTTGGACAAAACAGCAGGGTAATGACACAAAAGGAAGGACGGAGGAAAGGTGACAGCAGATCCCAGACACAGCAGGATGTGTAGCGTCCCGACTGACCAGAGCTAAACAAAATCTTCCAGACTCAATAAATGTTTCAAGTTCATAGCTCATAAGGGAGTGAAGGTATAGGGAGAGTATAATGAGTAAAAAGAAATAGATCTGTTTCAGCAACATGAAGCCTCTAAAACGATGCCTGCTTTAACATTAATAATAAAAGGCAAGCTTGTTAAGTCACCATGGTATGAAGTTTTACAGTGAAGGCATCTAATTTGTAAATATTAACTTTTACAGATCAGTACAGCTAAAATTTAAGCAACTGAATATACAATAGAATGAAAAAAAGAATTTCAACAGATCCATAGAACAAAGAAACCTCTGAATGTTGTTTTCATAAGAAAACCCGAATATTTTGACAGTTTTACAATGAGATTTTAAAGAAAATTGTGTATTACCAGTATGTGCTATAGAAAAGGAAAAATAATTCCCATGTCACAAAATTTGTTTTCTCTTCAAATGTTTTACTATTTTCACCATTACCAGTAAAACTAAAATTTTGACTCACCAGGCAGCAGCAGTGGCCCACCAGCCAATGTGTAATATGTCAGCAATTGATGGCTATAAAATATAATAAAATCCATTACATTAATCTACACTGAGTGTGTCTCCAAGAAGAATGGGCAGTTTGGTTATTACTGACCACGTATGCTGAGCGATGCCCTGCTCCTTGTTTTGGTGCAGCACCAGGCTCACACACTGACTGATAATCGTAAGATTTGTTAAAAGCATAAACCGATATATTAACCAGGTGTCTCATCAAACTTGGATCAATCTCTCCAAAAAATCTTCCAATCTGGTACAGAAAAATAATAAAATAAGGTTTCAAATTTAAGCAATATATTAACACCTAAAAATACATTGACAAAAAGAAATTAATACAAAGAAACAGAACTAGAACTACTCTGGGTTTAAAAACAAAAGCAAGTAACAAGTCTGTACATGACAGTTCGTCAACTCAAATGGGATTAGGTGCCCACTCAATGGCTGGCTGATAATTAGGGAAGAAATGGACAGTTTAAGTTTAATTAAAGTCATAATCAAATGCCTCCAGAGAAGAGAAATGTAGCAAAAATGAGAGAAATGGCTTGGACTACAACAAATAAAGGACTTTGTATGGAATTGATGAATTGGAGAAAGTTCCATCTTAAAAGGTCAATCTCTAATGAACTCCTCCCCATAAAAATGATGTTAAGAAAAAAAATCCATTGCTGTTCTTTTTTCCCCAAGAGAAACCAGAAAGCTGATTCAGAGATGAAATTAATTGACCACTTTGCTTATAGTCCTATGTTGAGTCTAAAAACTAATGTGACTGAAATCAAAAATGAAAGGTTACTATGTTAAAATTCTTAATAGGTTTTAATGGTAACAGTATCAGGGTAAACATGACTAACAATGACAAAGAAAACTAGAGTAGAATGTATTTCTTAATGGTTTATATGACATTAAGCGCTTAAAAATTCATGACAGAAATAAAACACTTCATTAGTTCCTATAATAATTTAAAGATATTTTAGAATGTCGATCAAAAAATCATAATTTGGAAACACACTTTAGGAACATACCTGGTTAGTATAATCATCATGATTTGCCATCAAAAGAAACCCACCGTCATCTAGAATCACACAATCCATCACCTATCAAAATAAAAATGTTAACACATTTTTAGGAAGGTTAAGAGGCTGCATTATCATTACTCATTTATATGTAGATTTGATATAACAACAAAAAGAGAAAAATTCAAAAGGCTATATTCTTTTGATCATATTGCCTAGGAAATTCTGATGAAATTAGGGGCATTCAGATTGATATCACTCAGGTACTGATTATTCTACCATCATCCATCAAGTTAAGACACAATTCCATCTCAATAAAAACAAATCAGATTTAAGCTTTTTGTTAATTCAAGGTCTTCTAAATGATCAAGGAAACTGGATACACCAAAATATTTAATAATATATAAATATTTTAAGCAGTCAAGCTATGATATAACTTTTTTATATTCCCATTATAAATAAATAAGTAGTTAACGTTAGGAATCTAAAGCACAGAACGCACATTTCGTATCTACAATTTAGTTCACAATACATTTTTAGCATCTGATTTAAAAATCCTGTATCTTGTTTCATCATTAAAAGTCTTAGCAAGAGTAATACAAAACAAGTATTATAGTTAAAAATTTAAAAAGTTAACGTACATCACTGTTTCTTTTGCAGTCACAAACTGGACCAGCACACTAAAAGAAAATTAACAATATCACTACACATTTTTAAATGGCTTTTATTTTAGTTATTACTGTTATCAATCTTAGAATAAATCATGTAGTAGTACACAAAAGCAAGATCAAATGATATCTATATTCTAGTCCATGATAAAAAGGAAAGTTTTATCTTTAAAATTAGAAAATATCAACTAATATCTAAATTAGCATTTCAAATTATAACTGATATATTTTTTCTTTTTATTATTGAACAATAAATTGTTTGAAAAAATAGGAATTTATAATTCTTTTTAATGTGTGGCACTGAAAATTTATTTTTCCATTGTATAAATTTTACTTTTACTTTGCTAATTGCATTTTGATATTATTAAGGATAGCTTAAGAATTTTAGAAATAATTATCTTACCGGATCCCTGATTGATGTTTTAGTGAAATTCTCTATCCATGAATTTACATCAATTTTAATTCCAACAACTGAAAGAATTAGGCAAAAAAAAAAAAATTTAAAATGTAGTTGTGATTATTATTTATCTATTTTCCTCTCACATTTGAAAATTACTGAGCAAGCAAATATAAATTTCTTGAGATTAAAAAATATTTATACAGTGAAATTTTGATTCAAATTATTTTAAAATTTGAGATTTTGTTAGGTGCTTTGCAATGTATGCTACATAATTTAGTATATATAATACATTAAATTCAGGTTAAATCTAATGTCTTTTACAGAAAGATATTTATGGGGTTTTCATTAAGCAATAATGCTAATATCTATTAAACTATTACATAAACCATTTATTTTCACAATATAGTTTCTTCATCCATCTCAACTTCGGCGAGTTAACCAATAAAGTAAGCAAAAAAAAAAAGTGGAAGTGTTAGAAAATAGTCTAATAAAGTAATTCAAGAGTACTGTTTTAATGTTTGGTGATGAAGAGATAAGTGGGCAAATGAAGGACAAAGTGCTAGAATCGAGTGAGAACATGAATAAAGAAAGGAAGGAATAAATGAGTTAAGTGATGAGTAAATCTATATACTTGAACTGCTGCAGGGTAAAACTGCCCCAGGAACAGAAACGCAATTTATCTATCTAATCAACCTGACCTTTCGAATACATGCTTCTAAAAATTCACATAAATACCGAATCACACAATGTTTTTTTAGTTTATTGTATCTATTCATTCCAGTCCACTTCCAATTCCTATTGATGCCTGCTTTCAGTATTTTTTATATGCCTATTTTCTTTTCATTTTACCAAGGCAATTTTTCTATATACTTTTTTAGTAGATTCCTAATTTATTTACCTTTTCCACCAGTAATAGAAACTTAACTTATCAAATGTTTTTAGATTGCTAAAAAATATTCACATGCTTGGTCATAGATGCTTTTGTATATTTGAAAGTATTTAATAGGATAAAGTTCTAGACTGGATCAATCTAGCATTTAGAATTTTGATATACTGATTTCATAAATGTGTCAGACATGAATAAACATATACACTTTTTTGAAATGTCTTCAACTCTATAATTATCAATTTAATGTTATTCCAATTTCATAGTTTTTTCCTAAATGTGAATGACTGACTTTATTTTGTTTGAAGCTTTGTGGTGTTTTTCCTGACAACCACTGCCAGTTTATAATATGAGTATTAGGTCACATTTTATTTTAGTCATGAGTATGTATATAATATATATGCTTACCTGCAGGTTTAAGAAGTTTTCCTTGGATATATATTTCTACAGCTTTGCTTACCATAATGCCTGATTCATAAGCACCAGGTCCACTTTCTGAAAGAAAAGGAAAACAGACCTATCTAGTGAAATCAAGTAATTCTGATTTTATTTTAGTCAGTATAGGTGGAGTGGTTTTGTTCAGTGTTTTAGCACAGATGTGTTATAAAGTGGTGTATGATCTGCTCTTCTTTCTCTACATGTCAGGGTAATGGGAGTATACATGAATTGGTTTGTATCACTGACTGTGGGATGTGAATTATTCAGCTTAGCTGCGTCTGCTTCCACAAAATAATGGATACAAGCCAAATCTGTTTTGTGACATTTGCTAAAATATCGGGGAAGTTGTTGAAGTGGAAAGACTGATCTTAGATTCATAAAACTGCCTTTGTATTTTATAAGATATATGTCCCCGGACAAAACTCTGAAATTCTCAGACTTCACTTTCCTCATTTGTGAAAGTGGGATAAGTAATACCGATCTTCAGGGATGTTAAAGGTTTAAATTAGAAAGTTTTTTGGAAACAATCCAATATTTTTAAGTGGGACTATTGCTAATTTCTGTAATATAATATGTAACTAAAATTGATAAACTGTAATAAAGTTTGCTTTACTGAATTCATTAAAAAAATCTTCAAGATACTTTTAGTTTGTGAAAATGAGAGATTAACTGCATGTGTTCTGCATCATTCATATTTTTTGATGCATGCTCTACATGGATGACGGTTTTCTATGTATGCATTTTATTTCCTTAATGAAATGAATGTTTCTATCTTTCTAATGTCTTGCACAAATGTATATGCTTAATAATGATTCTTCTGAGCAATTAGTATAAAATATATTTACTTGGGGGACAAATAGGTAGTAGCCATAATACTTTAAAAACTGGAAGAAGACCAAATTTCAAAGCAATACTTACTGTTAAAGTAGGGAGCAGTGAAAACATAGTTATCATTATCTAGGCTTCTTTTATAGAAGCTGTCCTCATAAGTCTCTGGGTTTTCTTGCCAATTTTCTCCAGCCCTAAGGAAGAAACAAGTCATCATTTATTTTCTTTAATCTGTCTTATAAGCTACTTTTCCTTTTGTAGACATCGCTGAACTTTATAGAAATGCCTGCATCTCACATATGTCTAGTCTAAGGAAGTTGGTGGTAATTGATGGTGTAAGCGATACTCATTGCTCACTGATATATCAGCATAGAATCATATTCAGGGTTCAGAAAAAGCTGACTCCTAGTTTTACCCTGCCATTTACTAGTAATTATGAACAAGTCAGTTAATAGGTCAATTAATATTAATAAGCCTGGGTTCCTACCTGGTCCATTTTATGGACTGTTCTGAAGATAAACATGTAAGAGTCATCAAAAAAGACTGAAAACAATGAAGTGCTAGACAAAGTTTACCAACATGCTATAATTTTGTGCATTTAACAAGTTAATTTGTGTCTACAAAGAAAAATTTCTTAAATTTTGAAATATGAATTGCAAGTAAAATGATCATAAAAGATTTAATATTTTAAAAGAAATATTAAAATAGTATTTTTAAAGAAATATTAAAATAGTACTTTAATAATGTAAGTGCTTTAAACAATGACTAATAAACTAATAATGTCAATTTCTCTGAAGTATTATTTGTTTATACAGTAATACAGATATTCAGAATAGCTTTATGTAATCAACTGATTTTTATATATGTTATTTGAACTTACTCTTTGGGAAAAACTCTGGTAATCCCACCATCAGTCACAACAAACCGTGCTTTTACTCCCTTGCTGGAATAGAAGAGAGAAGCTGTTTTTATTCAACTTATTCTTCCTAAGATACTAATTTAGATGTTGGCGATAACATAAAAATAAAATCAAGTCTAAAATAGAGGAAGCCAAAGCAAATATATTAATAGAAGCAAAATTATAGTTTTAATAGTTGAAATATCAAAGTAATAAGTACTTAAATGGAGGCTACTCAAGGAAGACATCTCATAGGAAATAATGATGTAACTGAGTTCTGAAGATGGGATAATAGGAGTTAGCAGAGAGGTGAAAGGAGGCAGAAAGACATCACAGAGAATATGACAACAGAGAATATGTAAGGAAAAGTGAATGAAGAGGGATAACATCTGGTTTAATGAAAAACACAAGACTCTTAAGTGAGATATAAGGAAAGTCAAGGTTCAAGTACAAGTTTCTTAAAAGCCAGTTCATGGCTGATCTTGAAATCCATGCTGAAGAGCTTTACCTGTATCCTGAATTCAAACTGCATTTTGAAAACAAGTTATGAGTTGTATGGAAAAAAGACCCAAAATTGTAGGCAAAAGAAAGCAAAGCTTTAAAGGCAGAAAAATAAGTTGCTATAATTTCTTAGAAATGTGAAATTAGGATTCTGAGTATGAAAAAGTAGAAAATAGAATAAATACTTAGCAATTGGTAAATGACTAGAAATAGGTGGAAAAGAGACTGCAAAGGACAGTCAAATTTCTTACTTTTTAAAGTGGGTATAGCATAGTGCCATGAGAAAGCCAACTCAGCATTAACTAGAAACCCTATTTTACCATATAAAGTAGGTAAACAGACCAATACACTTTATTTTAATTTATTCTCACTCCAGTGTATATAAGTGTAAAACGGAATAATAGGAGATGTTAGTCCTGATACATACCCGTAACTGAAAATGCAAGTTGTCAACAGTTGGGAAGTAAGCTTCTCAAGAAATTATTAGAAAGATGAATAATAAACTTTACACTTATGAGACTTATTTCCAGAGAGAATTTATGAGAAATTTCCCAGTGAGAAGTTAAATGGAATGCAGAGTATATATCTTTTTATTAATGAGAACAAATACTTACATGTTCTTCTGCTTACTCCAGTAATTTTGGACAAGTTCATTTGTAAAACCTGCGTCTAGCAAGACTCTATTAATCAAATCCGTGTTACCTAACACAGGAAAAGGATAGGTTCACATTTATGATAAAATTTCATTTAATTCAGATTAAGAACATATAGTCTTAATATCCTATTGCTACAAGAGTTTGGAGTAGGTTAGACCGGAAAGCATTTTTCTTGATTTTAATTTCTATTTCATCTAAGATTTAAGAATCAATTTAATTTGTAGAGTAGACCACATTTCAAGTTTTTCCAGGAATTATCTTTTTTTATTGTCTTATTTTAAAAACTGAATCCCTTTAAAATAAGGTCCATTTGGAAAGTGAGTATCTTGTAATTGCTTCAAATGATTTTAGGTAAATCAAAATGAGACCATTTATTTAATTTATAATATAAATTAATGTTACAAGTGATGTTATAGAATTTTGTTCATATGTTCATTGTGTTCTAAGCTAAAATATGCCTTGAAATACATACTATGAAGATAATTAAATATAATATTATACAGATGATATCAGTATTGAACTTTACAGTTTTATACTCTCATTCTACATTATTTCAAAAATAAAGGGAAGTATGAAGAAGAGAATCTCTCAATAGTGAATATATAGGGAGGTTAATAAGTTCACACAAACATTTAGATAAAAACTGTAATTTTACTGGTTGATTAAAAACTTCCTTAAAGCAAAATTCAACTTGCTGTACCCCTTTAAGAAATTATTTAGAACGCAGGTTTCAATCACTATACTTAGAGGTAGTTTTACATATTTTTGATTACATGAGATAAAATATATAATTTCAGAGAAAAATATGTTACCTTGCAGGTAAAAGCTATATTTTAACATGGTAAAAGCTATTTTTAAATATAATTAAAATTGAATAAAGCCTCAATTTTACAGTTATATAATAATCTTAAACATTTCCTGATGGTTTAGAAGGAGAAAAAAAGAAGTGAAGTGAGGAAGAGACTGAGGAAACAAAACAGTACCGTTATTAGTAATTATACTAGAAGTACATATTTATATTTTCCTAGGACCTAGAGGCATCCAATTAAAGGAATATTCAATATCTTAATCAGTTTCTCTTGAGAATGCCTACTTAATAACAAAATAACACTGAGCTGTTTCTGGCTCAGTCAGTGAGCAGCTCCCAATGAGTAGGAAGGTTTGGATTCACTGGGGTGCAGCATGATCACTGCAGAGTTCAAGTGTCTATGCCAGGTTTTCAAATGGTTCTTTTAATATCACTAAATAATTTGTGTTAGAGATGCTAGAAAATTATGTCTTATAAAGCAGAGACAATTAATGGATTTCTCCTTTTTTAACTGAGGCAGTACTTTGTTTAAACTTTCCTGATAGGAAGGGAGAAATAGCGAATAAGAAGAGGAGAAAAGGCAAAAAGTCAGTTCTATGTAATTTTTATTAACTAAGGTATTTTTTGGCACTGTATTTTTTCCAGAGAATTTATTATATATATATATATATATACCTATATATTATAATTACATAATTATAATATATAATAAATAAGGCATTTTAGGGAAAAAACCATTAAGCAATGTATATTTCTTTGTATATTGTGTTTATTCTAGTCATATACAATATTGTATAAACTGGAAGATATTAATAATGTTTAAAAAAAGTTTGCTTTATTTTAGGTAGGAAGAACAATGGAATGAAAAAATACAAGAGATTATTCAATATTAAATTTCTTATATTCGAGATGAGCAAAGGTAAGCATATCCAACTTACATTTAATAAATCATTTGAATCTATTATCTCACTGAGAATTTGACTAAATCATGAAATGAAATTTCTCTTATACACAGAATTAAGGACCAAGCTGTATACACTTGATCATTACGAATTCAGAAAATAAATAAACCATCATACCAGCAAACTAATTCGAACCATGATTTGACTAGCTTGGATATAACCAGAGTAAAGGAAAGATGTAAATTAATGCATACTTACATGATGGGTTATTTGGAGTTTTCCTATCAATAAACTCATTGAAATTTAAAAGAAATTCAGTGTTGTTGTCTGACATTTTAAGGTCATTACAGTAATCTCTGAAAAAGAATATTTTAGGACATTCATTTTTTATATTTTGATTTAAAAATACATTGATAGACTCATAGGTAGCAAAAACACTGTCTCTTTACTAAGTACTTGACTTTACAAGTTAACAAATTTATTACCTCCATTTCCTCATCTCTGTAATGGAGCAATACTTTGACAATAAGGATTATACAAAATACACATTAAGCAATAAATGCCAGCTTTGGGAATTAACTGGTATGTTGTAGGTTGCATTTTTCATAAAAAAGTTAAGACTGATAAATCTAAAAACAATTTATTTATTAAATATCAAAAAAGAGAAAATGCATTCTGTGATTTTAATAACTGCTATGCTACAGAAACTCATTATATCTTAAAATTTAATGAAAAGTTAGAGTATTTTTAAAAAATAACCTACTGAGAAAAATGGCATTGATAAACCTACTTGCAAATACTCTTTATCTTGACGTAAGGTTAGCATGCCCCTGCATTCAATCAACTGTTTAAGAGTTTGTTTTGACACATGAATAATTATGTCTTCAAACAGATATGCAGTAGGAAAAGATGATTATTTTAAGTATTTCCAGATAATTTTGGCTTTTTTTGGTAACATTAAAACTCATTCGTAATTTCTTTATAGTTATAATATGGAATCTGAAACAATATCAGTGAACTTTTCGTACTCCGTTACATAAAAATTCAATGCACTGTCTTACTCTTTAAAGAAATCATTTATCCATCTATCAAAAATTGGTTGTTTGGAAAATCTGAATTATGAATATATTTCAAATCATCATACACAAGCCATTATATACTATTGAACATTCACATTTATTAATATCATTAGTGATCTCGCCAGAAAATTCTCTAATTATTGAGAAGCTGCCATACTTAGAGTAATACAAACTCCTATTCAAATTTATGAATTTTATTTTAAATATCAGGTATTTATAATTCATAATAACTACTCAGTTTTTTCATAGCGAATGGCTCACATAAATAGATATTTTAAAAAATATCTGCCAGATACTCAAATTTGAATAATCATTGTTAATCATTCATCTCTCTTGAGTAAAACATTTTGTTAAATAAAGCAAAACTCATTTCTGTTCTCAATTCAAACATACATCTTTTTCTCTGAGACAGCCAACTCAGTATACAGCAAAACTTCCATTTTCATTGTGCAGAATGTTAAATATACTTAATGGCAAATCTTCAGTAAAAACAGTATTTCTTATACCTCCCTTGAGAATATTTTTAAGTGAAACTGGTTTCGCCCCATGTGGGTGTCTGACAATGAAGATTACAATGATTACTAAGTACACTGTACTGCCACTGCCTGCTTGCTGCTAAGGTATCAGCTCACCATTGCTTATATACTATCACTGCAAACATCAGTATGAAAAAAAAAAAAGACAAACATCATTTGACATTTTTAGAAAACTAGTTTTAACCTTTGGGAATAAGATATTAGAACTTCAAAAACAACCAAAAATTTTGGTTTATGGAACATTTAGTTTGGAGGCAAGATTTAGAAAATTTACATAATTTATAGTCAATTAGTTATTGAAAGAATTAAGATTTACATCTTCTCAAAAGATGCTATGCTCTTTTGAAAATACTAGTCTGAAAGTCTAAGGGTTAATATATTGAATTATGGCCCCATAGAGTTAGAAGCTTATGGCAAATGTTGAAAATAATATAACCATTATTAGAATTTCACATGATTACTTGTAAGGCATTCTAAAATAATCTTTGTTCATTTAATTCAAAAATATCTTTATCAGAAGGTAATTAGGAGGGGAAATGGAGATCAAAAGATGTAAAAAGATTTACTCAAAATTAACTAGCAAATGGTCAAATCCTGAAGAGAACCAAGTCTTCAGATCCCTAGTTAGCATGTTTGAATCATTCAATGCGCTTTGAACTTTCACTTTCTAAACTTTTATTGCCGTAAAGCTCCAAGTCAAGGTAATTTCAGCCTCTACCAAGAGAAAGTTTTTAGTGTGATAAGCAATTAATATTGACAATGTCATCACCATGTTCTTGTTGCTTTGAATCTCACTGACTAGGTTGCACTCAATTCTGAAGCAGTCTTAAGATATTATTGATCTTCTGGTGCATACCAATGACAAAAGCTGTGAACGTACTGAAAATACCATAAGGAGAGTTGAATTAGAATTGAAATGAAAGTGAAAAAGTTGAACAATGAAAAAGTGATAGAATGCTGAATGGTGAGTCAGTAGAATGAATTCTTGGTGAAATCAGAACTATCAAGAAGGACTAAAAAAAGAAATCACTCATCATGGAAAGTATACTGCCTGTGCAGTTGGCATTAAGTATTGAAATGCCTGAAGGTGATGTTGATTATCTGTTAGCCAAAGCACTGTTAAAACACAAGTCTGGGAACTTGACAACTTAAGACAAATTGCCATTTTTTAGGCTCTTGTTCCAAGGGAACCTTATGACATTGAGTGGGTGGCAGAGCCTTAACTGTGATTTCCAAAACTAGTTAGTGGTTCCCCAGAACAGTGGGGGGTCTTGATGATACATATATTAAGAGGCATTGCTTCTCTACAGAGTTCAATTTAGACATATTGATCATTAATTAATCTCTTTTAGGGAAAGATTTCCTCAGAAAAGGGAAGCAGTAATATGGGGAATCATATGGAGAATCTTTGGATTGCTCTAAAGAAAAAAACCAAATTTGTTTCAGTTTCCTGAGAGCACCTAGAGGGTGTGAGATCTCTCTTTCATACCAAATGGGCTTGGTAACGTAAATGATTTTGAAACTAAAGACTTTCAATATTAGAAATTTGGCAAATTATTTGTTTTGAATATTGAAAATGACTGTTCTCACCAAGTCAACAAACTTATGCAGGTCATTCATCAAAAATGAGCATTTAAATGGAGTATCAATTATTATCATTTCATTTTCAGTTTTACTCATTTCTTCGAATTGCCTTGTTTATTTCTCATTCTTCGAGAAAACTCAGTTAATTCATGTTTTAGACTCTTCATCCTTACATATGTGCCTCTTAAAGGTAAGAATACCACTCTCAATTTTTTTCATTTCATAGTAGCTTTAAAATTTGAGGAAAATACAAAAACTAATTATTAATAACAATTTATTTAGGGATTAACAAAATTGATTCTTTAGAATTTATAAGCTTTTTCATTAAAACAAATTTATTTTTAGTACTCTTCATTTAACAAAAATCCTTCCTCCTTCCCCTGCTTTTATTAACCTCTTCCTACAACCATAAATTATAATATTCAGAGTTCATATCATAACAAGAACTATGATAAATTTTTCACATTAATCATCTCCTTTAAAGCTTACATAAATTATAAGTGAGTATTATTGTGAACATTTTGCAAGTAAAGAAATTAAGGTGTAGAGAATGTGATTAACACAGCTATGCCAAAGAAGGTCTGGGAAACAGACAGTCTTTCTCTGGAATTTGCTACACTGTTTCTCATTAATAACACTGACAAAAATATATGACTGCTGTCCTGCACCCCATAAACTTCTGTTTTTCCCACTGATTCTTTCTATCCCAATTTCAAGCACTTGGTTTTTCCATAACTCCAAATACACATTCAATATTCACTTTTATAACAAACCTTCCCCACAAAAATATTTTATTCAGATATTCTAGAGAATCTTTTAAGATCCATTAGCATTTACGTATTCAGCAAAAATACTTATATCTTGGAGTAGCAAGGAAAACTGGTTTGTATGATTTAACATCTCTACAGCTATTTCCTAATCTGTGAAATTGTGCATGTAAAGGGCATAACACATGTTAACTGATGTGGACACTCATGATTTGTCCTACAAACTACATTTCTTCACTTTTCTGTTATTTGTTTCTTCCCTAAACACAAAGGCAAATTCCAGTCTTTCAGTCAGTCATAATGACACTGACTATGACTTAGGCCACAGAAATGGTCCATATGTTAATCACTGCTAAACTAAACAAAGTCAAAGTCAAATTGTAATTGAGAGACATATTTATCTCTTCTATAAGTACTTTTACTTTAACCATATTTCCAGCTTGTCTAATGGAGAAACTCAGTAAGCCAGTCTTTATGGTCTGTTTTTTAGTAACTGGGAGAAATGAGTAAACAGGTCTTCCAAAGAAACACAGACCTGAGATGGAGAGAGAGTCTTATCCACATAGTACACCTAATTTCAATCTCTCCTTACCTTGTTCATGCATGATTCTGTTAATAGTCCTGTGGGACACTGTATTTTCCTTACAATTCTTTTTTCTACCTAAAATTGGTTTTAGCACTTTAAGTTGCTCAAAGTTTTTTGTAACAAAAGTGCTAATAAGATTATAGGTATTATTAAAAGGATTTTCACAATACTTTTTTATGTATTTATATATTTATAAATTCTCCACTCATCAAATACTCATCAGCACCTCCTGTGTGCTGGGCAATGGATTTGATTTCGGATATTGAATGGTAAGTCAAAGAGCTGCAGATGTGGTTCTATTGGGGAAAGTAAGTAAAATGTGTCCTGTGCTCTAAAATATAGGAGTCTGTGAGGCAGTCAGCAAGGATCTCTAATCCACTGAAGACAAATTCCCAGGTCATGGAATTTCAACGTTGGTGTATGGAAAGTGAGGGTGGGGGAGTGTGTGTTACATATGCGCAGTCCAAAGCAGAAAAAAATTAGTATATGAAAAGAGGGAAATTTAGAAACTGAGAGAAGTTGCTGGAATTTAGTGCAGAGGGTAGAATACTTTACCAGAGAGTAAATGATTCAGAATATATGTACTATAAAGTCTAGGTCAAACTACCCAATTCTGCCTTTGTAGCAAAAGTAACCATAGACAATACATTAACACATGGATATGGCTTTCTTCCAATAAAACATTATATATAATACATGCAACCCCTTTGTAGGCTATAGATAGATGGCCCATGAGTTAAGTATATAGAGGGCTGTTGCTAAGTTGGGACCTAGTGACAGAGCACTTGAAAGCTATGATAACAAAGTACGGATTATTTTGAAGGATAATACTGAGTCCCTGGTTGGTATTTAGCAAAGGAGAAACATAATTTTATTCATATTTTAGAAACTGGTTACAGAAGGAGAGTGAAGGGGTAAATAATAGAGGTAGGGAGATCAATTAGCAGGCAGTTGTTATAGTTTAGGTGAGAGAAGGCAGTGGCGTGCACTAGGACAAATACTTTGCAGAATCCTTTGATACTCATGAAGTAAATTCTGTTTGGCAGGACCGGGAGATTGATTAGAAGTCAGAGCTAAAGAAATGGGGACGGTCAAATGTAATTAGTTTCAAGAATAGATGTTTGAGAGTATAGATTTTTCTTTACTGAGGCAATAGAAAGAAGAGTTCTTTAAAGAGGACAAATGTTTAAAAAAATACTAAATACTCTGATATCTATTGAAGAGATATTCCTGTTAGGTTTAGATAGGTTTACATAATACTGGATTTCTTATATTAAAAATACATAGGATAGACATGAAATCTAGAAATATTGCTCATTCCTGTACTACACTATATCAATGAACCACACTGTATGGATATTTTATTTCTAAATGTTATGATCATCCTGTAGATTTGGGAGACTTCACTCCAAACTCTAGATACGTAATAGCTGAGTGTCCCTGGTATGTCTGTAGACTCAGAGTAAGAGGAGAAGACCCTGGCTTGCATCCTCATGTAAGTGATCTGTAGAAGAAAGAGAGCTCATGGTACAGAAGAAAATTTTAATACTGTGTCATCAAACACAAGGAGGCAGACACGATCAAGAAGGTTGCTATTAGCCGTGTCAAACACTGAAGGGAATCAAGTCAGAGAAGTTGTTCAAGAGCAGAGTCACTCACACAACTGTGAATATCCTTTCTGAACAGAGATGTCTCAAACAGCTCTCTAGAGTCCCCATTGTCAAAAAGAAACAAAATTCAGATAGTCTTATGCAGAAACTATAGAGTTGATTCAGTTATGAGCCTTCTTTGGGTTCTTAGTATAAAATACTTTAGAATGAGAATCAAAAGCTTAATAAAAAATAGAGACCATTCTGAGATTATTGACTCATGAGGAAAGTATTGTTATGTTAGTCTTTATATAAAATCAGGTCTGAGGCTAAAACATTCAGCTTTGTGGACACACACACATTTGTACACATGTATGCATATCTGTGTGGATACATGTTGATATTTGTATGTACACACATATCTCAACATACACAGAAAGTATGGTTGTTGTATCTATCTCATCACAAATGCAAACACACAGTCCATGATTGTTGGAGGCACTGTGATTTCACACAAGATCAAAGCCTGTATCTGTTGTATTCGTTGTTGTATCCCTGAGTCAGCACATTGCTTGCTTAGCAAATTGTAATTGCTCAGCACGTATTTGAATAACTGTATGAACAAACAAGATTCTATTTCAGTTTTAAAGTTATCGTTTCCTTTAGTTCCTTAATTTGGCATGAATTAACCAGAAAAGTCTTGACCTGAACTCAGAACTGTTACTATAAAGGTCTATTCATCTATACAAGTTATTTAAAACAAAAGAAAAACCACAATAAAACAAAACCAACCTTGGGGCTAGGAATGTATAGCCAGATTCTTCAAAATTATCTGGCTTCAGGGTTTCTGAATCTACAAAGGTAATGTCACAGAATTAGAAAATCAATTCTGATTATATAGCCTAGGATTCTATGATAATAAGAAAACATTTGAATGATAACATAAAAGAAGTGAAAATAGACTACTTACATGTTAAACTGAAATACATTAATGAATCCTCAATCCTTATATTTCATAATAAAATCCACTTTATTTTCATAAAATAGATTATAGCAATTATATGTGAGAAAATGCTATATCTATAATTTACCAATATACTAATGCTACCATAACCAAGATCTTTAAAAAAGTAGTGATTTATATAAATGTTATATTGGTTACTTTATTTAAAATAGTCACAAAGTTTTACAGATATTAGGTAAAGAAAATGATTTTCATAAACCCATTAATGCCTTTAGTGTATTAGTAGCATTCTTCAGGTTAAGTGTGAATTAGTAAATGGAAGGATAAAAACATACAAGTATTTCAGCCTAAGAAAGAATGTGAAATAGGTTGCCTATGAAAACACAAACATTCTGTCCTCTTTTTTGCCACTATGGTTTGAGTGATCATGGATGAAAAATCTAGCAAATGAGAAGCACAGAGGATAATATCCAATAGGAATGGAAATATCAGTGGAAATTGCAAATGTACTAACCAGAAAGAAATTGAGCAATGAGAGAATACTTGCCCTTCATTTTGCCCTTTTTTGCTGTGAAAATCCATCAGAAAGAGAAAGCAGGGAAACAAAAAAAAAAGAGGGTAAAGCAAAGGGGGTCACAAACAATATTTTATTCAATGACTTTCTTGAATAAAAATATTGTGCATAGATTAGAGGTTTATTTATGTACAGCTGTAGTCTGGAAAAAAAAAGACATTTCTGAAGACTGGAAAGTATGTCCTGTCAATTAGTACTCAAGTACCCACTCTGTACTGTGGTTATTTCAAAGGTCTGTTTTGTAAAGTAGATAATGCAGGTGCAATACCAATGATGTTACCCTATAAATAAGCATTTACCAATTATCAGAGACCCAC
Organism: Solenodon paradoxus; assembly: GCA_004363575.1. Lineage (NCBI taxonomy): Eukaryota > Metazoa > Chordata > Mammalia > Eulipotyphla > Solenodontidae > Solenodon > Solenodon paradoxus. Next base: position 391,333 of record RJWH01000762.1, on the reverse strand, counting down.
TACTCATCCCCTCATTTATTTAAGTAAAGAACTAGCTCATGCAAACTTGCTGGTTGTTAAAAGACCATCATATCTGTCCAGTAAATGAGAGGAAATACAAATATATAAACTAGTACAATGTACTTTGAGAACCAGGACTACAGAGAAATGAAAACAAAAACAAAACCACCCACCTATTTCAGGTTGGTTGTAAAAGACATATTTATATTTTTACTTTATACCATAGAAGAAAAATTTAGGTTCCTAGTAATAATCAACTAAAGTGCTAAGGATATGATGGTCATTTTACTTCCTAAACCTAGTCACCCGAAACAGATTAATAATGGCTTGAAAATGCACTAGTGTTAATAGTTACTCCATATTCCAAATAATGCTTTAAAAAAACAATCTGTTTGCATTACTGAAGACATTAATTTGGATTATGAGAAGAAAGCTAATTGCCAAACCAATTGCCAAAGATCAGTGCTATTTAATTTATTCATTCAAAGATGTGGAGCACAATATTATTCCTGCCAAATGAAAAAAAAAATCAAACAAACCAAAAAAAAAAACAAAAACTTTACTAGCACAGTGCCATGAATAAAGACTATGTAGCTAGCAGACCCTCCAAATGACACAACAGAGGACACAGCACTGCAATGATTCTATGAGCACAAAGCAAGCAGGAAAGCAGGGTGGGGACTGCCAGTGAGCCTGGAGTACCTGCTCATATTCTATCCATGTAGAATATTTCTTGTTCCTTGCATGTTTGGAATGGGTTAGAATCATTGCTGCAGATTTGGTAATAACACCTACTAAAATGTGTTAAGCCTTGGGTATTCCAAAATCTAGACGTTTTTAAACATCTGGTACTAAGAGATAACAAATAGACCCTGAAGTCACTTTCACAGTACTTACATCTGGCCTGAGTTATTGTCTCTTCTATTTTGGCTTTTATATAGTAAAAACTGTAGGTTGGTAATACCAAGGCCAAACTGCAATAGAAACAAGAGAAGCATAAACACAAACAAACAAAAATGAAACATAAAGGAAAATAAAAAGACACATCAAGTTCATGGAAAATCCAAAGATCTTCCTCATGGGAAGGAAAAGACATATTACTTTGACAGCAAATGTATTCAGCAAATAGAGTACTTAATTCAGTCTTGCCATCCAGAGTCATCCAGTTCTCTACATTGCAGGGAATCAGAAGAGACATATGGAAAATAAGCTACTAAATGAGCCCATAAATAGCTGAGAAAGAAATGTCACGGGTATTATCTTTCCAGAAAAAGTATTAAAATATTTTGTGTTGAAAATCCTAAACAAAAACTAGGGTTATGTTTAAACAAAGTAAATATATCATCCATTGGATACCCCTCCTGAATAATTATATATAATTTTAAAGTGCCTTTTATCAAATATACATTATTGAAATTTACAAATGTAACTAACAGTATAATGATCAGTTTTACTACACAGTGCGTAAAATCATCCGAAATATACTATTTTGAGGAGATAAAATCTATTTTAAATATATTTGGATGGGTTAAATACTACTAATAATTCTTAAAGTACTTAATTTTCAGACACGGTATCTGTTGATGGGAAAATTCAGATCTTTCATAATACATAATGACTATGTATCTCATTTTTTCTTATTTAATAATATAAGAAGTCAGAATATTTTCATATTATGAAGTTTCTAATAACACAACTATAAATGTGAATCTTGTACTGTCCTAATGGCTAGTATACATGAACAGAAAGCAACTATTCCATACTGCATTTATAATTGCAAATGACCTTTGCTATTCTTTGAACATGGAAGGAAAATTAAGAAATATGGGTACAAAAGTGAGGTTATATCTAAGATTCCCAACATAATTTTGAAAAAGTTGTATTTGATTAATGTGACCAAGTGAATCATTAAACATTTACTTTCAATATTTAAAATTTATCAATGCACAGGAAACTAAGCGTTTCTAAGCATTTCTAGAAGATATCATAAATCACTCAAGTCTCGTGTTTCCCAAGCTTTGGGGATGGATGTCTAAAATGTAATCTCACAATTTTATGGACAATTCAGAACAGGAAAAAATATAAAATTTTACAGGTTTTCCTTTTTATGAATATATATGTTAAAAACTTGCTCTGTAAGGTGGAAAGAAGCAAGTTTATTTGCTACAATTTAATTATGCATTCAAGATAGCAAAATGAGAGAATGCTTGTTACCTCCAATTCCCAAATCTTTCTCCATCATTAAGTAATTCAGAGACTTTTCTTATGGGAAAAGGTCAGAGAAATAAAATGTTATGTAGAGTTAATGAAAATCTCTACATTCATTTTATAGGTAACTTCCTTTGAGTGAGGCAGAGATTAGATGTAAAATAAGCAGTACAATTAGTCTGAAAGCAAAATGACCTTTCATCTTTCACTTGCCGTTTATAAAATGTGGAGCAGAATTACTGAGCATTTAAAGATTGTCTCCTACAAATTCCTCTCAAGGGAAATTAGGACATTTTTATTACCCCATCAGCATTTATTGCTAAGAGAAACTTCTAATTAAAACAGATAACATTATATCATGTGGCTGCTAGTGTCACTCCATAAGCTTGGATTACATCTCACATCCCATAAAAAATAGTGTGGAAACTTGTTAGGAACACAATGGAAGTTTTAAAATTGACATATCAAATATACATTTTATTTCCCTGCAGGTCTCATGTTATTAATAGCTACACTCCATTATATAGAAAAATATAGTTACACTTGATTTAATTATTTCCGTCTCAGTTCACAGCTATTTTTCAGCCTATAGTAGATAACCTCTTTACCTACACTCCCAGTCAATAATGTTGTCAAATGCAGTGCTTGCTCTCAGTGTTTTTCTCTCTATAAAACCAACAGACCCAGGTTGTTTTATTTTCTTCTAGATATTAAAGTCTAACAAAACTAGTGGCTACCAGATGGATTGTAGAGTCATACAGTGTTTTTGTGGCTCACATAAATATGGCTTACTTAGTTAAATGCAATCTAATGCACTTTTCAACTCAGTCCTTTATCACTATAAAACCAAATTCTTCATTCAAAAGAGAGCATTCTATTAAAATAATTACTATATTTTAAAATATGGTACCTAGTTACATCAAGGTTTAAGGAGACAGAAATCTCTAAGTGAAGTTTGGGATCTCATTAATTAAGAAAAATGTCATTTTTTCTTCAATACTGTTGTAAAATTTTATTTTGAACTGTTATTTGTAGACCTATTTGTACAGTGATTCAGGGAAGTACTTAATGGAAATATATTTAAACCTAAAGTTGCAGATTTGAGAATGAAAGGTGGAGGAAAACAGACATAAGTAGAGAAATTAGGGTCTGTGTAGGGAACAATGATTTGCTTGGAAGACAGTGGGAGAAATCAGGGCAGATGGGTAGAATTAGAAATGTGTCATGTCAATGAGACTTTCAAGTTCAAACTTAAATTGAGTGAAAGTGGGGAAAAAGTAGTTTTGTGAATGAAGAATGGCACACTCAAAAGTGGAGAAAAGAGCATTAATCTGGCCACACTGTGAGTTAGTACTGGGTGTGTGAAGGAAAGGGCTTGAGCATAGGGAACTATTACAAAATGTCTAAGTAAGGTATAATGAAAAGTTTAAATGCCTCCAAATTGCAATGATAACTTCAATAGGACTAATCATCTTTCAAAGGGTCCAGCTTTTCCGGATCCATATTAAAATGTGTCCATGTAAGAAATAAAGGCATTCAGCATGTTCCCATGCAGGGCCTACAATACTTTGTTTTATAATAAAATCATCTCTAAGGAGACAGGGCTCGCAGAGTATTTCCTCTCCCCTATCATACCTCTTGACAAGTTTATCTACCAATGAAAGGCAGCAAAAATCATGGGAGAGAGGAGAATAATGATTTGTATAGGTATATAAAGACTGTGTTGTAGAGATGCCTAATAAAAGAGAAATTAGTTTCTAGAAACAAGTGTTTTTCTTGTTTCTCAAAAGATTCAAAAGTATGCCAAAAACTTAAAAAGTGGTAAAAGACTAACACATAATGTATCATGACATGAATATCTATCTTCTCCTCTTCTACATATGACATCCCAGGAACCCAGAAGAAGCAAACAGTTTCCTATTATAGTGCAGTTCTAGAGAAGTTCCAGTGTTCCTCAATGTATGTTGCAGATGGGGCGAAGGGGGATGTGTATTTTGCTTTAATTAGGAAATAAGTAATTAAGTCCACCGCAGTCTGTTAGGGTACATATTAATATATATGTCCAGTGAAGACTTCATACTTGAATGGTCCAGTGGAAATTTGGATATCTTAATTTGAAATTGACAGGATGTGACACATGAAATCTTTAATACTGAAAATACTGATAACCTGTCTAATATGTATATTAGGAGCTAAGGATTCACTAGTAAAAGTAAATCAGGCAAAAATCTCATAATACAGCAATTTTAGAAAATTGACCTCTTAGAACTTACTAGTGAGGAAAGAGAAACAATAAATAGTAGAAATAAATTTCTCCATGTGTGTGCATGTCTGTCATTCTCTCTACCTATCTAAAATGTCAAATGATGATAAAGGTTATGGAGAATATGAAGCAGAGGAGTAACACAGAAATGTGATGACACTTTTACATTTTAAATAGGATTACTAGGGAAGGTCTTACTGAGAAGATAAAAAATGAGCAAAGGTGTGAAGAAAAGAAGTGAGTATGTGAATATCTGGGGAAATGTCATTACAGAGAGGAATAGCTTCAGGATCAAAGGCCCTGAGGCAGAGCTTTTTATGAGGAGTGGCAAGGAGGGCAATAGCATAACTTCAACCAAAGGTGTTCAGGGCAGCATTCTGGGAGATAAATTCAGAGAGCTGATGGTGAATGGGGTCGGCTATAGACCTCTGGTGATGGTGACAAACTTTATATATTTTATACTGAATAAGAAAGCAAAGTATTAGAGGTTTTGAGTAAAGAAATGAAATAATCTAACTCAATAATATCACCATTCCTATTGCACTGGGAAAATCGACAGTGGAGATACAGGCACAAATAGTTATGAACTGTGGTGGGAGGTCCCTTCTGCTTATTTCTATTTTTTACAGTGAAATAGGAAGCAAAGACATCACCTGAGAGAAAAATAGGTGAGAAATTGTTATGGGTCATTTGAATAGAGAAAAGAGGCTCTCAAAAGTCATCTAAGAGCATCCTAAATTTATTGGACTAATGAGATTATGGAGGCCCATTGAGGTTAGAGGTCAGAGGGGTCAGAAATCATAATTTATATGTGATCTGTCAGGCAGTATCTTGCTTCACCTATTTGTAGCTGTGTTGGTGCACTGTTGTACTGGGAATATTTTGAATTTAGCCAGAATTGGGATTTTTCCAGATTGCTACTGGTCAAATATGAGTATGATGAAATTGATGGTACGTCCAAGAAAGTGAGCAGAGTAAGAACAAAGAATTTATGCAGAGTAAAGAAGGGCATGAAGGCATAAAGAGGCCAGGGCAGGGAAAAGGCAAAAGGATCAATGCATTCCTGCTATCAGTGAGTCAAAAGATTGCTGGAGTTGGGTAACTAGTGGGAGGAGATGGAAAACTAAAACAATCTAAGAACTGGATGAAAAAAATCTCAAATCAATTATAAAGCAGTTGTAGTCTTAATATTGTTAAAAATTTCAAAACGTAACTTTGAAATAAGTACCTGAGTTAAAGGATGACAAGATCATTAGAGAAGAATTTTAAGAAATAACATCTGAGAGTGCAGGTATTTGAAAACTCATCTGTGTCAATGATACTTGAGTGTGGTTCATAGGCCTGGTCCTTTTGCAAACTGTCAAGTTCCAGTTTATGACCAGTTAGGTATAGAAACTGAGAGATAACATTTGTAAAATATTATAGCAGTTTGACAGACTAACCTTATGTTTGCGGTATCTACTAATAACAATTTTAAGCTTGACTCTCTTATTTTTAAATTTTATTAAGACTTTTAAAATTCCACTATGGGTATGTCTTATATAGTTTGATAAACAGTGACCTGTATGAATGTAGGAGAGGATGATATTTAAAAGGAGAATTGGTGGTAGTATGTTACAGTGACTTGAGATTCCAAGATGGGTGTTTTAGAGAGGACTAAGAAAGAACGAGCATGAAGATAGACATACTCATATCAGCCTCAATATTATGATGTGGAAGCAAGACCACAGCAAAAGTTGTTACATCAGAGAAGAATTAGACAAGAAAGTAAGGGAAATGATCAGTTAAGTGCAGAAGAATGGAGAATCTACAGATTATAAGGTTTAGTCTAATTTACCAAGGCCTCATCATTTGGAGAGACTGAGATATTAGAAACTGTTATTCAGGTAATAAATTATATCAGCTAAACATTGTATATAATTATACTACGATGTGATAAGTTTTCCTTTTAAGTTAATTTGCAACCTAAATATAAACAATGTATATTGAGTATTTATATGAGGAAGCCAGTTGAAGTTATGAGGATAAATTATTAAAGGCATTTTGTCATCATTATAATGTAAGTATACAAAATATCAAATGGATTCATATCACATATATTTTCATTATGAAAATAAGAATCTATAATAGTATAATTTTTATACTGAAAGATAAATTTTCCATTTAACTACCTTGAAACAACATAAAAGGCAGACTTAATATTCATCTATCAGAAAAAATGGTTGGTAAAAAAGACAGTGAAATGAATATTCCTTTATACAACACACATATAAAAATAATTACCTGTAATCTGTGCCATTAACAGGAGTCCATGTGTATGTCCTGTTGCCTTTGTCAATATATCTCTGGAAAAAAAGTTTATATTCTTATATTCTGTATGAAAAACAGAACTCTAAGATCTATTTATAAATTTTGTGGTCATTCAAAATCTTACCTTAAAAATTATTCTGTTCTGATTGTACATGCATATGTATGTGCAGCAAAACGTTAGCACAAAAATAAGTCTTAAGATAATTTTAATTGGTAAGATTAAAGAAAATGTATGTAAATAAGCCGGAAAGAAAAAGAAATGTACAAGATGATTTCACTCATATGTGGAACATAAAGAAAACAGACTCCAACAAAATTCATAAGTCACAAAGATTCAGGGAGAGTTGGAATGCAGAGGGGAGGAAGAATGGAACGGTAAAGGTCTCCAGACGTCTGGAGGTGTGTGTGGTGTGAAATACACACAGATTGAGGTACAATTTCAGTATCTTAAAATGCATATAAAAAATTCTCCTAAAAATAAAAATATGTGATGTGAAATTCACTTTATAACTATAATATGTAGCCTCTTTCCATCAAACATCTATATTATTTTATCTATATTTATGAAGAATGGGGTGGTGGGGGGAACACGAAGATATGAGGATGTTTATGGACTAGTAAAATTCTTGAAAAAAAATAACACTTTGTTCCTGTGCCTGAGACACTATAGCAAACTGGCGTTGCTCAAAAAATCCTAGATAAAAGAGTATCCAAAGTTTTATCAAATTAAGAAAATTAATGTACAAGATAATAATATTGTGTTTTTTTTTCAATATTAATAGAAAAAAGTTAATAGGTGAATATTGGTCAGAGGAACTTACAGTGAAGGAGGGAAAATATCCAAGTAACATAATAAAAATGAAGTTCACTTGTAAGGGAATATGTAGGTCAAAAGTTCTTGGTTGAACAACCTTGAAAAGTTGGCAGGACTGCTGAATGATTTACATATTTCCTCTAAAGACTGAGGGGGGCAAATAGCATAATTAAAGTCTAAGTAAATACAGCCGAGTTTCAACAAAAACTGAAATTGATATATATCTCTAATAGGGACTCCTAATGATATTAAATGTGAAAAATTACATGTTAATGAAGGATCATATTTAGAGGCCAGCTTGATGTTTGGGAATGATTGCTGAGGAATTCAGGATAAATATATACACTTAATGAGGTTGCAATTGGGAAGGAAAGAATAAAAGCTATATTTAAAAGCTTAAGGTTCTAGGTTCAAAAGTGTCAAGGTTTTAATATATTTTCAAACTGTCAAATACATGAATATCTGTGAACTTACTACTCATGACTGATAATAGAATCACACCCCTCATATACAACTACTTCTTCAATGTCAATGTAAAATTTATAAACCTATGCCAAAGATTGAGGGGAATAGTTGTGTTATCCTTAATTTCATATTTAAATGCAGGTAATTATAATACAAAGTGGATATATAATAAAAAGGTAAATCAAGTAGACAAAAAATGAAAACTAAATAATATACAACTTAATATTTAAAATAACCATTATTAACTTCAATTTTGAATGATTGAAATGGCCTGAAAGAACATGTGTGAAATTGTATGTTCTATTTCTTAATATAAAAAAGCAGACAAATATTATTTTAAAGATCCATTGTTAATAATATAAGAATACATTAAGAAACTTAAAGCGGCATTATTTTATAAAAAGTGAATTAAAATATTTTATTGAAAATATCCCTTCAGCTAAGAAGAGTGCCTTAAAAATAAAATTTTTCTTAGAAACATTACTGCTTTCTAAGTAAACAGCACTTAAAAAACTATCAATATCAGTTATTATATATTTTTAATATAAGCATATGACTGAATTCTTACCTCATCTTGAGATTTAACCAGTGTTCTGAATGTTTTGTCTCCACTCTCTCCATCTATCATTTTATTTCGAATCTGAAAGAAAATAATTACTTTAGCATAAGAACTCAACTGACCTGGCAAAATATAATTATTAAACTATTAGTTTTTCAATATTTATACCTTATTTTAAAACAGTGAATAAAAATAAGTAAACAAGTGTTACTAGTAGTTGAAGCTGTTCTTTAGAAATATTATTTTTAAAATGTATTATATTATAGTCCTAGTGACTCAGAGGCAGGAGAGTCCAAAATCAATCTTCACCATCACACAGTCTTTCTCTATGTCAAAAGTCAAAACACTTTGCAACATTTATTAATCACCTAAAACATCCAAGCGTTATGACTCAATTACCGTAATTATGAGAAATCATTTTACTGTTCTATAATGAAGGAGTAAGTGTATAAAATGCATAAATCAATTACAAATTCAAATACCTTGTGACAAGTTATAAAAGAAATGTGGTTGCCTTTAAAGAAAAGGACTTAATTCATCAGAAAGACTCTTAAAAATATTTTCAATAGAATGAAGAGCCTGGTTCAAACCTTGATTTTGTTATTTACCTGTTGAGTAACTGGACAAGCTATTTAATTTCTGTATGTCATAAACATTAGTACAATAATAAAGTAATAACAGTAATAACATAACACCTATTTCAAAGGCTCTTGAATTCATGACATACACATCATGTCTTTAAATATTATAATTATTATGATTACGATTATCCTTATTAATACAGAAGACCTCAGAGAAAGTGACATGAAATTTTGGTTTTGAAATAAACAAGTTTCTTAGTAAAGTGTGCTAAGGCAAACAAGCAATCTCTCTCCTCATGCTGCTCATTGATTGGGTAGTTTCAAGATTGGATCCCTTACAACTTTTCTTTCAACTCTGTAACAGTGTTTTTCATTCCCATGTTTTTTATTAAAATGTACAATGAATAAGTTACATTTGTAATGAAATAGTTAAAATATCCTTACTCATAGAAGGAGAAAGAAAAACACTAAAGTCACATGCAACTTAAAATATTTATTCACTTTCATAGGATTTTTTTTTTTTTTTTTTTTGTATGAGAGAGGCCAGGATCTAGAAACTTTACAGAGACAAGACACTTACCTTTTCTATGCAGATCCTTAAGAGAGGGCCTAGTACAATAAAGCTATTCAACAAATACTGTGGACTGGAAGAATTCCAGCACCTGACATGATGATATTGTTCAGGCCTACTGATTAGACTCACCTCTACTTTAATATCATTCTCTAATTCTGCATCAAGGAAATCCAATGTCACTGGCTCCTGAGATTTGGGATTCTATACAGAAGACAATAATAGTTAAACACATACGGCACTGTAAAATGATGTGTATAGAATAAATCAATGGGTATTTAAATATGAAGTTAAATTCCTTAAAAGTTACTTACCTCAAATATATTAAGTGACAAAATAATTTTATAAAGATATATATTTGGACTAGTAAAAAGTAGGTTAGGGATTTGAGCGTTAAGTGAAACAGATAAATTTTAATTAATCACCAACTGAAAAGAGTTCATTTTGAGTGGTATGTCAAGTACTACATTATAATCACAATTTCTATAGAAAAAAGTCTTGAAAATCATATTCAAAATTATTTTTCTTTGATTAGATAGGAAAGAGGAAAAATATAGCCACGTGGATAACCTATATGTCAGTAAAATAAAAGCAACATGTAAATAGTAAGCATTTTTTTTCATTCTGTAAAAAAATGACAAATCATGAAGAAAAATGTTTCAATAATTATGGTTGAATTTGCTAAGTAAAACACATAATTCTAGACCTATTCTTCCTTCTGACAATGCATAAAGGATGCAAGTTTGCATTGTATATTTGAATCTTAGAAATTATAATAAGTCAACTTTATTTTGTAAGGTAAAATTTGTGGTCATCATAAGATCTTTAATAAAGAGTAGCTTTTATAATTAGTCTCACTAGAAATAACACCTGGGTTCACTAAAAAATATTTTCTACATTAACATCTCCTGTTGCTTCTGATGTGAAAAATAAATAAAATTACTTAAGGAAAAGAGATTAGTAACATAATTGCATGAAATAAAAATGTTAGCCTAAAATTTTACCTCATATGACATTTTCAAATTGCTCATTCATAAAGACATTGAGCTATTTTGATAAACAAAAATATATTCATTCTCTTATTATCACTTTCTAATATAACAAGTCATAGTTGAATGTCAAAGTTTATTAGAAAAATAAAAGCATGACAGGTGTTTATAACTGTAAAATTATAAAATGTTAGAAACTGAACTCTTGTAAGTGTTTAAAAAATAAATTACACCCAATATAAGAATTAGGTAGTTACAAACTGTTCTGTATTAGGTCACTGGAATCAATGCATTCAGCATCATGAACGCTTTCAAAATATGTATACATTGTCACTATTTTATACAAGACAATGAAGTTAAATTTACTAAAATCAAAAGTATCTTTATTTGTTGCAAATGTTGTATGGCATAGCATATGTGGCATGTATGTATGTTATGACAATAATGAATTAAAAGAATAATTCCATTTAAATAATGAAAATGTATGATTCCCACAAGTTTTGATAAACAAGGATCTATAAAAGTCATTGAAAAGAATCTTAATACTGATGCTGTTATTGAAAAATACATATATTGTTTGTGAACTTAATATCTATAATCAGAAAATCAGAAGGTTCTATACTATTGAATATGATTACTAAATTAACAGGTGAAAACGTTAACCATAGTTCGGACAGACTCATTGCTTCAGAAGCAATTCATTTTGAATGTAGCATCTTTCATAAAATAAAGATTAATACTGAACATAATTCTAATCCTTATAAATAAAAGCATAAGCAAGAAAATCTCTAAGAAAAGTGTACTTTATCATTGGCCATATTATTTAGAATTGCTCATTTAAAATCTCATCAAATAAACATTCTTCACACAAACACCATGATTTAGCATTAAAATTTTAAACTTACCAAAAAGCAAAATCAAAAATAATCAAAATAATAAAATATAAGCATAAATAAGATTATCTTACATGCAATGGATAATGCATAGCATGACCAGACCCAAACAGCATGCATGGAGGAGGCATTATCAGGAAGAATTGGTAATATGAAGGTCATGTCCCAATCCAACATATAAAGACACAGAGAAGAAAATGAAATCATAAAAGAAAAATGTCAATGCATAACTTGTAATTCTTAAATGGCAGGCTAGATGACCAGTTTTAAAAGGCTCTCATGGGCTCAGTGATTGAGCAATTCAGAAGTAGAATCTTAAGAAGCAACAAAAGAAGACAGAACTGGAATCCAGTCTCAATACTTTTGTTTGGTATTTTACATTTGTCACATTTCTCATTTGTAAAATATGCATATCAACTGATATGACCACACACACATTGTGGAACTAAATTCAAGACTAAGCAATGTTGCTAACAAATTTTAGATTGATATAATTAGTAGCTAGCGTTATTAAAAGTACTATATGGTTTGAAACATATTCACTAATTCAGAAGCCTTATGTACCTACTAGTTTGCCATTTAGGTTTTCCTAAGGAAAACAAAAATAATACAAACCATTTTTTCAGGCTGTTTATTTTTAAATTATAGCATAATATTTACATGCAATAATTTGAAAGTATTATAAAAATAAAAATTCACTAAAATGTATATGACTGCATAGAGTATAACTTAAGAAAATACACAAAAAAACATGCAAAGAATAAAACAATTTGATATAAAATAGCACAATTATAATTTTAACCTCTACAGGAATCATAAAAGATATGAAGACTGATGTGACACATGAAATGCATACTGTCAGAGTTCTAAGAGGTAGAAAAGAATGAAAATGTCTACTAATCTAGTGCCTGCACTTTCGAGTACCCAGAGAAGCTATAAAAACTGTTCATAAATTTGGGTCCCATCCCTAACCAAATTATATCAGAATTTTCTGGTGGAGCTAGGGAGATGCAAAAATATATAGAGATATTAGAGAGAGAGAGTGCTAATATACATATATATATATACACATACACACATACATATATATCTCCTAGAAAATTATAATTTGTAGGGTAGAAAGCAATGATTAATTCATTTCTACGTTTTAGAAGAAGCACTGTGAATTTATTGAACCACTCAAGGCTACAGTGCTAGCTATTAGAACCAAACGAGAATGCAGTTCTACTTCATAACTTAATGATCTTAATATCATACTACCTCTCCATTATATCATTAACTTCCTTAAAAAGAAGTAGGTCTACATATACAGCCTAAAATCACATTGAACTTCTTTTGAAATTCATTCTCTTGGTAAACCTAAATAAAGGAAGTATCCTTCTGTGCTGATTATTTTAACATATCTAAAACAATACCTAAATTTTGTTGCTAACATAGAACATAATTTGCAATGTGTTTTCCAGGCAATAAAAATCCTCAATGTTTATTTGCAATTCTGGATATTTTTAATGAATATAAGGAAATTTCTCTACTTCTTTTAGAAATTATATCTGAAAATCTGTAGTTTATATAGAAACTATCATATCAATCAAAATAATATTTTTATTTCTATTTAGAAGTTAATTTTACAAGCAAAATATAGGATTATGTGAATCTGACATTAATTTCAGTATTTAGCAAATTTATTTTAGAAGCAATCTCATTATTACTCACTATGATTCTTAACATTACTACTACAATAATTTGCTAGCAATCTTTAGTTAGCAAATACACACCCTCTGCCATCATTAATAACATTTCTGCTCCAATTTATTGAGAAATGAAGCTTATTTTTGCCTCATGCTTTAGAAGCTTCACATCAGAAAAGGTAGCATTAATCATATGTTCTTAGGAAAAGAAGCTTAATCGCAACTCTGATTTAGCAAATTTGACAATACTGCTAATTTCATTCACGTTACCTGAACATTCGGTCTTCTTTTTCTTAAATTAATTGTTGGTATAACTACGCCAATAGGCTAAAGCAATAGAAAGATAGTAATTTATCATACTACATAACCAACATAATAGGTAAGGGTACCAGCTTATAATTTGGTCATATAGTTCCTTGATCAGAAACACAGAGTTCAGGATGAATCAATAATAAAGTGTAAAAGTACATTTAGTAAATAAAAATGTAGGTTAGTAAAAGTAGTCAAAATTTCTTCAGCAAAATTACTCAATATCTTCTTTTTTCCCTAGAAAAGTACATATTTAGGAAGTGAGAAAACTTTTTCTTAGGCAATTTTTACGTTGATTCAAAAAATAAGAATTTTTAGAATACACATGATTCGTATTTATTAAATGTGAATATGAAAGGATACTATAAACTCTTAATCTTAAATCCTTCAAATTTGTCTCGGCTTTCTGAAATTATAGCAAGTATATTTGTGGAGAGAAAGAATTCAACTATATAGCTAAAGATTTATTTAAAATATTTATTTCTAAATATAAATTACACATAATTTTGTACAATATGTATTTCATAAGTGATCAAATTGAGATGTCTAATAAGTATATCTAATCTGGTTACTTAAATGAAAAATTTAAAAAAATAAAAAGCCTTGTTAGAATAGAGCAGGATATATTTGACAATGTTTTCATGGTAGAGAAAGTATACTTTGAGAAAATAAGTAATGATTCTTGAAAAAATTACATATGCAAGAGTTTCAAAGCTACTTTATGTACTGATATTCTTGGCTTTTCCAAGGACGACTGTCCTACTCCTCACAAAATATAAAATTAATTCTGAAATTTTTGAGTTATGATTAGTTTCAGGAAGAAAATAAAGCATTCAGCAAGAATCTATTTGTATAATCTAAGCCTTTCACCTTGTTAAATATTAATATCTACTATGGAATATAGCATTGTTTTTCTGTGTTTCTATTGGAAAATTTCTGATGAAAAAATTAAGGCCAATTTTGTTCATTACTAGTTGTTGCCATTTTTGTACTTGGTCAACTTCTAAAACAATTGTCCTGTATTCTGTTATCCTCTTAGGGGGTTCTTGTATCTGTCTTTATAGCATGCACTATTACTCATAAAGAAATCACAATATTTAGTCTTGTTGATGAGAATTTTCAAGCATATTGAATTCACAAGCAAAATTTCAGCAAAAATAAAATACTGTTTACACATATTTTTAATGGTTTTATGGATGTCTTTTTGTTGCATACTTGTTCTTAATAAAATTCTATGTAAATATGAAAAGTTAATATGCTCTGAAAATAACTTGGGCTTTGATGAGAATTTCAATAGAGTTTATATTTTCTTTGTAATTTTAGCAAATTTATTATTCAAATAAATGTTAAAATCATTTAAGAAGTAATAAAATATTTTCTGTATAAAAACTGGTTATTACTAGGGAACACAGAAAAGAGGAAAATCTTTAAAATTATTACTTCTAATATAGATATACACACAAACACAGATGTGAATTATTCTTGTTATTCATTTTATTACGTAGCTTGTGATATAATTTAATTCCTTTGGGAAGAGGGGTTAAGTAACATCTAAAACCATAAAATATCCAGTTACATAAAAGTAGAGATCCTTGATGCCCTTCTGGACATTAAATTGTTATTGTTTTTAAATCACTTTCATTATGAGCACATGATTTAAAATACACTGGATGTACAAAAAATGAACAATAATATTAAAAAATTTTAAATATCTTTTGAAAGTTTAAAAAAAATTTCCACCTATGACATAATCCTAGGATGATTAAGCAGTCATTAACAACTCTATTAAGAGGAATTTAAATGACTTTTTTTGAAGAACTGTGATCGACTAAAAATAATGTGAAAAATGCTGACCCACATTTATAAAAAACTAACACCTTTAAAAATGCAGGGGGTATGCCCTGTGACTCAAGCTGTTGAAACCTTGATGTGCAGAACACGTAAAACCCAAAGGACCCAGGTTCAAGAACCAGGGTTGGAGTGAAAAAACAAAATATAAATGGATCATAATGGATTTTATATGGAAATAATTTCCAAAGCGAAAAGATTGTAAAGGGAAAAGTAGACATTATAATAATCTAATGTGTTTTTGCATTCAATATAAATGGTTTTTAACTATTATTGATTTGAACAATATTTCAATGACTCATTTTTTTGTGTGTCTTTGTGTGTTCTAAAATATCACAACATTAAATATCCGTGACTAGGGAGCAGGAAGTAGCATATATCTATATATATTCCTTCCAGCATGGTTAAAAGTGACATGAATATTGTCTTCAAAGTTAAGCAGTAGCTTCAAGATGTTTATAAATTACAAATTATTATAATTGTATAAGATTTTACCAATTTTTGCTTCAGAGAGATCAATTTTATCCTAATTTAGCATATTGATGAAAAGTGAAATAAGTTATATTTGGTATTTAGAAAAATATTTATAACTTGGGAAAATATGCATAAAGATTAGAATAAAGTGGTTTACCTTTAGAATTTTATCACTTCTAGACTAACTCATTGATAAACACTTTGCTTTCTGAAGTTTATCCATGGAATTTTACTTACTGAATTTCATAAAGATCTTTATAAACTTGACTGAAATTAGAAAAAAATAAAAACTCTAGGCAATGGAAGGAGATAATTACTAGAAGGAAAGGGCAATGGAAAACGTGGCCTGTTCACAGAGGAACATTATTTACGTTTATTGGGTTGAAGCATCTGGGAAATTTTCCTACACTACCTTAAAGCCTTAATCAAAGTTCTAAGTATGATGTGTGAAACTCAGTCTCAGGGAGTGATAATTACTATCTTTGAGATAGGAATATTGGATAGCTAAATTAGTAAGAGAAAATACAATCTGTTTTCGCATTTTCATATATCAAAGTCTTATCCATAAATATTACAGACTTAAAGTTCCCTTAAATTTAATGCCATATAGTGGATTAAAAAAGATTAAAAAAAAAAGACTGAGAATATTGGAAGCTAATTTTAAGGCCCATTAATAAATATAAACAATTTTTATACATACCTTTGGTTGAAGATTTGGATGTAATAAGACATAACCATTAGGATCAACTGCAAAATAATAGCCATTTGGGCACAGCTGCAAAATAATTAAAAAACCTTAGTGATCTTTGAGTCACAACCAGAAATCCACATTCTTTGAAAATAATATTTTTACATACACATTTAAAAAATTAAAAAGAATAATATGGTATATTTTATTTCAAGGATACTTTTTAACATGCAGTTTCTTTGCTAAGATAATTACACATAATATTTGAGAATTAGTCAAGTGCTTCATGAACAAGCTAAATTAGTATAAAGTTTTAATACAGACAAGATACCAAAAGAGGAAATTGTATCTTACTGTAAAACGTGGTGTCAGCCTTTTAATATCTTCCAAAGACACATCAACTCCCATCACACCAAGAATCAGCTGGTTCTAAAAAGAGACAGCAAGAAGTTAGTGTATTTCTATATTAATTATATATATATTTCTACACAATTATTTTATAGGTTCATCTTTTTATTTGACATTGGCTATAAACCACACTAGCTTAAATATGCTTCTTAATTTTTTTCTACAACTTTACACCATTATTATATTACTTAAAAAGGATATCTTAATGACTAAGATTAAACATAAAAGATAAATGAAATATTTTACCTGATACTTCCTGTAACTAAGATTCATTTGGTTATTGTATAGTCAGCAGCTGTGGCTCTGTGTGTGTTTGTGTACATGTGTGTCTATGTTTGTATGTGTGTGAGAGAGACAGAGAGGGACTGACTTTATCGTGTACTATGATTTGAAATCATAATGTCCTATTTAAAGATGGTGGGTAATATGGAATGAAAAAACAGTGGGGTTTTGTTTTGCATGTTTAACAATCCTGAAAAGTACGCTTCCTTATTTGTAATAAAAATAGCGATATCCCCAAAAAACACTGTTTTTTGACTGCCGCTAACTTCTATATATCAAAGATCAAGGAGGCTATGTGGTAAATGGCTACCGTCATCTTCTATGGGGTATAAAGGTGAAAAGAATGTTAAACTTTACAATCTATTTTAAAATAGAATTATACAAAATATACAAGAACAAACTAAAATGTTACAAATAAAAATATAAAATCTGGTTACCAGTTATTAAAAACACTTTAAACTTTGTGTAGGTGCAGAAAGAGAAAGTTTTGTCAACAACTGCCATTTTCCCATGAACCAATCATAGACTGAACAAAACTCCACATTAAAGCATCCTTAGACAGTGTAAACAAGGTGTTAGAGAACCGCTCCTTTGTGAATTACAGTACTTAGACCCCACGGATAAGAGCAGTATTGCCCCTCCCAGCGCTACCAAAGTGAAATAACTTTTTTCTATGTCCACAGTACTACATAATAAGAGTTCAAATGACATTTATAATAACCAGACTGAGTAATGTTTAAGTGCAATTGACTTCATTATATCATACACTAGAAATAAGTTACCCTCAATTTAGGAATATCAACCAAACTATAAAATGACTATTTAGTAACAAAAACCTTAACCTCTCCTGCACTGCTAAATTTCTTTTGATGTAAACTGAGAAATAGGAAGGCAACCCTATTTTTAAATAAATGTATTTAACAAATAAGAACCAGACATTAACAAGATTCATATTTTCCAGAACTTTAGTTGGTAGGATTTTAATATATTTATAAGATTACCTATGCTATAAAAATCAAGATTTTTATGAAACTGTTTTCTGAATCTTAAAAAACAGAAAAAGAATAATTTAAATTAGATTCTTAAGTTAGATGGTGACCCCCCCGCCAAAAAAAAAAAAACAACCACCACCACCAACTATTTGAATGGGAATTTGGGGAGGAATTAAGTCAATAAATATACCTATATACACCTGATAAAGAACAGCATCATTGTTTTGTTCATAGATTTTTCTTTCTAAACTCCATGGATATATTAGATGCACTTTTTAAAATGTGCACACAATAATTTTTCCCTTTATCATTTAATTACTCTGAAAGACTAAATTTGTACTTTCATCAGGTCATAGTTAAGCTGAATCATGGCTCTAGGGACACAGAGAACTTGCATTTCCTTTTTCCCAGGTGGTTATCACATATGCAGCTGTTGCCCTTTAGTTCTAGACACAAAGGACAGTTACATTGTATGCATTTCCTTATAGAAATATCTTATCCACATTGTTCTTCAACGTCATAGTTTATCATTTATTATTGTTAATTTTATCAATTAACTTTTAACCTTTGTCTTATTTTCAACTTGACCGGTTATATTGAAGACCGGAAGAGTTCCAGTAATGACAAGTCCCAGTTCCTAAAAATAGATTCAGAAAGAAAAGGAAAATTAAATTTCATTTTATAGTTACTTTATAAAAAGCCACAAAAGGGTAATTGATTTTGAATGCCTAGTTTTAAGAAAAATCAATGTAAATATCTTGGATGTATAAGCCAATATTGAAGCATGCACTGTCCACAATAAAGTTCAAAGACAGCATTGCAAATAACGTAAATATAAATCAAATTGCATTAAATCTTGCAGTCACCTTGCTCCTCTGCTCTTTCTTACACAGTGATAGTTTAGCTAATACCAAGGGTCTCTTTAAACAGAGTGATAGTAAAATATTTTTTCGAACTATTTATCTTCCTTTTCCATAGCTTCATTCTTAATTTCTTTCATGCCGTAAGCCAAAGGCTTCATGCTTAATGACACATTGTAGCAGGATAATGTTATAAATAGAAGAAACAGAATAAAAACAGTATTGCCGTACATTTATGAGATATTACAGCTATATGCTATGCTGTTCAAAAGTAGCATTATTGCTTCAAAATTTCTTCCAAAATAAATAGTACTTTTGACAAGGTAAAATAATGCAGGAAAGACAACTGCAAGTATCAAACAGGAAAGCCTAATCGCGAAGGAGTTCAGTGTAATAAAAATAAAGACATACTACTAATCAACATGAAGATAATTTTATATTTTAAATGAATCCACAGAGACTAGTTAAATAAACTGATTTTCAACTTAGAGATTGTTTTTTAAAAATTACTACCTTCTGCAGCAATTTTATATATATATCACTATTTCATGTCAAAAACTACATTTTCAATGAAACACTCTTTAAAATATTTTTATAATTATTGTTGAAAATTCTGCATTTGCTAAACTGAGAATATCTTCTTGTGAATAGTGACTCTGAATCCAAATCTCATGACCCCGTTCAGACTCTGGAAACAGCTTGGTCTCTTGGAGAAAATATCTTAGATAATGATTATAATTGTGCATGGTAAAAGTCCAAAAACAATGGGAACTGAATCACTGAGCAAGAACAGTCATAGAGAGTTTTTAAACAGAACAAGACACCAAATTGTGTGAGACTATAATTATGGAAACAATCACATGGAGTTGGGTACATGATGATGCATTGGCTTTCTATTTAGTCCTAAGCAAGGACATTCTACAATGAAACCATCCCTAAAGAAATATGTAAATTATGATTCACAATGTAAACTTTACCAAGACTATTATCCAAAAGACGATTCAGTCAAGATTAATTTTGACAAACTTTCTATTTGAGTTGTCATGTGCATGAACAGTTTTTGAAAATGCTAACGGTATAAGGTAAGGTATATAAGGATGAAATCTTTCATTTTGCATCACTTTTGCATTTCTGAAGAATACATAATTTGTTTTAAAATGGTCATATGTGTTCCAGAATGATACAAGAGGCTTTTATAACATTAAACAAAGTCATGGATGAACCCACTGGCACACACCTTCCATTTTCTACCTCATGTATTAAGCAAAAACATTATATTAAATTCCTAGGCACTGTACATGTCACTAGGGAATAAAAAAGAAAACAAGATTTCTGCTCTCCTAGAATTTTTTTGATACTTGTCTAGCGTCCAACTCTTTTCAATTCTCCCTTTTTAAACAAGGAAACTTATCTTTCCCAAATAAAGATAACTTTTCACAATAATGTTCCAGTGTTGTTTCTGTCTTTATTTCCCGTATTTCAAAAGTGACAGAGACACCATCCCTTCAATGCCAACACTTTGCCAACTTCCATACAGCCCTTCCTTCTTTTGGTGCGCTTTCACTTCTCATCACCAGCTGCGTAGCAACCTTACCCCACTCCAGCCTCAAAAATATGGCTTCTTATGAATTTCTAGAGTTCTTTCCATTTTTTAGCATTTTGTCTATTACGCTGTGTCTTCAAATAGTTTTACCCTTTCCTTACTACTGTAACTGGTAATTAGTCCAACATTCATTGCCAATATATACTGAATTTGCTATGTGCAAGAGATTTGAAAATATAAGTCACTCTTCACTTTCAAGTTAGGAAAAACAATACTGTTTCTGTTGAATAGTCAATTGATGTACTTCATTTTTCCTTTTTGTTTTACGTTTAGTTTTAGATTATTAGAACAGCATAATTAAACCCAAAGTATCTTTCTAATGTCATTTGTGCTTTCAGTAAGAACCTTACTAATATAGTAGACATGCTGGTTAATGAACTTCTGGTCATAGGAAATACAAGGCATAATTATTGACTACTATCATGCTCTGTCCTGTGATGAATTTGGAAAAGCAAAACACTTTGACCATAACTTTACATGACCATGTGACCTTAAATAAATATGATGTCAAGAAGGAACATCGGCCAGTAATTTTAGCTAGGCCTTGAGGTAAGCAAGCTTCATTTTATCTTTCTGAGCATGCAAAGATGCTGCTAATAGTGCCTCTTTTTCCTCTAGCTTCCTGTATATGTTTATTTTGTAAGAACCAAATGATAAGTAATTCTAAATGGGTTGCATTTTGCCCTTTGGGTTCACCGTTGCATTCAGAAAAGTACTACCAGCATATAACTGAACACCAAGTAGGAAAATGGGTTATTGAATCAGCATTTACTTTCCTAATAGATTACATTA
Organism: Solenodon paradoxus; assembly: GCA_004363575.1. Classification (NCBI taxonomy): domain Eukaryota; kingdom Metazoa; phylum Chordata; class Mammalia; order Eulipotyphla; family Solenodontidae; genus Solenodon; species Solenodon paradoxus. Next base: position 369,736 of record RJWH01000762.1, on the reverse strand, counting down.
AAAAATCATTAATAAGACTCATAGATATTAAAACATGAATACATTTAAGTCATTACTATCTATAACTGCCACATTAGTAAAGTTAGAAGTTACATTAAATTAACGTGCCTCTATTTAATTCCATTGACATTCCGAGCTTGATAATTCTTTGGTGTAGAGGGAGAGGAAGGAGGTGCTACACTGACGATGTTTAGTAGCATCCTTGGCCTCTGTCTATTAGATGGCAGCACGAATCTCTCACCGCCACAGTCATGCTTTCAAATATATCTAGAGATAGCTGTGAGAGGCAACATTATCCCCAGTTGCTTAAGGGACAATTTAAAATGTTTTTATTATTTTACACAGGATTTCATCATTTTAATGGCCTATTTCCATAAATATCTGGGCTTGAATGCAAAGAAAGAAATTATTTATGAAGAGGTTGTTAGATGTGTGATGAATTCAGGGAAGATACAATTTTGCCCGACTTCATGTAGTCTCAAGTTTTTGTAAGCTGGCCTGAGAGGGTGATGCTGTACCTGCTAGTTGAAGTCTACTTTAAAAGTACTTTTTTCAAGATTCTTGTTCAAACTCCGCACTAAGAGGTTGTGATTTACATGACTTTCAGCATTTTTTACTTAAACATTCAAAAAGTTATTGAAATACCCATAAAGGTACATTCTAGAGAGAAATTTCTACAGTTTCAGTGAAACAGTCAGAAACTAAAATGACGCTTTGTATTTGTGATTCTCTACTACATAATTTACCTAAACCTAGATTTTTATCTTAAATTCTGACAAAGAAGGTTGTGAGAGAAGGGATTTCTAGAAAGGGTTCAATAAAGACGTAAAGAGAAAGGCCAGTGACAAAGAAGAGTAGCAGTCAGCTCTGTGCTTTCGTTAGGACAGTCTTTGGTGGAAGAGCCAACCTCTTACCAGTGCATCCAGGTACACGTTGGTCCACTGGACTTGCTTAGCTTTGTCTCCTGCTAAAACCATTGGTCTTCCCAGAACATCCAAATATTCCTATTTATTAAAACAAAGTGAAGTGGTTGAAAACTGTCATGTTTGAGAAAAAAATTACCTCCACAGAAGGAAAAAATCTGGATTTTAATTTAATATGGAATCCGAATGATTAAGATACTAAGCATGCAATTACTTAATTCCTACCTTAGCTATTCCTTAAATGATGTCTGCATACTTTGAATCAACTTTTATTATTTAACCAAATATCACAGGTTTTCTTTTTTCTATACAAAGCCTTCTTTTGCTGAGGTACGGCCAATGATAAGTGAAATGCATTTTGTGCAAATTGTTTTATGTTAATCTAAACTATTTAAGGCTCTGAAATCTATTGGATGGAATTGCACAAATCTGAAATAATAAAGCAGTCACATAGTTGCTTTCATATCGCAGATTTTTGGCTGAAATTCAAAACACATTTAAACATATCAAAAAATAAATGAAATACTGTGCCAACTCTAGACATTAGACTTAAATACAGCTGCTGTTTTATTTCAACATTCAACATATTCAGTATTCATTTCCACAAAAGCTATGTTATTTAGACTAATTTTTGACTTACCCTATTTTGTAGATTCTCAGTTAAGTTCAAAATTGAGTAATGATTTTAAGCAGTAATCTCTAGATATTTTAAAAATTATATATATAAATTAACTTAATTACTTCAATCTATAGTTATTTGACAGTCATGTTTTCAAATGAATGGTCATAGAAAAATCAACCACTTGTAAGTTTAACAGGGAAACAGAGCTACAGGGTTTTTATGGAGATATATAAAAACCAAGTTCAGGTTACATGAGATGACACTGTTAGTAAATTGGATTTCAATGATTTTTTTTTTTTTAACATCCAACCAGAAAAACATACTTGTATTTCTTTTACCTGTCTTTTGGATGTTTGAAATATTTGGAACCTTAGTGAAATAAAAACCAGTACATTATAATGGTATTCATCATTTTGTTATAAGTATTCTATTATGTATCATTTTTTTTTCATTTTTACCTTTTTCTCCATGCTAAGCAGATTTAAAACAGAAAAGAAATAGCCTATGCTTTGAAAAAATAACTTAAGCTTTAAATTACTATACCTGAGTATTGATTCTTATTGCTCCAATGGAAGGAATTTCATAATAATAACCTGAAACATAATATATAAGAAGATATTTTTAAATGTCTACATAAACTACTTAAACTACTTAAAGAAAATATGTATATATAATTCACATTTACTTAAATATAATTTTTACAAAATTACAATAATCTTTCATTTTTAAATTTTCCTGTGAGGATTTTTTAATACATATCATTAAGTATTAGCAAAATACATTCCTTTATGAATGTCTAGTAATATGATCAAATATATATATTTTATATAATGTAACACCAATGCCAAAGTGTCTATCTGTGTCTTCTCTATAGAAAACATGTTCAGTGTCTATTGTTGCCTTGATTCCTACAAAAATTTAGACACAACTTTAGATTAACTTAAAGAATAAGTAGAACCAATACCAAAGACCAAATTATTTTTTTGTCATAAAATGTGAAGAAAATAGATCTGCTACCTTTATTTTCACAGGCCATCCACTGAATAGGTCCTCTGTCATAATTATGTTGACCTACTGAAAACGTGAATACACGTACCTGGTGAATTGAAAAATTGGTACCTTTTAGGCTGTATACAATTTAACTGAATGTCAAAACATCTACAGTAAAAGACAAGTACAATCATATTCTTCATTTGATTAATGTGAAAAAGTTCGAGTTCAGTAAAGCATTCATGGAGGCACAGAGGAAAACCCATAACCAACTCTAAACATGGACTTGAATTACAAAGTTGAAATTAGCACATGCATGCCCTGTATATCTCGATCCTGTCACAGGATCGTGACTAAGGTGTCACTAGTAAAATGGTATCTTTCAGTTCAATTCAACTTAACCTGTCTCATGTGGTTAAAACATATTACCACAAATCTAAATATTGTAAAAAATAAAGTTTCTCTGCTTATAAGTATGTGGTTATAAAAATATACATAGAAAGGTCATTATCATGTTAATTACTTAGGGATATTAAACTTGGTGCTGGTATAAAAGTATAATGATATCAACAAATATTTCATAAAATGACTGTGTACTGAGTTTTTATGAATTTGGTGATCTAAGTAAACTAATATTCTACAATTTAGCTTGGTTCTAAAGATAAACATGTAGAAAATCACTTTGCCATGAATTCATGTTCTGGTTTGAACTATGTTAAGAGATTTTCCCTAATTCATGTTGACTGACTGTTTGAACTGACATTTTCTAACTGTTTCGTCTGTTTCAACTTTTGCACATGAATCCAGAGCACAAACCTCAAAAGAGATTTCACATCTGTTCTCTGTTCTTTCACTGGTCTTGGCCACACAGGGATCACATCATAACAATCACTGCCCCAAATGTACACTGAGGATGTTGCTGTTTTACTTGTTAAGTTTTATGTGAGCCACTCTTACGCTGTCCAGGATTGCCTTAACTGGTTATGTAAGAAGCATTTGGTGGACACATCTCAGTTTTAATCACCCCAAATTGTAATGACAAATAACTGATTCTGTGTTAACAGCAGAAGTTGGTGATATATTCATTCTCTCTCTTGCCCTCAAAATTCAACAGTTTCACTTTCCTTAATTCCATAACTGGGTCATTTTTGTGTCTGTCTATATATCGCAACACAGTGTTACTGCTTTACTTACACAGTTGAGCATACTCTTACTGAGAAATATTTTTGTAAGCAGATTGGCCACCCGAAGTGATAATTCAATTTAACTTCCATACTTTCAACAATGGTCACATGAATTTAGGAAAATGAAAAAGCTTGAATACTCCGTAAAGCACTTGGGATCTGTCTTTCATAATTAATATTTGAGAGTATGTCTCAAACATTCAATTTAAAGTACTGCTTTGTCTAGAATTTCCTGTTACCACAATGTCTGACTAATATTTTCCATGAAATACTTTTGAATAAAAATAACTAAGTGAATAAAACTACATAAAATATGATACCTATGCATTTGGAAAAACAGGCATTTATAATATCTAGAAGCTACACTTAAGTGCACAGTGGATGATTATTTTGATGGATGTTATTCATCAAATAGTCCTAATAAACACTTTACTTATCAAAAAAAAAAAAAAACCTAGTAAAAATATCTTTTTTGTTTGTTTGTTTTACTTATTGAAGCGTCTCTTAACCCCTATGGTTTGCCAACATATATCCTTTAGAGGTTGTCCAAATTAAGGAACTCAGGATGAAGGCTAGGTATGGAACTGTACATCCTGTCACAATTAATGATAATTTTATAAAACTTATAATAGTAAATGTTTTAATTTTTGCCTCTGCCATTCACTTCATTGTTCATATAGGTCTTCAGCTACTGCAGAAAAATACATTAACTGAATTAGTCATTCTCATTAAAATATATAATTTATACTGTACTCAATTTTTATTTGCCTTTTTGCAGATTTTTTTAAAAGATACTATTTTTCTGAAAAGTTCCTCCCAAATGGTTACTTACTAAAATCTTAAGAATTACAAATGAAAACCTTTAGGTAATTTATACAGTAGCCTTACTATTATGTAAACAAATCTTTCTCCTATATCTAAGATGCTGCATATTCTCCCGGTGGATATGCATAAACATACAGACATAATATGTGTGTGTGTTTGAAAAATAAATGCATATATCTAATAGTTATATTAGAAAGCAAATGTATATATCTGAAATAATTTTATAAATTTATATTTGGTTGATAGTTTCATATAAATCAAAGTTTTGTTTTTATATGACAATGAAAAAAATCAATATAAAATTATTTTGATCCCAGGTACTATATCCATAATAAATTTGTCTTTGATTTACATATTTTAGTTAATGTAACAAGATTTGACTGTCTTGATTTTATAAATATAGGCAATACACAGTTTAAAGTACACATACAGAATGAAACAGCAAAACTCTAAAGATTATTTTTGCATGCTAACATGCCACTTGGAATTGTAGACTGGTTTCATTCCTTGTATTCCATACCGTATTACTGCCACCATGTGGAACAATTAATGAACTAACTCAAATTCTAGAGGCTTAAAACCAGAAGTGATTACTAACCCCCATTCTTCTGATGTTTTCCACTTCTTTAAATTTGTGGGGAAAGTGAAAACACATTTTTTGAAAAATGTACACATTAAAAACTAAGGTAAGTCAGAGATATGTAATATCCTATTTATAGATGCATAGTCTTACATTCAAAACAAAATGACATACAAAATTAACAATGTACAGTGACACAAGTTATATATTTCTTCTAATGTCTCAATTAACCAAATCATCTATTTTGGATCCCGACTGAAAGTCGACTTCTGAGGAGGAAAAATAATGTACTCATACCTCATTATAGTACATTTATAATCAAAATAGTAGATTTATGCAACAAATGCATACTAGAAACTTCTTCTTCTTTGTGAAACATTCATAGGAAGTTCTCTAAATGCTCCTCAATTAATTTGTGTGATTTTAGAAGTGAAAGGTTTATGTGTCAAAATGCTTATATCTATGAAGCTTATTAGAGTCAACAGATTGCTTTGAAATACATTGTTTCATTGCTGGAGCCCAGGTCTTTAAACAGAAATAACGTAAGAAAGCAGTATTGAATGAACATTGGATTGGCTTAAAGAACTCCAAGATTGCACTATTTTATCAATTGTAGTACCTTACATATAAAGGGAAACCAACATTTATTAAATGAAAAAAATGTACAGCCAAATAAGGTGTATCGACTACTTAGCACAGAGTTCTAAGACATGCTTTGGTGTCATCCAATACATATGGTAATTCATTAACAGAGAGCACAGCCCAGGTTGGGTTGGTAGTAGTCTTGCATTATATAATTTGGGAGATTTTGTTATACTTCGATCATGATAAATTCTTGATCTTTTTATGTTATGTTATGCAGACTTGTTCAATGGCCAAAAATCAAGGATATTAAATGTATTTAGACTGTTTATTCCTAGTGAATGAAAAGACTCTCATAGCTCTTGATTCATGCTTAGTTATAGATCATATTCATAAGAGAAATAGTCATTTGAGAGCATGTTTACTGACATTAAGCCACTAAAACTCATTTAGATATAGTTGCAAGTGTACACAATTTTGCCCTAAGAAGTTTCAAAAACCAATTTTTCTCTGAGTGGATTATTATAATTCCTATACTTTCAATTGCATCAAGCTTTGTCTACTTTATCAGATAAAATTTTCAAATAATAGCAAATTTGATAATTTAAAACTGTTTTTCTGATTTCTTCCATATACCTCTGATTTTTAACTATATTCTAGAGTTCTGAATTTCTTCTAATCTACTTTTTATTTTGTTTTGCTTGCTGAAGATGGAAATACTTGTCTTCAATTAAGATTCTTGCAAAGCCATAGGGTCAACCTATTTTAAAAAGCCATAGGAATTTCTGGTTTCCCAGCAGAACCGAGTTACTGGAAACTGTCGCCTCAACAATTATCAGTTACCCAGAGTTCAAGTTTAATTTACAATAGGCAACTCTCCAAGGATTAATGGAAATGGGGCTATGAAGAAAGGAAGCCAATGAAACTAAAATAAAAACGTGCTATCGGAACATGTTAGAAAAAATGATGTCAGAAATGGATTTTTTTTAATTTACTATGTGTACTAAAATGTTTGGCATTAAGCCTATAAAAATATTAGATTAGATGGAATATTTTAGTAGAAAATTCTACACTGGTTTTCATAGCTCACAAATATAGTAGAATCCAGGGTACTTGAATCTACATTTGTTATTTATAGTATTGTGAAATAAATAAGTGTCCAAATTCACCTTCCATGCTTAATTTATTTTATAAAGCCTAATGATCTGAAAGACACTCAGTCTCCAAAATTTTTATGGCTGATTTCAGCCCATCTTAGTCTGTAAGAATGTGAAAGGCATGTCCCTTTATGGTAAAGTCTTGCTGTCTAAATAGAAGGAAGAAACTTAGGTAGGCAAATAATAATTGGCATTGCCACAGGACTGCCCAGGAAAAAGAGACAGAAAACTAGCCAAGAACATTTCACATGTGGTTATGAATTTTGAAGTGTGGATCATGTAAATTCTTGACTCTGCCAATTAGTAGCTACATGTATTACTTCTCGAATGCTGGTTTTCTTCTTTCTAAAATAGAAATGAAACTGGTAATAATAAGAAAGCTTTTATTAAAGGATTATTCCAGTTATAAATAAAGTGACAGATGTAAAGCTTTTATAACTGTATTGAAAATTGTAAGATCAATCAATATTAACGATGGCATTGAAGATGATGATGGTAATGAATTGACAATGACAATGACTACATTGTCTTTTACAGTCAAACCACCAGAATCAATGAGATAATATTTTCTTTAGAAAGGTGATAGCCTTTCATGTCTCAAAAAGAAATTAAAATAACTCAAAATAACACCCTGCTACAGGAATCAATTTTACTCTATTATTTAGCAATAAATGCTAAAGAAACGGAGCCTACATCATCTAAGTGCCATTGTGTACATATGAGATATGAATATATTTCTCAGTGTCACAGAGGCATGAATTTCATCAATGACTAATTTGTTCAAGTTAGCAAGACAAAACAACTCTGAAAAGGAAATAAACTGCAATGGTCATGTAGGTTCTACGTACAATTTTAATGAACCAGCTGATATTTCTCTCACATGTGTTACACGTGGATGCATAAAATAGATCCATGCTTTGAGATTACATTGGTATTTTAAAACTTATTAACATGAACTATAATGAATCTTTATCATCACATTATCAGAGTAAAAGGAAGTAATTTTGAGTTATCCTTTCTTCTGTATACATCTATAGTACTTGATAAAGAAAGAATATGCAATTTTAAGTCTGCAAAGACTAGTGTCAGCAGAGAGGTCAGAAAATAAACTATAAACTAATTTATTTCAGATGTTCTTGGATACTGTCAAATACCTCACTAAAACTCATAATGAGAATACCTATAAAAACTATATTGGCCTGACTAGTGAGTGGAAAAATGACATCAATATAATTGCTTTTTATATAAACTTAAGCCCTTCCTACTTATAAGACGACATACACACGAGTAGGACATCAATTTTACTCTACCTTTCACTTACAAAAAGTATTGTTTTAAATGACTTTCTTTTAAAACAAGAAAGTTATTGAAGTTTTTCTAACATTTATGAATTTCTTATAGTTAGTTTACCATAGGAGCATGTTTATATGTAAATGTTAATGTTAATATGACCTACATATCAGTAAATATTTAGTAGCTACTGCGCTTGAAGCACTATACCAGACTTTACCAAGTCACACAACTCCTACTTTATGGAGCCTGTTTAAGGGGCATTCAATATATAAATAGGGGAAACATAATTAAAATAATCAAAACTGACAATCCAAGAGAAAGGAGGAATCGGGTACTGATGGAGAGACTCATAAAGGAGATGTCTGGAGAAAGTGGACCGCTCTAGAAAGACAGTCAGGAAAAGATCTTTGCAGAGAGATATCCTAAGCAGAATTCTTAAATCTGAGAATATGGCATCCACAGGAAAAAGCAGAATAGATTGTCTTTTCTGCATGAAAGTGTTTCTTCACACAAACAACAGGCAGTCCCAATTCTAGGTGGTACAATTCTACAGAGAAATTATTTCAATTGCATTTTCTGCACTTGATGGCTTGTGTCCTGTTATATATTTTGTGCTTAATGTAATTACTTAACCTCGTTTTCATTAAAGAATTCTGTTAAATGTACAGAAGTAATATTATTCAAACCTGAAGAAATTGTACCTGATAAAATTTTCCTTAGTTTAGGGAGTAAATTGTCAACATTAATTTTATTCTAAGAGAAACAAATGTAAATAAATCTGTCAGAGTGGAAGACAGACACATGAACATGCATATGCAAGTAACATGCCTTTTAAACTAGTGATCTCGACTGACAGAGGCCAGTGTAATTGTAATTGCTGTCTTCAGCCGTATTCCAGATTAAGGAATATGTTTTTAGAAACAAAGGTACAGTTCCTAAAACTGAAAATCACTTGAAAAATGTTGGAAGTGCCAAAACATTTGAAATCGAACTTTTTAGAAGTGCATTTGTTATATAGTATTCAACAGTTTGCAATTGTAAATGCTCTTAGAGTATGTCTAAACATTTCTTTCAAGGGCTTCATTCTTGTCAGGCAGAGACAGTAGAAAAGGAAATGAATTATTACTCTATCATCTACTATAAACTTAAATGAGAACTTTTCTTCCTTTATAGAATACATGCAGATTCAGCTATTTGCAACCAGTTTTAGATTTTTGTAAGCTATATGCTATTTCTATCTACTTTGGGTCTGACAGAAAAATAGAAGAGATTTTGCCCATCATCTTTCATAGACTTTAAAAAATGAATCCTTTTCAGGTGTTTATAATTTTAGCTATCTTCTTCATTTTGAAAATTATTCCCTATCTACCATATGTCTTCACTCCACCATTTGTTCTTCTCATTCAAATTATTAGTCATTTTGAAATCTTCATTTTACTAATTTTGAATGTCTTTTCATTTTTGGATTAACTGATAATTAATCTAAGCATCAGAATATTTTCTAGCTGGCTCGACAACTTTAAGAATGTATTGCTAACCACTGCCTTTGCTATTTTACAAAATATCAAATCTCTTTAATTTTGCTAGCCCTGGGAATTATCTTTCAACTGTGTGTCTGGTTTTACTTTCCTTCATGCATTTGTTTGGACTCTATGATAGAGTTCATTTTAGTTTTGGCACCATTTTTAAGGAAGTGTTGTACACATGGGTGAGCCCTAAGGAATGGCATTGCTGCAGGTAAAGATTAGAAAGTGAACGCACTTTAATCTGGAACAGCTGTGTGAGGAGATTAACATGGATTCGGTTTTAAAACTGTACCTATCTATAATCAGGTAGATTAATTCTCCAGAGTAAATTTTGCAAAAGAACCCAAACATTTTATTCTAATTCTCAAACCTTTTGGCCTCTTTAAATTGTGCTGTGTATCTGTAGCCTCATTCATCAGTTCTCCGGATGTACCTCATCACACCTAACTGGGTTGCTCTGAATGATTTCCGAAGTCATCTGGATGATAAATGAATGTAAATGATGCATTCAGTAACCACATTAATGCCAAGCAAGAGGCTTGGGGAAAAGTAGAATTCAGAGAGCAGTTTTCAGATTCCTTTAAAAGCTTATCATAGTTTATAATTTTGATATTTCCAGCTACAGCTGAACATGTTTTAAAATAGTTATAATCAAATGTAAAAGTGTAAAGAATATTTTAAGTTTATATTTTACTAAATCTAACAAACTATTGTTATACATTGGTCATTTGAAAGATAATGTAGCTGGCAAAATTATAAGTTGGTATGTTTATTATGTAATAAACGTAGTTTTGCAGGGATGGAATTGTTTTTATATCTATCCATCGATAACAAAGATAGACAGTTATCTTCCACACTGGCATCTTGAGCTGCAAATCTCCCAGTGTGTGGATGAAAGGTAGGAAAGTCTGGAATTCATCCACAGGCATTTGAATCATATTTAAAGAAGGTGAAAATATCTTTCCTATATATCTGCACACATTATTTTAATGTGAACATACACTATATGCAGTCAAATGCCCTTGGCATAGACAATTAACTGCAGAAATACTGACAAATTACAATGGAGCCCAAAATATAACTGAACTCAAAGTGTTTGTCTGCCGCCATCTGTTTTCCCTGTTAGTGGATGCAGTACATGCAACTACAGACACAGCTCAGATATCCTGTGGGTCTGGTCCCAGATTATTGTAATAAATCGAATATCATAATAAAGGCTATCACACAAATTTCTTTCCCCAGTGTACATAAAATTTATCTTTACAGGATTCTCTAGTCTAACCTGTGCAATAGCATTAATACATCAATGTATATACCCAATTCAATTTGTAAAAAAGCACAGTATTTGTATAGTTCACTAAAACAAATCATAATAAAATGAGGTTTGCACTTACCAAGAGATGAATTTTATGTTTAACAAAATTTCCCACATCAGAAAATGTGGAAGCCATTGAACTTGAAAGGACAGTACATATGAAACGTGAGGCAGCAATGTGTCTAGGAATATATTCCTACTTGTCCAAAGCAAAATTCTGTGATCCGTATTTCTCTGTTCTTTTTCAATGGATCTCTATCAATTAGCTTTGTAATTTTTATATATATATATAAGCTTTCCATGTTAAAAAAATATGTTTATGTACACATATACTTGTATGTGTATACAAACATGATCCAAATTGATTGCCTTATTTTCCAGTAGTTCTTAGCAAATTTGCGAAGATTTAATAAAAATAATAGTTTATATTCAGATTTCAACCTTTCTTCATTCCTCATTCACTTCTCAACAGCCTAATGACTTTTACTCATACCATTTTATATAAGATAAGAGAGCTCATACCAAAGTTACACACATGGTCATTTGTTCCTTGAGGCATAGTAGACAGAGGATATACAGACTTAAAATATATACAAATACATATGGATATATCTATGTAGGTATGTACATATGTATAAGAGCATGAATTACAGAACTGTGCTAATCATTGAAATTAGAATCACAGAAACAATATAGTATCTAATTATAAGAACAAAGTTTTTATGCTAGATAAAATATCTAACTAAAAATCACAGGAACACAATTTTCAAAGGTGCATTGATAGTAACACAGGGTGTGCGCCCTTAAGAAAAGTGGGTGTCCAGGAAGCACAGCGGTTAACGTGTTAATAGACAAACAGCAGGTTCGTGAGGTTGAATAAGATCTGATTCTTTAGCTTATACAAAAGTGAATATGCTATGAATCATTTATTAAGTGGTTTAGCAAGTTACAAAAATGCCTTTGTTTAAAAAGTTGAGTTCCTGTAAAAGGTGACTAGGATGAGAAGCAGTGTTTCAGGATAATATTTAGATTGGACATTTTTTAGGATGTATACATAGAAAAATGGCTTTAAACTAGTATAGTCTTTATTTACCCAATCAATTGAACGACTTGAGAAAAGAAGGTAGAATAAAATTTTTTTAAATCTCAATTACACCTCTAAAAGATTTTAATTTGTTAATCCCAAATGCAGATAGTATTTTGAAAGTGGAAAAAACCCACAATTTAGAAATTATTCTCTTTTGAACATTTATTTTTTTATTTAAATCTGCTTAAAAAGTGTATGCTCTTTAAAATTTATATATCTTAAACAAATATTCTGATATAGAATGGAAAATGAATGCCCAATTTAAGAAACTCATCTTTTTTATAGAAAAATAACCAGATATGAACAAGACTTTTTGTGGTTAGTGTGAATAACATCATAATTAAGGATGATTTACCTAAACATGTATATTTAAAAATAATATTAGTAGTGGTTATGGCACTTATATACTACTACCAAAAACAAAACAAACCAAAGCAAAACAAAACAAAAAAATACTTAAAAGTATACCTAAAATTTTCTTCTAAATTATCAGTAAGAACATTAGAATTAGAATAAAATATATTTTATCATATTAATACAGTGGAATTGGGGTTAAATTCATTGTTATATTTGAATTCTTCAATACAAGATAATGTTAGATTAATTAGAATATTTAAATAAGCAGGCTATTATTCTTAGGCCCAAGTTATGTCTATAATTATGAATTTGTCCTATAAAAAGTCATGTTTCCAACTTTTGTTAGTCTCAATCTATTTACTGTTGTACCAAGAACAATCTCCAAATACGCAGTTTCCACTAGATGACTAGAGTTCAAAGTTATGAGACACAGCTCTAGTCTTGTAGAATCTTGTGTCAGAGATGGGACAGACAAAGAGATCTCAGGCACATGAGACAGTGTGAGAAACATGTACAAATGACTCCATACATATGGGATCGGAGTGCATACATCGAAACAGGCCTGAAGAGGGGGAAGTGTCAGAGATATCTTCCAGGTGTTGATGATTGTCCTCAGTTTTGAACAATGAATAGAAATTCCTAAATAAGGTAACTAATATACATTATATTTGGGATAATGTATCTGCAACTTTCTGGTGCTTTTAAATATGATTATCTTTGAAAGAAATATTCATAAAATCAAGTTATCATTTGAACATATTCACAATCTACTAATTGTTCAGTTCATTTATCAGCTTTGTCAAAAGGAGAAAGACAAATACTCAGATTTTACTCATATATGCAAAATGAAGAAAAAAGAAGAAACACACAAAATGAAACAAGAACAAACTCTTGGATACAGAGAACAGATTGGTGGTTACCCAAGAGGAAAGGGATTGTGAAACAGGTAAAGGATGCCAAAACGATGATAATGATGAAAATTAGACTTTTGGTAATGATCAAGATGGAGCGTATACAGATGTAGACATGCAGTGCTGTAACCTGAAACTATATAATGCCATAAAGCAATGCTACTTCAAAAAAAGTTTATTTACAAAAGAAATGATTCCCTCCATACCACAAAAATCAACAGGTATTTAAAAAAAATTAACTGTTGCAGTAAACTTAAGTCAAACAACATGGTATTTATAAGTCCTTTATGGTATTCAAAAGCTTTAATATTAACTAAAAAGACTTGTAATAAGTTATATGTGTGTGTACAAATATATATATATATAGAATCCTTTGATCATATTCAAATCATATAGGCCCAAAAGTACCTAAGAGTGTTTCAAAATATTACAAAAATTTTCATCAACACTGTATTCCATTATTCACAAAATTATGGTTTCAAGATTACCTTTTTAAAATTTCATTTTTTTAAATTCTTCAAATATATATATAAAATCATATATTAGAGATAATAATGACATAGCTCTCTAATTGCTCTCTAATTAAAAACAAAGAAACCAAAAAGAACCAAAAAGAAAAAAGCAAATGACACTAATAAAATGGGAATAATAGAAAAGATAAATATCTTAAAAAGACAAAGAGATGGCCTACAGATACCTGAAAACAGTGTTCTACCTCAATGAGATACCACTTCACACCTGTCAGAATGACCTATATCAAAAACACTAGAAACAAGTGTTGGAAAGAGTGTGGAGAAAAAGGACCCCTCCTACTATTGCTGGGAATGTAAATTAGTGCAACTTCTCTGAAAAACAATATGGAGATTCCTAAAAAAAAAAAGAGATCTAAAATTTCATCCAGCAATCCCATTCCTAGGCATTTGCCCTGAGAATACACAATTACTAATAAAAAAATATCTGCACCCCTATGCTCCTAGCAACACAATTCATAATAGCCAAGGCAAGGAAACAAACTAAATGGCCCTTAACAGGTGACTGGGTAAAGAAGCTGTGGTGTATATACACTTAATGGAATTCTATGTAGCTATTCAAAAAGAGGAAACTGTGCCCTTTGCAACAATCTGGATGGAATTGGAGGGGATCATGTTAAGTGAAATAAGTCAGAAAGAAAAGAAATACAGCATGGTTTCACTCATGTGGAATATAGTGAAATGAAACAAGCAGATAAACCCCAGCAAAAACTGACAGGATGCAGAATGATGGATGTAGGGGGTTGGGATGGGAGGGGGAAGGAAGAAGAGAGGGGACGAGGTGGTGGTAAAGGACACTGTACGCTGGTGGTGGGTGTGCTGTGTAAAACACTTAGACTGAGAAGCAATTTCAGTATCTTAAAGTGAGTATAGTTTTGTAAACAAACAAACAAACAAAAGTATTATTAAAAAAGTAAGAGATAATTGGCATTTTACTCTTGTAGAGAGTTCCTGTGCATAAAGGCCTAATTTCTGGTGGAATTTTTAAGCACACGAAATAGCGTATAATTTTTCATTTCATTTTTGTGGATTCTTAGGAAACCTAAATGAGAACCATTGTTCTCTTTGTAAGTGGGGATAGTTAGTCAAAAAATAGAAATAAGTTAATGGTAAGACTGTTTTAAAAAAACTTAAGAGTTGATATTCTCCATACGATCAGCAGATTCTGCTACAGGGGTGAATTTTCAGAATAGGTCCCTTTATAGTACTTGCATCTTTTAGTAAAGCAATCATTGAAACAATATATTTCAACCTCAAGACCTTCATCTTCATATTCATCATTACATATTTAAATGAAATACTTAAAAAATGTTTCACCTTTAAAAGGATGTCTTAAATTTTTCTTGAAAGGAATAGTATTTTAAATAAGGATACAGTTTTTGCTGTTATAAATGGATTTTTTTGTAAATTTATAAAAATGTCTATGGAGACCTTTTATGAATACATAGGAAATTTGAATAGTATTATATTCTTTAACAATTAAACCATACAATAAGCTTAAAAAGCTTAAATAATTCCTTTTTTTCCTTGGATTCTCTGTTCCTATAACATTTTCTTTTCTTTTTTTAACATTTCTTAAAAAGAATGACAGTCTTTTTCTTTTTTGTAGAATTTTCTTAAGTAGAATGTATGCATAAGAATCAAATATGACTCTTTAGCTCCAAATTATTTCATTAATATATTAGTCAAAAGACATATATATATCATTCTAATCCATCCATTGGTTTATAATTTTTGATATGCATGACTTTATAATCGGCACCCAAATATTTAAAGTGTTCCCCTCCCCATCCACCTATTGCTTCTTTAAAAACCACCTAGATTGGTAAAATAAAAAATTTATAGAATTGCACTTACTTTTTTGTCTTTGTTGTATTTGGCAAATATCTCCTGGGCTCTTTCTTCTCCTCCGTCCGTGAACAACATAATAATCTTATTGCAGTTGGCTCTGGAAACATTGTACTGTTAAAAAAAAAATATATATATATATTATAATTTATAATTAAACAGGGAATATAAAACAATATAGAAAAAGCATGAACGGGTTTCAAATCATGAGTGAAATATTTGCTCAGTAAGTGCATTCTAATAATAGGTTACTGGATCAGGTCAGGTCTGGCACTACACAGGGCTTCTTCTTACTTTCCAGACATCCATACATCTCATTTCCCTTTGGTCTTTAATTAAATGTCACTGTATCTGAGAGGATTTTCTGGTAACTATGTATTAAACTGAATCTTCCTCCAAAGTTACCTAGCACATAACGACCTCTCAAAGGATGATGAATGGGTTTTAAATAATGATGTCAATTTTATGTCTATAGTTTAGAACAGAAACAATGAAATACAATTTAAAATGCGCATATAGTTAAATCATTTACAAATATGTTTTTCTCTTCTTTCTTCATCCTACCTTATTCACTTTATTTTTCCACAAACACCTAGTTGAACCCAAACACTCAACGTTCTTTCATGTCTTTGTAAATGCTAATGCCTATTCCCAGAATATTCTCCATTCCTCTCAACTCACCACACATAACCTAATTAAGGAACTCAATTCCAAAGGTAAATCCTCTAAATTCAGAGAAGGTTTGGATAGAGGAGAACATGGATTAGCACAAAGGACCACTAAAATGAGAACTTTTGGTCTCCTTCCATTTGGAAATGTGAACTTCATTGAGATCTGAAATATAATCTCAGCCCTTCTATTGTTATGAGATTTGTGTGTGAAAGTGCAGAAAATAAAGGATCATACCAATGTATGAAAGCTCAGTTTCTTGGAAAATGTAAACCCTTTAGCCCAGGCTCTTCAGTGCAAATATAGTGTGAGCCTAATTTTTTAGTGGATTTGCAGTTATCTAACACATCACCCAGTTACGACAATTATATAGCTGGCTGATAACAAATTAAAGTGAATTAATTATTTCAATGAAAATACAATGAATAGAATTGGTAATTGATTAATTTATACTATTTTATTGTAGTAACTTAAAAAAAACCCCAAACCTCACATGTGTAGTTCCCCATAAGTGTGGTTTTCTAATTCCTTAGATAAATATCAACAAACCCTGCCCTCCACCAAATCACCAAGTGTTCTTCAAAACTGTCCAATGGGCTCCATCACTACTTGCTCCTTCCCCAACCCCCATTGTCTCTTGGTAACCTCAGTTCTGCTACAAGTGTCTAAAGGTTGGTTTTGTGTCTTCTGTTCCTTCGTTTTTCTACAGACATCCCACCTTTGAGATCATCTGGTATCTATCTTTCTTCTGGTATCTATCATATGGTATATATCTTTCTCCTTTCAATTTATTACACTTAGCATAATCCCTTCTAGATCTATCCATATTGATTCAAATGATAGGATTTCATCTCTTCTAAGGGCGGTTTAGTATTTCATTGTGTATATATATATATATATATATATATATATATATATATATATATATTCCACATCTTCTTTATCCATTCATCTGATGTTGGGCAGTCAGGTAGTTTCCAGTTCTTAGTTATTGTGAATAGGACTGCAAGAAACTTGGGGGGTTCAAATCTGTGTTTGTGTTTTGTATGTTTTAGATAATACCCAGAAGTGTGATGGGGAGATCATATGGGATTAAATATTCAACTTTTTGAGGAACCGCCATACTATTTTCCATAGGGGTTGCACCAATTTGCATTCCCACCAAAAGTGTAAACGTGTTGTCTTTTCTCCACATTCTTGCCAACATTTGTTGTTTCCAGGCTTTTTAAATGATAGTCAGTCTCTCAGGTGTAAGGTGATATTTCACTGTTGTTTTGATTTCCCTGATACTCGATAAGTAGGAACATCTTCTCATAGGCCTGTGTGCCATCTGTATATCCTCTTTGGAAAAATGTCTTTCCACTTATTCTTTCGTATTATGATTAGATTGCCTGTTTTTGTTATTGAATTTTGTGAGTTTTTTTATAATTTATAGTTAAGCTCTTGTCAGAAATATGAAATGAAGATATCTTCTCCCAGTAGTAGGTTGTCTTATTGTTTTGGTGATGTTTTCTTTCCCTGTAAAGAAGTTTTTCAGTTTGATGTAGCCCCAGTTGTTTATATTTCTTTTTGGTTCTCTTGATGCTGGAGTTGAGTACTCAAAGATCTCCCTAAGGCTGACGTATGGAATGACTTTCCTATGTTATCATATAAGAATTTTGTGGCTTTCGGTATTGTATGGATGTCTCTAGCACATTTCAGTTAATTTTTGTAACTGGTGTTAGATGCTGGTCTAGCTTCCTTCTTTTACATGTGGCTGTCCATTTTTTCCAACACAATTTATTGAGGAGACTTTCCTTTCTCTATCCTATGCTTTTGGCTCTTCTGTCATAGATTAAATGACTGCATGTGTGTGAGTCAGTTTCTACTTACTCAGGCCTATTCTAATGATCTGTGCCTCTGTTATTATTTCAGTACTATACCATTTGATCACTATTGCTTTGTAGTATATAGCTCAAAGTCTGTGATGTAATCTGTCCAGATTGTTCATTACTCTCATAATTGCTCTGGCTATTCAGAGTCTGTTGTTAATCCATATAAATTTTAAGATTTTTTTAGTTCTATTTCCTTATAATAAGCCCATGAGATTTTACTGGGTACTGCATTAAATCTGTATATTACTTTCAGTAAGATGACCATTTTAACAATAATTCTTCTTCCCAACCATGAGCAGGGACTGTCTTTCTATTTCTTTGTGTCTTCCTCTATTTCTTTTAAGAAGGACTTGTAGTTTTCATTGCACAGATCTTTCACCACCTTTGTTAGGTGTATTACAAATTTTTATCGTTTTTAATTCTATTTTATAAACAGTGTGATTTTCTTGAATTCATTGTCTTCTAGCATTATTTTTCATACAAAAATGCAACAGATTTTTGTTCATTGATTTTATAGCCTGTCACTTGTGTATTTGTTCATTAGTGTTTTTTTGACATTTTCCCATATATATAATCATGCCATCTGCAAAAAAAATGAGTTTTACTTTCTCTTTTCTAAATCAGATTTCTTTCTTTTTCTTGCCTAATCGCTAATGGCTAAGACCTCCAGTGCGATATTAAATAGCAGTGGTTGAGAGTGGACAGCCTTGCCTTGTTCTTGACCTCAGAGAAAATGCTTTCAATTTTTTGCCATTGACTAAGATGTTGACTATGTTGGGTTATCGTATATGGTGTTAATTATGTTAATGTATGTAACTTCTAGCCCTATTTTATGTAGGGATTTTATCATAAATGGGTGGTGGATCTTGTCAAAATATTTCTCTGCATCTATTGATGTGAACATGTAGTTTTTTCTCTTTGCTCTTGTTGATAGGGTATATAGCACTAATAGATTTACATATGTTGAACTATCCATGAATCCCTGGGATAAATCCCACTTGGTCACATGATGGATGATCCAGTTTGCTAATATTTTGTTGAGAATTCTTACATCTATGTTCAATAGAAATACTGGTCTGTAATTTTCTGTCTTGGTGATGTCTCTATAAACTTTTGGTATTGGTGGGATATTAGCCTTTTAGAAAGTGTTTAGAAATGTTCTCTATTCTTCAATATTTTGGAAGAGTTTTAGATGAATAAGTATTAATTCTCTGAAGGTTTGGTGAAACTCATTAGAAAAGCTATCTGGTCCCTGGGCTTTTTATTTTTTTGGATACTTGATTAGCTCTTCATTTCCCTTCTTTGGGATTGTTCTGTTGAGGTACTCTAATTCTTCCAGTTCTGTCTTGTCAGACCTTATTTTTTCCAGAAATCTGTCCATATCCTCGAGGTTGCCCACTTTATTGACATAGAGTTGTTCATAGTATTTTCTCATGATGTTTTTTATTTCTGTGGATCTGTTGTAACTTCTCCTCTTTCATTTCTGTTCTTGTTATGAGTTTCCTCTCATTATTTCTTTGTAAGTCTAGCCAATGGTTTGCCACTTATTTTGCTTTCATTGATCATCTCAATTGTCTTTTGGTTTGTATTTCACTTATTTCTGCTAAAATTATTATTAATTCTTTTCTTCTACTGATTTTTAGGGTTAGAATGTTTATTTGTGATTTTTTTTCTTGTTTCTTTAGGTGGGTCTGGAATGCAATGAACTTCCCTCTGGTACTTCTTTTGTTGCATCCCAAAGATTCTAGTAACATACTTTCATTCTTATTTGTCTGTACATATGTTTTTAGTCCCTCTTTGATATACTCTTTTATCCAAGAGTCATTCAGAAGCATATGGTTTAGTCTCCAATTAATGTGGGGTCTTCCAGCTTTCTTTTTGTGATGGATTTTAGGTTCTAGTCATTGTGTGAGAGAAGATAGGTGTATGTTTTTGATATCTGCAAATTTGTTGAGACATATTTTGTGTCCCACCATATATCTATCCTTGAGAATGTTCAATACTCACTTGAGAAGAAAGTGCAATTTGAACTTTTTGATGAAGTGTTCAGTATATGTCTAATAGACCTAACTGTTTCAAACAGTCATCTAAAGTTGCTTTTTCCCTGTTAATATTCTGCCTGGTCAATCTGACCATTTTTGTAAGCAAGTGTTTAAGTCTCCTACTACTATTATGTTGCTGTCAATGTCTCTCGTCAGTTCTAATAATACTTGTTTAGTATTTTATGATGCTCCTTCATCAGGTACATATGTTAATTTGCATTAAATCTTCAAGCTGGATTGACCCCTTAATCATTATATAATGTCTATCTCTGTCTTTTGTTATGTTTTTAGTTGGAAGTCTGTTTTTTTCTGAAATAAGTATAGCTTTCTCTTTCTTTTTTTTTTTTTTTTGTTTTGTTTTTGATTGCCATTCAGTCATGAGACTGTCTTCCAACAGTTGAGTTTGGGGCTGTTTTTATTTGGAAAGAAAGTAGTTTTCTGAATGCAACAGAAGTAAGGTTGGGTTATATTTTTTAATTCATTCAGCCACTCTTTCATTTGATTGGTATGTTCAAACCACTAATGTTTAGGGTGATTACTGATATGCAACAGTTTATTGCCATTTTATAATTTGTCTTCTGGGTGTTGTTTCAGACAATGATTTTGTTCTCCTCTTTCTCTTTTTATGTGACTTGGGTGTAGTTATGTTTTGATTCATTTCCCTTTGTTTTCTCCTTTACTTTTGCCCTGGAGGAGGTGCCTTTTGAGATTACTGAGGTTAGCAAATAAGAATTCTATATTTCCTATTTTTATTTGAAAGAAAATTAGCCTTGCCCTCATTCTAACCATCCATTTATTTATTCTCCTCTTCTCCCCATTTTTTATATTTTACTGTCTTATAGTTTTCAAATGTGGTTTATTTACACTTTACAGATCTTCCTTGAGGGAGGTGTGTGTGTGTGTGTGTGTGTGTGTGTGTGTGTGTGTATAGAACTGGTTTTGTGGTGATAAATTCCTTTAACTTTTGCTTATCTGAACAGCTTTTTATCATCTCTTCAGACCTAAATGATAATCTCACAATGTATATAGTATCCTAGATTAAATAAACTCCTTTTCTTTCAGCACTTTGACTATATCATGCCATTCCCTTCTTGCCTGTAAAGTTTCAGTTGAGAAATGCACTAACAATCTTATTAGGGACTCCTTGTATGTTACTCATTTTTCCCTAGTTATTTTTAAGATTCATTATCTTGTACTTTTGATATTTTGATGACCTTGTGTCTAGGTCTATGTCTGTTTGGTTTTCTTTTGTTTGGAACTCTTTGAGCTTCCAGGGTCTGGAGGCTTGCTTCAGTCCTCGGGTTAGGGAAGTTCTTAGCTATTATTTCTTCAAATACAGTTTCTGCCCCTTTTTCTGTCTCTTCTCCTTCTTGGACCCCTATGATGTGAAAGTGGATCCTTTTGATATTATACCAGAGGTCACAAATGCTTTTCTCTTTTTATTGTATTTTCTCTTTGATGGTTTGCTTGAGTGCATTCATTCACCATATTTTCTAGCTCACTAATTATATTAGTGAGGCTTTATTCATCCTACTTGAGTCCCTCTGAGTTCTTAAGTTCAACTATCATGTTCTTCATTTCTTTGACATCTTGCTTCATTTCTTTTCTCTTCTTCTCTTTTTCTTGATTTTGAGGAGTATTTTATCACTGTTGTCTTAAATACATTCTCAGGTAGTTTGCCCATGTCTGTTGTATTCACACTTCTCCATGGGATTTTAATTGGACCCATCATTTCATGTATATTTCTCTGTGTCTTCATTCTGTTTGGCATTCTGTTGATGTTTCTGTGGGTTAGATTTCCCCACAGTGATTACCTTGTGTAGGGTACCGGCTTGCACTACATAAGCCTAGATCTTGCTTTGAATTACTGAAATTTATTGGGTTTTGTGGTACCACCATGGGTTAGGTTTGTTGAAGTGCTTAGGTGGATCCTGTGTTGGGGCCCAAGAGTTCAGCCTACAGGGTTGGAATCTGTGTAGAGAATGCCAAACTTTCTCTCAGTATCCCAGGTCTAAATGGTAATAACCACCTTGTTGGCCCACAATCTCAATCAGACTACAGTTCTGGCTCCACCAACAGGTTGGCATTATGGGTAGCTGGTTAGACTTCCCTCTTCTGGTAGATTCTCTTTTCCCTTTAAGCCTGAGGGTGGGGGTGGGGGGGTGAAATTTCCTGTGGGCTAAATCTGCATCTCTGGAGCAGTATGGTTGGAGGGGCTGGGAGTGAGGAATTCCCTTGGCTCTCTTCCTGTTAAGATGGCATCCTGTGTGACTTTCCTTTGGATGCTCCTACTCAGACCACCGGGGTGCTGTTCTTCCTTTCATCCTATGCCAAGACCTGATCCCCACGGTTCTGTGTCCAGGACCCACTAGGAGGGCTCTCTGCTGCTTTTGGAGCAACTCCTGGGAGGCCCTGTTCTTCCTGAGGCTTCAACCCTCTGCCACTTTTCATTTTCCCCCAGAGACTAGGAGTCTTGAATCTGGAATGCAGCTTTCAACCTGAATGCCTTCACCTACTCTTGTGATGATTGCTACCACTGTCTCTGTAGCCCCTGGGTCTGTCCTTCCATGGCATGTGTGTCTGAAAATAAGTGATTTCTGGTTGTTCTGTGGAGAGATCTAACATACTCTGACCACTTCACCATCTTGACTCCAGTCTTGGTAATTTACTTTATTATGGTATTTTAGAACACACTTTGCTTATCAACTGTATGGCCAACACATAGTACAGCATCTAATATATGTGTATATATGTTTTTAAATGTACCTCAGCACACCCAGTAATATTTTAAGAAATGTTATCTCATGACTAATTCAAATTTTAATTTAAGGTTTTCTATGGGATAAATATTAAATATATAATTCTTTTTTGAAACTGTCTTAAATTACCTACAGATATGCCCTGAAAGGACAAACACAAAACAGTGAATGATATTGCTTGGTAATAAGAAGGCTAGAAAGTGTTTTGCAGAGATAATAAAATGTTTCAGTTTTGAATAAAGAAAGCCATAACATTGGTAATACTATTTTAAAAAGAAATTCAACACATAAAAGACATGTGGAAAGCATAACATGTGAAGCTTACTTTGGGAATAATTGAGAACATAGTGAAAGTCATTTATAACTGGATACAGCAACATGAGAAATCAAGGGAGTTAACTCATATTTTATTAGCAACTAGTAATGAATCTGGCCATATGTCCTCTCTAATGAGATTCCCTCTAAAATAGTACATCAGGCTTTAGACTCCTTATTTAACAATTATAACTGCAAAGGAGGGAATGAAGTGATGGAAGATAACAATACTAAAAAAAAAAAAATTAAAAAGTCAAGATCTAGAAAACTGATTATTGGCTCAAGAGAAAAACAATTTTACTATTGAATACATCAAGCTAATCATCTATTACATTTGAAGCTTATAGTTTTGCTTTAAAATGTTTTAAATAGACTTCATTTAACAAGCAAATATATTTTATCAAAGATGATTCTCCCTAAATCTTCTTATTTTGTCTTCTTCAGTTAATCTAAAAATGTCTATTAAATATCACCACCTTAAACTCAACGTAACTGAAACTAAAATCTTTCAGTCCTCACAGTCTCTCTGTCTGGATTCTAGTGCCACCATTCACCTAACTTTTCAGGTAAGGGAACTGGGAATCGTTTAATCATCTCTTCTTATCCCATCCAATCAGTTAACTGTAATGCTCTTCAACATCTCCTCACTTCTATTCCAACACCAGGATTTCCACAATAGCTTCTGAACTTAGACCACTCTTTAAACTATATCATTCTCCTACTATAAACTTTTCATTTTCTCCCAAATGTTTTATTAACTGATATCTCATGGCCTTTCATTTCCATCCCTGCACCTGTATACTCTTTCTCATGATGCCCACTACCTGAAGCTCTCTCATCTCATACTCCTGTGCCTTTGTTCATGCTGTTCTTTCTACAAAAATGATTTTCCCTCTCACAACCTAACTAAATTCTACTCATTCTTCAAAACCTTTTTTGCAAGAAAATGCTTTCCTGACCTCCTTTGCATATGATAAGCCCTTTGTATTGCTCCACCAATTACACTCTGAATGTTCCATTAGGACATTAGCACATACAAGGAATGAGGATTTCCTGTACTACACTGGAAATTCTTAAGAGCAGATGGTCTTGTTTACTTTGGCTATTCTAGCACTAGCACTGTGACAGGAAATTGTAAGGCACTCATTAAATATTGGCAGAATGCACAAACAAATGAATTAAAAAATCAGACATCTTGAAAAGAGTTTAGAAGATTCACTTAGGGAACAACAAAGTCAAATTTGCAGGACAGATCATGTGTAAGGACTTACATACTGACTCAGCAAATATGAGAGAGATTATGAGTTGAATTTGTAAGAGACAACTGCTAACCTTTAGTTATAGTAACAATATTCAGGATTCCCACACTTACCTACAGCTTACCCGGATATGCTATCGGCTATGTGTCATGTTCTGTGGCCCACCCTCGAATGTTTGTGCTTTGGTGACCCTCCACCCCCATATTATAAGTGAGGAAACCAAGGTATAGAAAGGTTAGGCTCACATTCTCAAGTACTGTGATAATATTACCTCATGAGAGATATAAAACAGAACAATGGTGACTGCTTTTAAATACTTCAAATAAAATGGCTACATGGCCATTTGAAAATATTATCCCATGGAGTGAAATTCATGCAAAAATATGCAGTGGACAGTAGACAGACCAGAGTCTGACAGTCATCTGTGGACATCAATGAGAGATTCAATCAGGGGAACCTTCTATTAGAAAGAATACTTCCTCTGGGACTTACCTTTCTTTGAATTTAATATCTACCATTTGGATCATTCTGTACACTTAGCAATAATTTAAGGACACAAAATAGGTGTTTAAAACTAAAATATTACCATCAACTATTTGATGGTCTAAAGTAGAAGCTTCCAGATAAATACTCCAACATATGACATTTAAAAATTATATTATAAATATGCCAACTATGTTTCAGATGTTTCGAAATTAAATAATTACCTTACAAACATTTTCTAAACACATTTGAAAAATAGTGATGGAAAGAAATAAAATAAAAAGAAAACCAATATTTTGTATACATTTTAAATTGGGGATTTAAACACAAAACTAGTTCAATGATTTGTACTGCTTGGACATGAATGTTAAAACTAGTTCAATGATTTGTACTGCTTGGACATGAATGTTTTCTGAAACAATAAAAACAGTACTGTTATCTAATCCTGGACAACAGTAACTGTCGCGATATTGAAATTCAGATACTACAATTCAATAATACAATAAAAAAAGATATTATTAATACTTACATTAAGCAGCTGTTCAAAAGCAAAACTAAAGCCCTTCTTATAATCCGTGATTCCTTTTGCTGTGATATTATTCACTGCATCTTTCAACACTTTCTTATTTCTCACATTTGCTTGGACAAGGTGCTGAAAACAGCTTACATCCTGGGCATTGCTGTTAAACTGAATAAGATTAAAAAAAAAAAAGTAAATATATCAATAAACATTAAGATCAATCAGGTACTTTTCACTGAATTTGTATTTTAGACTCTTAATCTCATTTCTCTGTCAAACAGAAGAGTGAGTAGAATCATGCACATTTACTTCCAAGAATTAAAAAGTTATTTTCATCTCAGCCAGCACCTCATATTATAACCTTGAACTTGTCACTTTCCCTTCCAGAATCTTAGTTTTCCTGATTATAAATTTTGGGATTTGAGTTATATGACATTCATTCCAGCTCTCAAATTGTATTATTAACATTTAGACCAAAAACACAGACAAAAAATATCAACAAACAATATATTCAGAATCTAGAAATGCTATGATACTGCCCATGCAGGACACAGAGAAAGTGAGCATTTTTACAATCTCTCATTTTACTCAAATGTAAAATAACTTAATCTAGAATTTTCAGAGGTCATCCTAGTTACTGTTTAGGATACAGATTTCAGGTGAGCAAAATTTAACAGATGGAGAATAATTAGAAAGCTAGTACAGTATCCTAGTTGAGTATATAAAATAGATTTATTTGTAGAGATGGACAAAAGTAGGAGGATTCAAGGTTTATTTTGAAGAAAGATCAATGGAATGTGGTGGTGAACTGGGTATGCTGATAATGAGGAGAGCAGTGACTTGCATGATTGCCCAGTGTCTAACCTGGGGATCTTAATGGTCCGAGGGCAAGAGGAGTGACAGGTTCAGGAAAACTTGAGGAACAGAGGAGACAGAGTTCAAGTGAAGGTGAGCTTTCAAAATAAGTGAGATGAGCAAGAGGAGATGCCAAGAACCCATAACATTGAAAGCATGAAGTTCAAAAGAAGTCTTCACTAAAGATTAAAATAAAAAAGATTTCAGCACAGAATTTTGGCTTAATACCATGTGAATAACAGTGAAATGGAGGAGGAGGAGTTGTTTCTGAAAATATTTAAATTCCAATGGAAGCAGGAAGGAAATCAGGAGATCTGACGATGAAGGAAAAAAAAACAATCTCAATAAGAAGATAATGTAGTTCAGAGGATGAGAATTTATAAGTGATCCCTAACTTCATCCATGTTATGAGGTAGTGTCTGTGGGGGAAGACCCCAATGAGATGCTCTGAAGACAGATGGAAAGTGGTAATATAGGCAGAGGCAGGAATTCCAAGTGCTTTGGTTGGGAAGGAGGCCAAAGAAAAGAGGGTGGTCACTCTAGGGCTGAAGCTGGGTTCAAGGAAAGGCTTCTTTAAAGTGAAGGTCACTAAAGTGAGAGAGAATGGATGTGAGAGAGGAAGAAAGATACAGGAGATAAAAAAGAGGTGAAAAACTAAGTAGGTGTGAGGTAGGGAAGGATGAGGAACAGATGGCATGCAGAGGATTGATCATTTAAGAAAACGTGTATCAACTTCATTACTCTAAGGAAGCTGGAGACGAAGATTTGGTACTAAGAAGACGATAGTTACTCTTTGGGACTTTTGTTCCCTGTGAACAATGAGGAAAGATGATCAAGACAAAGGTAAGAGAGCAAAAGTTTGGAAAGAGTGAATATGAAACGGAAATCAAATATCCTGGGTAGATAAATAATTTGTGATTTTCCTCGCTTTTAGTTTCAATACTATTTTCAGGTACATCACATACATATGACAAAGCTCCGAGATAGTTGTATACTGCTTTCTACAAATTCAAATACTGAAAACTTAATATCTTCAGGTCCAAATCCTGTTATCTCTTTTATCATTCTATTCTTTGATAATTTGACAGACTCTTATTCTACATGCTCCATTTTGAAGACCAAAAACAGACTGAAAATTCCTCTAAGTAAAAAAATAACTCTTGCCAATACATTAATAGCAAATGACTGACCTTAGAGAATTATTAGAAATGATTATTACAAAAAATGTTATTACCTGATTTAGTTAAACCATGAATCATGATACAATTACAAGTTATACGGGGAATGAGCACTGAATAATGTATTGCCCTGAGTCTTTGGTTGGCCTTGACCTGCTTTTAACTCAGAAAAGTGAAGCATCTCATTAAGTCACTTTAACACAAACTGATGAAATGTAAATTCAATTCATTCAATACAAATTCAGTGGAGTATAACAGAAATACTACAATTATACTCATAACAAAACTCATAAATAATGCAGAGAAAGGAATAACTTACAGAGCAGAACTCCCTATAGCAAATCTTTTTCTCATAGGAAAGTGATGAGAACTTTAAAATGTTATAATTAGATAAATATATATTTCATAGTCATCTTAAATTCATCTGCTTTCAGAATACAGGCATATTTTCACCAATTGAAACTGTACTCTGGTAATCTATGCCAGGATTTTAATTTATGAACCATATTAAGAATAGTAGGGCAAAAGTTTAATAATAAAACATTATAAAACTTTGAAATGGAATATGGTTAAATGCAAATAAATTTGAGT
Organism: Solenodon paradoxus; assembly: GCA_004363575.1. Lineage (NCBI taxonomy): Eukaryota > Metazoa > Chordata > Mammalia > Eulipotyphla > Solenodontidae > Solenodon > Solenodon paradoxus. The sequence goes on along the minus strand of RJWH01000762.1, from coordinate 341,461 downwards.
CCTGCTTTTGCCATCTATTGAGAAAACACTTAAAAAAAAAAAAAAAAAAAAAGGAAAGGTGCAGGCAGGAATGATGTCAAGTAGGCAGGTAGCCAGGAAGAGAGAAAAAGCAGAAGCATTATTTATTTACTTGTATTTAGTTAACTAGTTGTTGCCCTTGGACCTGGGACATGAACCTGGGTCCTTGGGATGGATATGAACTTCATTTCTTCGGAGGTGGCTGATCTAACCACTACTACACCAGGGCACAGAGAAAATACTTCTTTTGAATGTGTATATTTAACATTTCAGAGTCAAAATTCAAACTAACATTACACTGATTTAACCAAGTAGATCTCTGATGAGAACTAAGAGAAAATCTCTGCTAGCATGCTGAGATAGTAATGTATATAAGTCAACATGAGCACCTGGGGTAGAAATTACAAGAACTTTGTATCTCTACTCCAATATTGGAATTCTTTCATTTTCCTTTTCCATTTATCAAGCTCCTGCCTACAACCCTTCTCCTGTCTTCTTCAGTTGGTTGTCCACTTACCTAAAGATTTTTCCCTCATGTAAGACTGAACCTCCCTGACTTAAATCATTGCAATATAAGCTCTCCTAGGCCTGTCTAGCAATAAACAGATAGCAGACAGTAGATAGATAAACAGACACATATGTAATCTTTTTATAAAACATCACAATTTTATTTTCATATTTTTTATATGATATCTTGTTAGATTATTCTATTGAATTAGAAAGTCTACATGGTCAAAAAAAATGTCCATTCCACCATTGTACCTTCAGTACTTGGCAAATAATAGGTATATTTAGTAATGAATGTATGGAACTTAAGAAAATCAGAAGATATTGCAAAAGGTTAATAAACTATAGGCTTAGAAGTGTAGGAATTGTAATTTAACATTATAACATGTTAAATTTTTACATTCATAAATATAACCTGTCCAAATAGATACTATTAAAATAATCAACTGAAATGTAAGTAGAATACCTAGCAGAGTCTGGTACCTAGTACATGTCAAAACAATGTTATTAAAAAAATATTTTTAGTAAAGACACTAGAGGACTCAATACTGAAGTCACATTGGATTCCTAAATTCATATGAAAGATTCAGATACACAATTTCAGCTCTAATGAGCTAAAACTTTACTAACAGGATGATATAAGTATCCCTCAAACATTTAGTATTTGAAGAAGTCTTAAATAACCTTGAAAAGACAATTTCAGTGCTTCCAAAGAACTCTCCTATAAATATGCAAGTACATAGATCAAACTGAAAGATTCTTTTAGGCTAAAATAAATTGTTAATTTCTCAAAGGAAGTAACCTGAAGTCTTGGTTTTGTGAAGGTAGTATCTATTGTCATCCTGTTGTCCTCTAATGAATAGAAATTGTTCTACAGAATATTCTGAGAGAGGGGACTCTGTTGCTCATCTCCTTAACATGGGATACAAACAAACTAGTTGAATTGTGGGCGTTGATCAGATACTCACAAGTCAAAGAAGCCCAAGTTCCAGGCAAGTGCCCCTGCCTAGGCGCGTGTAAAACGCCTTCGGGAGCACCAAGTCTCCCACTGGAAAAGTTGATGGGCTGTCGTTGTAGGTTTAAAGTATTAATAATTTAAGACAAAAGAAACTGAAAGGTGCTATTCTTCACTTGAAAGATCCAGGAAGAGAAGTGGCCCATTAATCTGGTGGGATTTTTGTTGTTTTTCACCCTGGCCCAGGCTCTGAAACCAGGTTAGAAGACTTTACATTTCTTGTACCTTAGCTACGTAAGCTCATTAAACTTTTGTCTGAACACATAGCCTCCTCTCTTTTCTACTCCACCTTATGCAAGGATTTTAAACTCTAATAAAGGTAGACTTAATTTAGGGTGCTCCAAACATTATTTAATTACAAAACATCCTTTAGTAGGAAAAATGGACATAATTTATCATTTCTTGATTTTTGAAAATTGCTCAATATCTAAATTATTACTAAGGACATGTCTTCAAAATCTGTTTTCTTTCATTTTGCATAAAAAATATAAAACAAAATTTTGGACTCAATCTGTGTAGGTAATCATTCTGCTTTAGAACATGGGTATTTTAAAGTTGAAACTGGTGAAATATCATGCATAATTTAATTATAATGAATAACAAATTTTATTGATAAAATTTTGCATATCACACATTACCAAGTATGGCATTAGAGCTATTCACACTTTGGACAGCAGGTGGCGATGCAGGAAAATAAACTAACAGAATTTGTAATATTAACATTTTCTGGTGAAGTTTTATTCTCATTAAAATATTTTTTATTTCGATTCTTTTCATAGGAAATTTGGAAGCTAGGATATAATATTAACAAAATTATTATCCTACAATTCAAAGAAAAAAGCTGGTAACATTTATTCATATGTCCACATTCCCAGGTAATAATGATTTTAAGGCAACTTATCTATTGCCAAGTTATTTTTCAGAAAATTTGTGTCAACTTCAATATATGTATAACAGTCTTCACTTCGCTCACCTAAAAACTTACCATTTTCACTTGCTAAATTATAAATAAAAAGTTATTTTCAATATCTTAATTATTTGAACTTCATAGATGGCTAATGAAGTAAAATCTTCACAATTTTCATATAATCCAATATAGTCCAATTTTTGAGATCACTGCTTACAGGATAATTTATGGTCTGATTCTTGTGATTTCTTAAAGTAATTTTATACTTACAATACCATCCTTTACTCAAATATTTACTGACTGTAGTCTCTGCTTATCTTAATCAATTTACTTAATCTACTACTCAGTTAATCACAGCTAATATTTGATGGCTGTTTGCTAATTTTGGTTTGTCTTGGTGGAGTTTCCCGCAATGGTCTGAAGTGATAATTAGATTTCTGCTATCTACTTTTTTAATAGCCAATTTCCCTTTTATTTAATAATTATTACTTCATGATCCTTCTTTATAGTGAATTAAGATTTAGTGAACCTCTCTAGAATTTTTTATTCCTTTCTCTTTCTACTACTTTCCTAACTTCTTAATTTTTCATATTAATAATAAACATGGTATATTAATGAACATGTACTGAGAATGGAAAGTGTGCCCAAGGGGGGAACTCTACTGGTATTACTCTACACTTCAATAAGCTATAGTTATAGTTTTAAGATGGTACCCAGCATGTGCTGAGGAAATGAGGATTACAGTATTAAACAAAATGGCCTGAGTCACAAAGAAACCAAGACTAAGAGTTCTTCCTCAAATCCAAACATATAGTACACTTTTTTCCTAATCTCTAATCACAAAACTCAGTGCCCATTCTCTGTCATGCTACTTTTTCATAATTGTCTTCCTATTGAACTTCAGAAAAAATTTTAATTAAATTAAAAATACATTTACCAATAAATTTGAAAAAAATTGACATCTCCACTAGAGTCAGCATTTCATTCCAGGAAGAATTATTCATGATTCCCACATTTATTACTGTAACTTCTTTTCAGCTCTTCCATAGATATTTCAGATATTCTTTTCTTGCATTATAATTGCAGATTCTAAATATTAGTATTAAAAGTGCTGCCAGATAATCCAGGATTTGGACTTGTTATAAAAATAATTTTAAATTCATAAGTAATCCCTATCCAAGGAAAACCAGAAGATGTGGTCACCTTCCCACTGTTAGAAGCACCATGAATGTCTTTGCGAAGGACAGTCTTAGAATTGATAACTCAAGTGCTCAAACTGATGTTATTGTCCCCTAACACTGGCTGCTGGTTTGTGGTTTCTGTCATCCATTATAAAAAATCTGATGAGAAATTTTCTACTTTTGTACTCACTGTTGAGAAACCAAGTTTAGTCCAGGTCCTGCCTCTAATAAACATCAATGGACACAACTGATTCAATACTTTTCTATGAGTTTTATGTTTTTTTGAAATAAAATTTTACTAGATCACTTAGCACCTCAAAGTCTACAATTTGATAGTTTTAACTATCCACTGAAAAAACTTATATACAGGGGTAGGAATAATAAATTCTGCATTTGTCAAGAGAAAATGGCACCAGTAAAAGAGTGAAAATATTAACTAAATTATTAAGACAAACTCTTTGCCTGTACTTATAAACCATGGTCCATCAAAACTTTTGATAAATATTTTCTTTTTTAAACAAACATTAACTTTAATCACAATATACCAAAATACAGGCTGTTCACCATTTCTGAAATGTTGAATAATTTCAAAATAAATTTCTGAGGATCATTTTAACACATTCTATTTATATTTTGATTTATAAAACTTTAAACCTCTCTAATCAAATATATTTAAAAGAATTTCAAGCAATTAAGTGTGTTTTGTTCTTTTGCTGAAAAGATAGTTTGTATTTGGTTATGGGGTATGCCCATGAGAGGGGAAATGAGTGGAAGAGGTGGTGTGAAAGGACACCAGAACTCTGGTGGTGGGTGTCGTGTGAAATATAAACTGAAATGCAGTTCAACATCCAAATTGGAATTTAGCATTGTGAACTAAAGAAATAGTGAATATTACTTTTAAAAAAGTAGTTTGTATTTAACTTCCACACTCATTTCTATTTGACATTTTTATATTTTTAGTTATCTTTTAATAAACCACTTAAATCCCAATTCGTCAAAATAGAAATATGAACAGCTTTTCTATTATATATCATGCTCAAGACATAAAAATCATGTAGGTATTATTTCTATTACAAATATTTTTCACAGCACTGTGGAAACTTAAATGCCAGCTCTGACAGATGAAACTTTAAGAAATGACCACACATGACCACATTTTCAAATCAATTCCCCTTTACCAATCACTCTAATGCAGAGCTGACCAACATATTCAATATTTTCATGAAGCCTGAAGCTGATTACTTAGAATTTCTCCTCTAGTTGAAAAAAGAAAAATTGTGGTGATGACTGGATTTTATTAAAGATCACAAAGAGGATGATATATGTATCTAATGTATTTGCAAATTAGAGCTTGAGTTACTATAATACTGATAATTATCGGTGAGGATGACTCTAGTCATAAAAAAAAAACACAAAGCCATTTGCCACAGATAAAAATCTGTTACAAAATTCTTGTATTTATGTAGTAGCACTTTTTCTCCCCTAGAACTATTAAGATTGACCAAGAAGTAGTTTATTCAGGGAGGACTACTGTGTGCCTCCCTGAAGTACTCTGTATCATAATATTTGATCAAAATAGGGTCTCTACACTCAAGGATTAAGTTCTTGGGGAGAAGGGAGGACAGGGTTACTGAAACTAAATATGTGTATAAAATAGCAGATGGAGAAACATGTTATAAGGAAAAATGAAGATAAAGTGACAAATAATAATTAAAGTGAAAGAATAATTCGAAGTCGCGTGCTACTTTGCAATATGGCAGTCAAGAGGACCCTATTGGATAAGGGAGTTTTTGAGTAAAAGGGTGACTGGCATGCAGCTATCTGGATTCAGAAGCAAAGAGTCAAGACTTAGGGTAGACAGAATAGTTTTCAATTTGTGCATATCTAGATGACATGTTCCTGCAGAAAAGAAAGGTCTTTTTAAGTTGATTTATTATCAGTTCTTTTAAACATGAAAGGGTATCTGAAATCAACAAAAACACTGATGAAAGTTACCAACTAGAGCTGAAGGAATTATATTCAATCTAACTCAGCTCCACTGAGATCAAACATATGAATATCTTTATAGTATTTGAAGAAGTTGAATATGATTATGGTACAAATTAATTTAAGAAGAGACATCAATAGAGCATAGGGTTAAGAAAGAAATTGCACATGGAGTTATCAAAAATATCTTTGAAATATATCTTAAAGGGTGTAATAAGCATGAGTTACTGAATAAAACATTAGAAAAGTAATTCATTGTAGGAGAAAGTAAATGCCATCCTTTGTATCTGAAGAGATCTTAACATGCAAATCATGACTTTGTGGCAAAGCCCTTTACAATGGAAAGTACAACAACAAAAATTTCATGTCTTAGCACATGTTTTCAAGCAGTAGTATAAACATCAAAATTCTCAAAATGCTGTTTTTAGTCTGTTAGGAATTTGCAGAAATAGGAGTTTGCTTTTGAAATAACAAGATTAAAGTCTATACCTTCTACTATTAAAAGTTTTAGTATAATTTCAATGTATATTTTCTTTTGAATTTAAGCCTGATAAACATGACATTAAGTAACTGTAAGAAGCTCAGCTAACATGATAGCTCGGGTCAGCCAAATTACTAATGTATATCTCTGCTTTTGGGCCATGGAAATTTTTCTTAATTTTTCAAGTTCCAGTGAATAGATGAGTAACTTTTGTATTTTTTAAAACAAGAGCTCCATTCAGAATAAAAGTATCTTCTCATCTTGAAAATCACTTTTCTGTTTCTAAAACTGCAACTGCAACTAATTTCTAAGTATCTTTTGTTCACTATTTAATTAATGGAAACATTTTTTATTATGTTTGTCAACACCTTCTTATAAACGCTCTTTATACTTGCAAAGTAAGTCATCGTCTGGCAATCTCTTTTGATAAAACTAAATAACCTTTATTATTATTATAATCTGTAACTTTGTTCTTTTCAGAGTTTTTCCTTCATCTCTATTTCTCTGTATCTTTTAGATAAAGAAAAAAATTATAAGTCCTATCTTAAAAAATCTAGACTATTGGTGATAAGGTATTATCTATTAACATATTATGTAAAGATGCTGATTTATGAGATGATGCACACCTTAATACCTATCTAAATTTATAATGTAATAAAATTACAAAAAAGATATGCCAGAGGGAACTTTGGTTCTTTTGATGAAATTAATTCCACTCCTCCTTATTTTTAAATAACTTCCCTCCCAAAAACAAATGACTACAAGACTAAAATATTCATAAACATGCAAATATTAATAATAGCAGGAATTACCAAGATCTTCATATTTACGTCAATAATAACCATCGAAGTTATAACAAGCTCACAGATACATGTTGGATTTTATTAAATGTACCTCCTTAATGTACCCCAATTTCCCTCACTGATTTGGAATCACTTGGGAGATTCTGCATTTCTACCCAGCACCAGGCTCTGCTCACACTGCTTGACCAAACTCCATTTTAAGGAGCAAGAATATAAACTACATTATTCTTGTTTGTTGACATAAGTGAGATATGAATCAACATAAAGTTTTCTTGAAATCTAGATGGATGACTGTTTTATAAGACACGAAATGAAATTACTCTCCAAGAATTCATTTGTCACAAAACCATACTCGCATGCCAAACAGCTTTTATTTTACTGAACTCTGACAATAAGAGAGTCTGCTTCCTACAGGTGGAGGAATCCCTTTTAAATTTAAAATTTACAAGAACTTCCAATATGTTCATCATGATATACAGAGTAAGAAAGTTCCTCAGTTAAGAAAACTTATATTCCTGTCTATGAACACATTAGGTACATTTCATAAGGGAAACAAATTTAAAATACATAATAAAACAACAATCCAGATCGTGTCTTTCTTGCATATATAATACATATCTGTAATTAAACAAACCCCAACTCTGACATTAGTTGGTGGTAAACTGACAAGAGTTAGGAAGTATCTAGATTTTATCCTACTTGTAATCTAACAAACAAGCATCTTACAATTTCAGACACTGGCAGAAAAATATAAGATCTTTGGGTCAGAGACAAAAGGCAGTTTATTACTCAAAGCAATGACATTAGGTAAGGTAACATCTTTGTTTGCATCCAATTCTCACAGGAGGGTGGAAGGGGTGCCAGGGCCACCTGCACAGGCAGGAGCTATGTTTCAGACAAGGAATCCCAAGATGAGAAAACCCTGGATCTTACTTAGAAACTGCTGGCAGCTGACCCATCTGCCAATCCAGAGAGGAAGAGAAACAATACCTTAATTCCCCCTTCTGGGGGAAGGAAAAAGCTCTATTCTATCCTAGAATAATTTAAGCAAATTGGTTGTTAATGTTTAGACTTGAACAATATGACATATTCAAGAACTATCTCCATAGGTTGGTAGAAAAACATCAGAAGGTAACAATTATAACCATAACTATGATTATAATATATGAGCACTTTACATGTTATTTCATTTCATTTTCAACAATATTTTGAAAGTCAAACATGATTTTGTTCATTTCAAAGGGGAGACAGCTTTATAAGCCTTTACTTCAAAGGTTGTGTATTCTCCCTAGGCAATTCTACCTCCGAAGCCAAATTGTCTGAGAAGGAAACAGGGCACTTAACCAGAAACAAGCCTCACTAATGTCACCAATTCATTCCATCACTATGTTGCTCTTTATTCAATACAGACCAACACATTTTGTTTCCCTGATCCATGAACATGGCAAACATTTTCAGTCTTCAGCAGAGCATATATAGATTTACCATATATCACTGACACAGACACACAGGAGCACAAGCCTATCTCAGACAGAAGTCTGCACCCAGGGAATCCGCAGGTCTTTTTAGAAGTTATAGTTAGTGGGTGGAGAGAGGTCTGCCTTCCCCTCCAGCCTACTTGGCTATGGTTCTTCACTCTTGATTTTGTGTTTAGATTTTATAGACTGTCCCCTCTACTACTGTTTAATAACTACAATCTGGGCAAAGCCTAGGAATTACTTTTTTTTTTTTAAGTTCTCTAACAGTAAGGATATTTGAAGGAATTATATTTTGATTATTTCTTTCTTGGTGAGCAATCAAAAACAACATTTTATAATGTCCATGATTTAGAAAAACTTACTAGAAGGAAACTAATTCAAAGGTTGTTAATATTATCATAACAGCCGTATTGATTCTTGAGGAAATAAGTGATTTCACTGAAACACAAGACTATCTTCTTCAGTTGTTAACTTTGAACATATTGCTTACAATTAGTTTACAACATCCTTTCATCCTCCAGTGCAGTGACTTGCAGAATTTTATTCCTAGAATGTCAAACTCCCTCACATTCATAAACAAATTCCACTCACTGTGTCAATATGTGAAATTCTTATTGTAAATCAGAACATGCTGTGATTGAACTGCTCCTATAACCTACCACTTATGTCTATCAAAGCATGAAATGGATTAGTGGGAAAACAGCTACATTGTGCTTGCATTTAAGCTTTGCTTAACAGCAGCCTTCCTGAATAGCTCTGGAAAAATGGAAACAGTAGAAAATGATGCAGCATTCATTCTGATATCTCAGACATGATTTAAGCATAAAAATGGCTGCTCTTTAAAAAAATGAAACTCACAACTCTAAACCTAAAATGAGAGACCGCTGGATTTTTCTGTCCGGGGCTTGGACAGGTATTAATATAGACTGTTGGCATAACTCTTTGGAGGACTGACATGATCTGAGGTAAGAGGATTAAGAGAAATGTTTGAGGGCATTGTGAGAAAATTAGTGACAACGATACTTTAACAATCACTACCCGGTTTCTTAAATGCCTTAGAATATTTAGATTATTCAATTGTTAAACGTATTTAATGATAAGGGCCCACATATTAAAAATAAAAATGAAGTTTTACATTTGTCACAAAAACATTGTATAAAAATATATTTCTTAAAGTATTAACTTCAGGCATTTTTTTCCCCCAAATAAAGCCTGATAATTAGGCATACCCTGTTGGCCTAGCACGTTAAACCTGATGCAGGACACGTAGATTCCATATATTTCAGTGTTTCTGGTTCAAGACCCAGGGTCAAGGAAACGACCAAGATGAGTAAGTGAATAAAATAAAGTGGTTCTTCCTCTTCTCTCTTCCTGCCTGCCTACCTACTTTCCTTCATACCTGCTTGTACCCTTCCTTAAATTTTTTATATCTATAACTAATAAAACTGAATAATTTTTTAAATTTATGATGTAAATATGGATGACATTAAATATTTTATAAACAAAGAAAAGAATATATGAAGTTGACAGGAGCAAAGGAGCAAAAGATACATGGCAAAGAAGTAAAATATCTATCTATCTATCTATCTATCTATCTATCTATCTATCTATGGACATAGATGTAGATAGATAGGTAGGTAGATAAAGAAGATATACTACATAGACCAGATGTAGCATTTATCTGAAATTCATAAATATAATTAATATATTTTCTAAGTCAAGTACAGCAATTTCCTAAAAAGAGTCCTCTACCAAAACATAAATAACATTTTTAAGTGAATAATTCAGATTGAAAAAGTAATATTTTGCTTCTATAATTTAATCATTTCTATCTTAGAAATTCAAATATCTTGAAATTTCTTTACTTAAACTTATCAGCTATCACTTTAAAATTAATACATTTAGTTTATATTTTCCTTCAGAATTCAGTCACATTAACATTTTGGTCAAATGTAGCCTCAAGTGAAGAGAGCTGTGCTCTAATACTGTCTTCTCTTAGGTTACTAGAATTCTGTTTCTTCATCTGTAAAATTAAGAATAGTATTATCATTTACTTGACAAGACTGTGAAGACTAAATTAGTTTCCATGTAGAACCTCATATGGCTCCTACCATGTGAATAGTTTTAAAGAAATAACTGTAATGATTCCCTATGATTTGTGGTTAAATTGAACAGCACGCACAAATAAACATAATAAACACACTTCCACTTCAGATCTTATTCATATTGGTTTTCTAAAAGAAAAATATGGAATAATACAATCACTTAACATCATTTACAGATATTTTAATACTGAAAATAGAATAATGAAAATAGAATTATTCTGAAATAATAAACAAAATTATAAAGTTTAAAAAATCTAAGTAGAGTTGACCAATTATTTATTACCTTATGGTAAATAAGATTATATACAACTAAAGTAAATTAATGTTTCCAAACAAAATATCCAATATATTAGGAGTTGAAACCAGCAATAAGTTTCTCTGGGAGTAGAATGAGAAATCACTATGACTTCATCTTTCAAATATGTTGTCTTATGATTTGCATGAGAGGTGCATTTTCCAATATCCTTTTTTTCTAGTTTTGAATACATAACTGAGATATTTTCATGAAATTTAACTTGAGATACATTACCTCCAGATCAAATTCAAGTCCAGCTCTTTCTACAAACAAAAAATTCTGTTTACCTATATCTATTTAACTCACATCTTTGGCAGCACCAAGTGAGGGTGCCTAAGAAAGAATTTGCAACAAAGTCTGCATTAACTTGGTTTACAGAACCCACAAGGAAATATCTTGCAGCCGTATTTCTTAATACTGTGTTTAAGAAGTTAGTTAAAATTGCTCTTTAAAGAAATACACATTTAACAACCATAGTATTTATAGGAAAAGCCACATTCTATAAAACTTGTCAGGTATTAAGAATGGGAAGGCCAATCCATTTAAGTTCCTTTCCTAGGAAAGTATGAAAGCATCACTAGGTGCTAAGGAAATTTTAAAAGCATGAAAACCATTTAAACCATTTAAACCATTTCTACTATTTAATCATAAATTATTTAAAACCCATTTGCTAATAACAGTATGAAGCTTCTTACTGAGGTAGATGCTGTTGATTCATCCATATGTTCGTGCATGCCAACTCAAATTTAACTACCCAAGATGTATATAATGGCCTGGAAACACCTGGGAATTAACATCGCTTGGGAGAAATTGACTTTAAAGACTGGAGCACATTTTTCTCTTGAAAGAGAATACTGATTCATCTGATCTACACTTATTCTCAGATTTACAGAAAGAGTGATAACTTGGTTGATGATCCACCATTTATAAGTTTCCTCTCTCCTCTCCCCTCATATTTACCTGTCTTTACTAAATTACTCTCAGATGAAACATTTGTGCTTGAATCTCTGCCTCAGGTACTATTTCTGGGGGAAACTACAGAGCAGTGGTCTTAGGAAGCAGAACATCAGGATGGAATTCCAGAATTAAATTATATACCAACTATTTGGTAATAAAGACATCACTGGCAAATGGCTGCTTATCAGTCATAACTGATATCAAGAAAACCCCTCAGATGCTATAGCCTCACAATTGCTATAATTTTCATCTGTGGTGACTGGAACACAGCAGAGACTGAAGAGGACACACCTAGCATTTGAGAACTATGGGAACCATGTAATCATTAAGGGATGGAAGTTGGAATGCTGATCTTCAGGATGCAATATATCTTTAACCTGCTGTCCATGAATGTGGTGGACCAGCTTATATCTGCTCATTAAATACAATGGTTACATTTTCAGAAAGGTTCAAAGTCAATTTTAATCTTGCGTCTTCGGGTAGCCTGAAATTGGTCCTGGTAGGAGAATATAATTATGATAATTAGCAAATGGCTACAAATCATCCTTTCCCTTCCCATCTGGCTCTACTCCCAAAGGGTAGTAAGAGGATGAGAAACAAGGCACAGAAGTAGGAGTGTCCTGTCTCACCATAATACAAAGATCTACTTGAGAAATGTATATCCTGTCCCTGTATCTTTAGACTCTGTAGAAATCAATTTTCTGTTTTGTGAGTATGTATGTGCATGTGCTTCCGAGAGAGAGAGAGAGAGAGAGAGAGAGAGAGAGAGAGAGAGAGAGAGAGAGAGAGAGAGAGAGAGAGAGTGTGTGTGTGTGTGTGTATGTGTGTGTGTGTGTGTGTAGGTATGGGTGAGCTGTTATACCTAACAGAGTCACATTAAGAATTTCACTAAGTATCTGTCTATAGCTATTATCTGGATATTTTGAGTTTCTCGAGCTATAAAAGAAAAAAATTTTCTGGCAGAGCGCAGCTGACAAGGAGATTAGCATGAGGGTTGCTACTACACAATGTAAGGAGGAGAATAGTACACAGAACTCAAGATGAATTCAAGCACTTCCATGCTGCGTGATGATAGTGAATGACAGTTTCAGGAACCACTATTTGAATGGACACAGAAACCATGGAGTCAGTGTTGTCTGGAATAAAAATCTGGGTCACCTCACCAAACAAGCTGCCAGTACAAGTTGGTCCAGTGTGAAAGGAAATGAGGAAGGATTTTACAAGAGACAAAAGATTAATATAAATTATACATTCAATTCTAACTCTTAACAGCCCACCTTTCTGATGTACTATATTTTTTGTTTAATTTTTCAAAATTATGAACAATTTCCATCTTTAAGAATCAGTGATTGGATACAATGGACACTGGCCAGACTTCCAACAACCCTTATAAGGACAGGCAGTTAGGTAGACATGGCCTGAGGCAGACAGGAGACAAGTATGAGTAACTAACAATAAAGTGACAGTCCCACTGGTGGCAAGAGGCAAAAAGGAAGCTGCATTGGTTGAGGAATGTAAAAGGGGACTTAGGAGAAGAGAGAACTTTGAGAATGTTAGGAAACATTAGATGGTATCCAGAGGGTATCTCAAGCCCCTTATGATAAGAAAAATGAATATAAACCTGTCTTGGAGGATGGCCAGGGGGGCTTTCTTTCCACCTCTTGGAGAAACTGAGGCCACCTGTTCGAAACCCATTCCAAATGTACTTTTCATGACCTGGTAAATTCTTACTAGACTTTATTTCTTTCTGTTTGGCATTTCTGAATTCTTTTCATTCACCAAGACAAGGATTGAAGCTTGTTTATTCATTCCCACAGTGACAAGATTTGTTTGTTTCACAACACTGACACCATCACCAGCGATATTCTGTTTTAACTGTCTTGTGGTCAAAATCCATTCTGTCCAAAGACGAGGAAAGCTACTACTTAACACTTTAGGTCCTTTGGACTCTGGCAGAATAAGTTTGAAATTCATAATTGTCACAGCTTCTAGGGTTTCTCAGAAGGATTAGGTGCCTTCAAAATAAATTAAGATCCCTTAATTGGCCTCCTTTGTTCCTTCCCCTGCTTTACTTCCCCACTACTTTAACTGGTAGATCATATACAAAATAAACTCCTTATTTTAAATCTATGAGTAAAATATCAGCTTCTGTAAGATAGCTGATAAACACATTAAACATTTTTAATATCTGCTGGTTTTATATAATTTCACTAGCTATACCCATTGTTTTTGTCTTTTCTATGCAAAGACAATGATTGTAAACATCCCAATGTCATTATAATAAATGTTTATTTTAAAATGAAGCTAAATAAAAATCTTTTCTGATCATTTTATTTGAGAGATTAAGTATTACATTTTGCTTGTTCAAAATGTTAAGTGGTGATCTAACATACCCAGTTAGATGGTAAAATGAAAGTGACATGAATCAGAGACCTTACACAGATTAAGATCAAGTCTTACTAAATAATGTCAAGGATACCGATAAGTTAAAGAACTGCTAGTACAGATCAAACAGAAAGATGTGGATAGGGATAGCAGCTTCCCATTACTGTGGGTTGAACTGTGTTCCCACTCCAATTCATATGGTGAAGTTCTAAATCCCAGGACCTCAGAATATAAAAGTATTCAGAGATAAAGTCTTCAAAGGGGTTTTACCATTACATGAAACCTTTAATAAGGACATGATCCCATATGACTGGTATATGATTTAAAAAAGCAATGTACCCTGGGGTTCAGAGGTTGATCGTAGAAAAGAGTCAAGGAAAGAAACCAACTCTACAAGACTTTGATCTTGGACTTCTAACCTCAGATGTGTGAGAAAATAAATTCCTGTGGTTTTTTTCTAGTCTTCTGCTATGACATACTGCTTTGGCTCAGGACAAAGATAGTCTCAAAAAGATACTCAGGGTTAGTTGTGTAGTGGATCTAAACTATGAAATATCTCTCATTTATTACCCAGAGAGTTATATCAGAAGTGGAATATATTTAGGGTGTCTTGCCTCTTTGATCCTAGGTTCTATTTACTAGTTACCTAATAGTAACTATCCTGCTGAAAACAGGAATAAATACTCTTCCTCTTAGTAAATATCAGACACAGTGCTCTGGCTAACAAGAGATTATACCCAACTCCCCCATCTACATTTTTTTTTTCCCCAAGAGTGCCTTTCCAATGAAGGGAGAAAGTCAAGAAAATCAATGCTTTAATGCCTTCCTCCTGAGCAGTTTCAAAGAAAGGTCCATTCTCCAACATTCAAGATAAAATGATCTCCCTAGAAATTCCTCTTCCTTCACCTTCATCTCTATTAATACAACCAATTCAAATGTGAAATCACATCTACCAGTAAAAGGTCATGATATTTTTTGCCTAAATGCTATGAGTTAAAATGAGACTGGCAACATTTATTTTGTCCTGCTTCATTTATTTCAAACTCAGTACTCTCTAACTAAGAGAAGGCAGGTCTAAGGTGGTTTTGGAGAATTAAGATTTTAAAATAGATATACTCAAGTATCTATTAATTCTTGTGTTAATCAAAATTTTTTTAAAAAATGCACTATATACATGAATCCAGTATGAAAATGGTTATTTAAAGAACAGACAAATTCCATTTAATGAGATTGTCTAATTGCTATTATTAGGACTTATAAAGGAATCAGTGAGTACTGAGATCATGTCACATGTTTAACCTCTTCTGAATGAAGGAAAATATGTATAATATTCTTCTTTCATATTCATTACTCGATTACATCACTTAGAAGAAAAGTCTTAGAAATTTAAAAAAAAAAGACATCAAAGTATAGGAAAATTAGTAACAAGACAATTCAGTAAGATTTTTTTAATAGCTCAGAATTATCTCAGTCTATCTTAGCAAAACACTGTGAAGTATTTAAAGTCAAGGAAAGAGAGAAATTGCAGATTTAACTCAGCAACAATGCAGTCATCTCATACTTACTGAAGCTACATTCACAAAATCGTCATCTGAGAGAGTTTCCAACATTTCGGAGACAGATGTTCGGATCAGTTTAAGTGTCAATCCACTAACACTTCCACTCCTATTAAAAAAAAAAAAAAGTCCATGCATGTATTAACATGTATTAACTAAGTATTTAATCAACACTAGACATTCTAAGACAAGACAACTTATACACTGGCTCTAGATCATTTATTTAATATTCAAATAATTACTTATCTTCAAAAAGTCAGTAAGTCATATTTTGTGAGTAGAAATAAATGATAAGAAATCATGTCTTTCTGTGATACTAACACCAGAATGTGTACATTTTTTCTATATTAATAATTAAACGTAAGTGATGATATGGATACTCATGGTATATTCAATCATTCAGTAAAATATGACATATACCAGTTCTGTTATTCAAGTTAGCAGTGAAGCTACAGGGGCTAATAGAGTCATTGCCATAGGGAATCCATTGTTTGAAATAATTAAACTTCTACTTACGAAGCAGCATAAAATTTCAGATAACAGTGATTTCTGGACAAGATGTCTTGTTTTGTATCCTAAAATAGAAGTTCTCTGTGGTTTAGTCTTCATCTTTCTTATCTCTACATATTCTGTGATCCTCAATGACCTTATCTGTGAGTAGTGCTTACCTTTAGGCAACTAACTCCCACTTCTACATTCTAACTCTCAACAATTTCCCCAGTCTTATATTTCTTGCTACTTGATTAAACTACTAGAGGCTCAAAGTCGGTAATGCAAAAAAATTTCTTTCCTCTTTATGTTCCTGGTACTAACCATAGTACCTTCTTAATCTCCCTACCCATTCTGTCTCCCTTACTCCTTCCACTTTAGAGTGTTGCCAAGGTGAGCAGTCTTCCATCCATCTCTTTCTACTCTGGCTCAAATCTTCATTACCTAAAGAACTGGGATAACATCTACTTCATCAACTCTTAATACCTCTTCTCCCCATGCCAACAATTAAAATTCCAGAAACATACCTTGATCCAATACTGCTAATATCTCATAGCTACCTGCTAAAAAATCAACAATATCAACAGCTCTGCATTAAAAAATTTCATACTCTACCTCTGTCTTAGACTTTACTCTCTTCTTCCTCTACATCCTTGATATAGTTCCCCAGGTATTCTTACCTATGCTACTCCTATCAATTCTTCTATCTGAAATCCCACACTTTCCACTGTCCTTCTAGCTTCCTTATCAAATCTCAACTGTAAGAATTCAATTTTAATGTTACCTTCTTAATGAAGTCTTCAGTGACACTTTAAATCAAAGTGCTCTCTCTTCCCATGGACTCCTGTAGTGCTGTGTCATACTTTATATCTATTACCTTTTAAATTATTTTTGTTCTTTGTGAATATGGTTTAGATTCACACACATACACACACATAAATTATTTTTGAGATCAGAGACCATATTTTAATCATCTTTTTCCTATATTTTCATATTATATATAAGATAAAATCAATGCATTTCTACTGAAAATAACTTTTTAAAATGGTATTTTGACTTCATACTTATTTTCAATCTTGGAATACTCATGTGGGTTCAAATATTTCAATATGAGAATTTATACAAATTATTACATATTCAGTACAATTATAATATGATATTACCATTTAGACATAAGGATATTAAGGACTGGCATATAACAAAATTCAATAACAATTTAATTAAAACAAGATGTGGCTTAAGTACATTTTAAGAAATGAAATAAGGTTTAAATTTAAGTTACATCTGTCACACAACTTTCTCTTTTTCAGCTTAGGTTATAAGATTTGAACTTTTTTACCTCAACAAAAAATAGGAAAATTTTTCAAATGTTGATACTAGCCTATGATTAGATTTAGTGCCAGAAAAAGGGAGTGGGTGGGTATTGTTTCTTCAATGTGGCAAAGCTATGTGAGGATACACATTTTTTTTTCTCTCAGGGAAAATAACCTAAGAATATTATGCCTTGCATTTTTAAATCTTCGATATTGCTTTTAAAAGCTAAATCTCTATCCTGCCATTCCACTTCTGGGTATTTGCCTAAAAGATATAAAAACACAAAAATACACTCATCTGCATGGATGTATGTTTCCCCATGTTTATTGTACCGTATTCACAATAGCTAAGAACTGGAAATTACTCAAGTGCCTAATGTCAGACGAATGGATAAAGAAGATGTGGTGTATATATATATATACATATATATATATATATATATATATATATGTATATATATATATACATATATATATATATACACACACAATGGAATACTACACAGCCCTTAGAAGAGATGAAATCCTGTCATTTGAAAAATCAATGATGGAACTAGAGGGGATTATGCTAAGTAAAATAAATCAAAAGAAGAAAGATACCAGATGACCTCACTTATAGGTGGAATGTGAATAGACACAGTGAAGGAACAAAGAAAACAAAACCAACTCTTAGACACTTGCAAGAGAACTGAGGTTACCAACAGGGAATGGGAGAGAGGGGCAATAGGTGATGGAGCCCACTGGACATTGGTGAAGAACACTTGGTGATCTGGTGTGCTGACATACATCTAAGGAATGGGGAACCTATTTTAATTTGTTATTTTAATTTGTAATTACTACAATTATATATATATTTATATATAATATATATAATATGTATATTTATATATACATACACATATACATATATATTTTAAAAAACACACTAAATCTCCATAGTAGGGTATAGGGTTTTTTTTTCCTAAGTTCTACAATTTCATCATAAACTTTATTGGAAGATTTTACACACACACATACACACACACTCACGCATACATACCCCCTTTATCTTGAAGTGATGTAATAAATTTAAAAACAAAATAATACCAATACAAAAACTCCTAGATGTCTTTCTTATATATTGGCATTTTCCTTAAAAAGCCCCAGTACTGACATTCAATATATTTACTATTTATCTATTTAGTGGTTAAAAGCCCTAAAAGTTATTGGACTCATTAATGACTAAGTGCCAACTATATAATTCCATTATTATTATAATATCTATTATTTTTGGTAGCTGGAACTATAAGTTTTACTTACAATTGTTTAAAATACAAAGCCAAAAAAAAAAGTCTCAGAATTAGAACCATCATAATTTTTATTTCTAAAATAGCCTGCTCTTTCAGTGAATCTTTTGTTTCTTTACTACTTTAATATGACATATATGAATATAAAAGTCATCATAATTATTTCTCTTTTATTTTCAACCAATCATTTCTCATTTCCGGTGCATTCCTGTTATGTGTAATTCCTCCTATGTTCTCAGTATAAAATATACACATAAAATCTAACTACTCACACATCAACCAGAATAAGCATGTCTTTAGGAGATGCAGCTCCTTGGATGTACCTGAAACAAATACATAATTATTATTTTTCTCTTGAAAAATATGAAACATTTTTTACTGAATTGCTATTTAATATCTCTGAGAAAAGCATTTTCTAAGCAGATTTTTCATTCTCAGTAAACCATTCTCTTTTATATCTTTACTTTTTTTAGGGAGGAAGCAGGTAGGAATGAAGGCAAGTAGGTAGGAAGAAAGAGGACGAAGAAGCATTTTTATTTAGTTAGTTTTTCATTTTGGTTGGTCCCCCGGCCCTGGTTCGTAAATGCAGGTTCTTGGGCTTATGTGTACTATTTTGCAGCCACGGACTTAACATTTAATATATTTATATTCATATACTTAATATAATAGTAGAGTGTTAGAGGCATGACATTTTAAATCATTTTAGATAACGCTATCAAAATAAGAAGATTTTTTTAATACCAGAGGCACAATAAATGAATTTTGGAAGAATATGTTCCTAAAAAATAATTATTTTATACTCTACTTTGTTGATCAAGGATTATAAAATCAATTCTAATATAATAATAATATGATTATGTCTTTTTAATGCAAAAAATAAAGACAAAATAGATAAGTGGTGGAGCAACATGAAAATGCAACATAAGCAGAAAAGAAACACAAAGAAACAATAAAGCAATAAAAATAGAACAACATATAATATTACTACCAAGAGTTCCAAGGAGTGACTCTCAAACTTGGTAGTGTCTAAGAATCACTTGACAATCAGAGTCAGTGTGCCCATATTTAATCCAGCCCTATGGCTTCGGAATTTGCATTCGAAAGCAACTCTTGGAGATTTTATTCACATAGTTAAACCATTGCATGGAAATAAACTTAATTGCAGATAAGTGATCTGAAAAGACTTAAGGTCTGGCCATAGACAAATGGGGAACAAGGGGTCTGCATTTTCCCACAGGAAACTCAACAACCTAAAACTCAACCTTCTATTCACTTTCAAGGCTGCTCCTGCCATGACTCTAAATCTAACTTCTCAGAAGTTCACTAGATAATTTCCAATGGCTTTCAAATAATGTGCAGGACAGTTAGTATATACTCAAAACTATGTGTTCATGAGACAGTTTATAACTTGTACCTGATTGTTTCTTTGTATGAAGGTAAGGGGGCAGGTTTTCTGGGATATGCAGATTGAGTTCATGTGTAGCATTTTACCAGTGGCCCTGCCATGCCTCTCAGTGGAAAGATGAGAGGATGAAATATTGTCTGCCTCTTCTGGACGGCACCCAGTTTCTAAGTTTCTCCCTAAAAGTGAGTTCCCGAACACACGTCATGAGATGTCATAGTCTTTGCCTCCGTTCAACAACCCAAGGAGACACCTCTATGGCTCAGGCAGCTTAGACACAGGTTATGAAGGCCATGGACCTCAGTTTGAGACCTGGTGTCAGGAGAGGGAAAAAAATTCAAAAGTGGTTAAGTTACAGGTCATGTAAAGACCATGGATCTGGGTTCCAGACCCAGGGCTGGAGGGAGCCGGGTGGGGCAGTTGGGGATGAAAAACAACTCATGGTTCCACAGTCACCACACTTGGAGAAATATGAATAATTTATATACTAATAATATCTAACACTATTATATACGTATAGAATTCATGCAAATCGCTCCTGGGACATTCAACAGGATATTTAAAAAATCTTGAATGTACTTCCTCAGACTCAATCACCACGCTTAGAGTCTGTCTGTATCCTAGCAAAAAAATTCAAAATAATCTAAATGTCCAATATTAAATTAAAAAAATGACTATAGTCATTTTTAAAAAAATAATATATCTTTATGATAGATAATAAAAGGTATTGATATGAAAATAATAGTTACAAAGACCACTGTATGTAATGTGAGCTGGTTAAAAAAGATATATCTAAACATTACATCTATTTTTAAAAACTCAGATAAAATACATGAGTTTCATACATGCTTCCCAGTGACTGCTATTACCGGTTATTGGTACTTTAGTTTTATCTTAGGAGAATAAGTTATTTTAGTAGTGAAGAACAAACAAAATTTCTTTCTGGAAAAATAAAACCTAATCTATATAACTATAACTAACGGGCGCTCCTACCTTGAGGCTGATGCTCATTAGTTCATTGCCAGAGGCAAACTGTTTCCTACTCTCTCTGGGCACTCTCCTAGGCCTCTATTCTAAGCAATCTGGGAGCTTTTTAGTAGAGAACCCCAATAGCTAAAAAGAGGTTTAGAAACAACATTGAATATAAAACTGAAAGTAGTTCATTTGAAATGGATTTGATGAATCTTTTGTGAGGAAGGTTTGCTGCAACAGAGAAAGGGTGGGGACACCTCTGTAGACCAGACCCTGCAATGGTCAGAGAATATTCTGAACAATGGGAGAGCAGCACATACATTCATGCAGCCAAAGAACAGAACTAAAAAGGCAGCAGGCTCAAACCAACTGGCTGATCAGACTCACTAACCACTTTAGCCACTTTGGAGTAAACTTTATTTCAATATAAACTGCTTAACATGAAATTGTAGATGGGTCCATATATTAAGCACTTCATAACAGAATGAATTTAGGTAAGGAACTCTTGCAGTTGAGGAAATGCCTATTCCTGGAAAAGACAACCTTTTTCCTGGAAATTCCTGCCCAGAAATGACTGGAATAAGAATCCCCTTTACAAAATGTGGGACAGATGTCAGGGTTCCCATGAGTCACCTTGAGGAATGTACTTCCTCTTTTGCTTGCTGCAATCAACCTTCTGCTTGCTTTCAAGTCTGTTTTTGGGGTGATAATCTTTCATGATGGACACAAGGATCTGGTACCCAGGGGTTCACCAAAGCCCACACATTAAAAAGTTGAATAATATTACTGCTGCCCATTTGAACTCATTATTATTTAACTTTAACTGTAATTCTTTTTTAAAAAATCCCACCAGAGTTTTTAAAGCACTAGGCAATATAAATCCTAACAATGGAAAGAATTCCTCTAAATTTTTAACAAAAATATATAGCCTTATTTTGTCTATATAATCTCTTTAAAAATACAGCCTAAAAATTCTTACCACGGTCTTCTGCGTACATCATAAAGGTCGATCTTGTTTGGCGTTCTACTGTTATCAACCCATGGAGAAGCTAAGAAAAATAAAAAAAAATAAAACTATTAGATGCTATCTACAAAAAGTGCTATTTAAAAAAATCAGGTAACACCACCTACAAATTCCACTTCTCTCCAGCGATGCTGAAATGGGAGATAGCATTTTGATGCCCTTAGTTGTCTTCTCTTTTTTTAAATGGAGAACAACACAGTAATATAAAAACAGTCAACGTAAGTCAATTTTCTTTTTCACAGTATTTCTAGTAATAACTTGTAGACAGAGGCATTTTCTGAAAGCCAACTTAAACATTTTAGCTAGTATTCACAGGTTATATACTTTCTTTTTTCTCTGCTGATAGAAGACTTGACCTTAAAAGAAAATTATTTGTCACTAATCTAAACTACACTTTCTATTCTTTGATCCTTATATTTTCATTCCATGCCAGACTATCTAGGTCTACACAAAGTTCAGTGTTTTTCATGGTGGTATCACTTAACAGAATAATTTTAATCCTATTATTCAGTTATCTGATAATGGTCAGTTCATATTTCAACTTAAAGGTAAAATATGACTAAAATAACTCAACAAAAAGCTGTTGTCCTTACATTTATTTGAATGCTCTCTAGTAACAAAAGAACATTTAGTTTCAGAATTTTTATTATTTTTCAGTAATCAGAGAACCAAAACTACTTTGTTTAACTGCTTTGATTTTTAATGAAATTATGTTACATATTTTCTAATTAAATCTACAGCTAATTTAAAGGGTTTACATCCTGGTGGCTCAGGCTGCTGAGACAGCAGTTGGGGCATAAACCCAGGTTCATGATCCAAGGGGATGTGGGGGAGACGAACAAACTCAAATAAAAAAAGGTATAAAAGCTTTATAAGATTACACACACACACACACACACACACACACACACACACACACACACACACACACACCTCTTAGAACCAACAGAGTACAATAAATGTTGATAAATTAGATAATTTCATGCTGGAGTAGTCCCCTCTTTAAACATGTTTTGACATATTTCTCTTAGAAAAATTTAATAATATTTCCTATAACTGATACCCCACAATTTATTTGGTCTTTTCTTCAATGAGAAACTATGGAAATTACAAAGAAATTACTGATTCAGGTCTACTAGCCAACTAAGAGAATTTGGCCAATAAGGGTTTGTCAAAAATATATACTACTGAGCCTTCCTTGACTGAAATTTCTTCTTAAAGGTTGTATTATAAAATGATTTATTCATTTTAAATGCCTAGTCACATTTAAATGAAACAGTATGTATAAGTAAATACTCTCTTAATAGCCATTTGCTGATATAGTTAATGCAACTGGAAAGGTATATTTAATTTTTTCAATTAGTTTTTGCAAAAACTGAAGTGAGATTAAATATCCCACTTTGCTTTTTTTTTTTAATGGTAGCACTGAACTTGAGTCTGCTGGTAGATATGTCAGTTCACTTTCAATCATTCCTCTATAATTTCCGACACCCCGTTAGGGTGTTAGTAATAACTACAATTTTAAAGGAATTATTTTCTACTTTTAGTACAGTGTTGTGCTTCTTACATATTTATCACCTCTCACCTCCAAATTTACCCTTTTATCTTCCTCTGAAAATGGATATCAGTTCTTTAAATATCACTCTTTTATTAGGAAACATAATTCTAAGCTTGGTCAGCAGACAATGCAAGACAATTACTGAATGAGAAAAGCGGGGGCTTTGTGTACTAGTTCTGGTTTGTTTGCTCACAAGCTCTTAAGCACATGCAGGCTTCCTGGTGACTGTCTCCTTGCACTGTATCCACAGAGCTCAGCTCTTTCAGCACTTGATGCTTCCCCAGACCTCAGCTCCGGCAGCATGTGGCAGCATCTTCATACCAGGATTCTAGAGTGATCTCAGGCTCTCCAGCTCATCATGGCCAATAGCAACTTCTGGATATTTCTGTAGTTGAGGTGATTCCAGTGAGACACCTGGAACTCTAGATAGTGTATTTGAAGCAAATCCTTCTAGTGTGACACTGGAGAGAGCTCTCTGCCATTCAGTGGTGCCATGACCATGTCCCTGTAAGAAGATCCTCTCAGTTCAGGGACACTCTGGGGTATCGAGGTCTCTTGTGTTCTCCTAATCTTAGTCCTGAGGTCAGTTTTTATTATGTAGCAGGTTACTGAACATTCTCTCTGATATTCCTATTTTATTTAGAGCTCTCTGTGCATCTAGCCAATCCCTCATTACTCCAATTCCTGTTATATTTCAAAATTCTTTATTAAAAATAACTTTCCTGGTTCACAATATTATGTGTTTTCTCTCTCCTGTCTGAATTGAAACTGGTGGAAATGATTATGTGCAAAGAGAGAAGTGAGATAATTTATACCACTGCCAACACAAAGTGGCTACAAGTTGAAAGTGGTCAACGGATTTGGTAATAGTTGAATAAAACTGGAATTTAAAAGTCACATTTAAATTAGAATTATAAAGTCTTTGTAGATCACATTCATCTAAGATTTTTGTTTTTACCACAAATACAAATAGAAATTATGATATATAGTTAGTAATCTAACCTTGATAAAACATGTCTTTATCTGCCTTCTTTAAAGGCAGAAAAATCTACAGAGTACATTTTAATATAGTTTAAAATCCTATATGGTTTATGTTTTTAAATATTAATAATTTTCTTAGAAGTCTTCTGAGATATTTACCAGCAGGAATTATTTCTTGACTATACAAAATTAAGACATGTATATTATGGTAAAATTAAATAATGTACTTTCTAATTTTATATCACCAATTCATCTATGTAAAAACAGTATCATGGCATTTAAGTGGTACATTATTTATATATGTTCAGAATTATGGAAAATCAAATAGTAAAAAGGATAATAACCATGCAAAAAACTTCTCTGAAATAATCAGTTTCATAATGATGCACGATGAAAGCAGCATGTTTTATGTTACAGAACTAAAATCTCTATAAAGAGTAAAATGTTGCTCATTTGAAAGGTCCCTTTTGCTTTTAATAAAATTATACAAGAAAGGAGTAAAAATGATAGCCTATAACATGGGCATCACTTTTCTGAATGACATCATTAAGTGTGAATATAATCATTTATAAGAATGCTTTTCTCCTATCAAAAATGAATTGTGGGTGCATTTCTGACTAAATCTACTGGACTACAATTCTACTTCATGTACTATTTAGAATGTTCTATGTCAATTACCAAAACACTGATTTAAAAGACATTTGGCTTTACAATAACTCAGAAGACAAAAGTATTGTGTTAGAGAATAATTTTTGAGAAAATATGCAAATTTTAGTCAGTTTCTAGTTAATATGGTCTAAAAATAATAAAACAGTAACATTCATTTCTGCTGTTAGAAAATAATAAAGTACGTAATGATGAATAGAGGGCTGATTCTCTTGGTAGAAACACCATTTCAAGTGACAGCTAATTGCATTTCCAATTATCAAGTTCAAATGCATTTTTCTATTTCTGAAAGACTTCATATCTTGCCTCAAAAAAAGGGGAAGAAAGTAAAAATCACACACTGAAAATGCCTTTAAACACCAACCCTCCTCCTATTGCCTGGCCTCTAATTGCTGTGGATCACTATTTTAGGCTTGTGTCAGCCATTTCCTATGGAATATTAGTCATGGTTCTGAACTGTAAGTCAAGATAATGAATTTGGACTTAAAAAAAAACCCAGAATTAATTGAATAAATGTGTATTGTCTAGATCACAAAATTTATAAGAATGTGTGTTGCTGCCCAGCTATTACCTTCCCAAAATGGATTCTCCATAGTCTTTAATTCACATGTGGTTCCCACATCAAGATCCAGGATGAGACTTATTAAGAGAGGGTAAGTTATGTACCCATACCAAGGAGCCAGAGAATCGATTAAAGCAATTAGTTGAGTTCTTCCTATTTTGGGTTAAGAGATGGGCTCTGTTCCCTAAGAAAATGTTGAACCTGGGAAATACCATCAACATAAAATGATGATTCTATGTTAGTTGTGGTAACAATGAAACTTAAGGAATAACCTCAAATTTTCTGTTTCTTAGCAAGTAAAGTTTAATTTTCAAATAACAGTCTGAAGTAGATATTACTAGAAACAAGGGTATGGATTCTGCTCCAAACAAGTATGGTGGAACTTTTGCTTTCTTCAACAACTGGTTTACAGGATCACCCAGAGCACTGGCATGAGGTTGCTAGAGGAAGGAATTATAGAGATGACACACCTAAGTAAAACAATCTCAGGTTGGAAGTGACATATATTACTTTCACTCATATTGTACTGCTCCTACACTGATGCAAAGGACATCTGAGAAAGTGTAGCCCTGACTAAGCAGTCATTTGCAAAAGCAAAACTTCACAATGGAAAGGGGGTAGGGGATGGGGGCAGAACATTGGTGGGCAGGCAGCAGCACCAGCCATAGGTACAGTCAAGTCTTTTTATAACATCAAATTCTCCATTCTCAGTAATGCCTTCAAGTAAGCCACCTTTAAAATGAGGGAAATTAGGATTATTAAATTCAGAATACAGTAAATATAAAACATGTTGGAATTAAGATAGACTAAGATAATTTCTGGTCTAAATTTTAGGACTGGGATTGCTTACACAAGAATGACTCTAGAAATAAGAAATTAGAAGCCAAGTACTTTTCACTGATGTTGGTTTTATCAAATAATCCACAAGCACATTCTGCAGAAAGCTTGTAACAATTATGAACCCTAAATATGCATGAGGAACATCAAACTATGAAATCAGTTTAGCCCCAAGCCCATTTCTTCAGATGTGCCAAAGGCTTATGGGCGAGAGTTAATCCCACAGAACACTGTCAGGAGCAGTCGGAGAGTAGAGCCAAGAAACCTATTTTATTTAAGAATAGGAAGTCTCTGTGTCTCTTGTTTGTTAGACTCTGAAAAATACCATGGAATGAACCAATGATTGTTCTGTATTTCTTATTCTATTTTCCAAAATGAGAACTTTTATTGTGGTCATCCAGAAGACAGCACCTTTTATAATAATCATCTGGGCAGTTATGGGAAAAGAGCAGAGAAAGTTTAACTTGTATTCTGCTGTATTAGAAGTAGCCAAATTAGGTAGAGTCATACCACTATAGATGATGGGAAGAATTTATCTGATCCAGAAATCCTACATTTTGAGTAGGATTTTCAAATTTAGTGGGACTTTGGATCATCTCCAATAGGAGGTGACCATGTTCTTTGTGTGGGGAAAAAGCGTGTGCACAGATGCTTGTACAGCCTGAGAACAGACTGTGACGTTGTTTCAATATACACTTTTTGTTCTTCCTTGTAGTAGTAGTAATAGTACTCCTTAAGTTTTAGTTGAATGGTTACCAGAGACTATATTTCTCAGTCTCCTTTGTCAGAGTGGTGTTGTGATGAAATTCTAGTCAATAGTATATGAGCAGATGTGATATATGCATAATTTTGGGGCCATGCTATTTATCTTTCACTTTTTTCCCCCTCCTCTTTTTGCCTCAGTGGTGGCTACGGGAGTGCTGAACCAGTTTTAATCAAATAGATAGGACAACAACCTGCGGAATGTCAGATAGACAAACTTCAGTCGAGGGCTCACAGATCAAACTTGCCCTAATGATCTGGTTTCTATTTAAAGTAACACTTTACCTGAGAGAAACATCTATAGTTATGCTACACATTGTTTAAACAATCGAACCATTATCATGATTCCGGTTAGAATTTGCCCAAGTTACACAAATCTGGTTCAAGAGCTAAAACCTGGAGAATATATAAAGCGAAAATCTTTATAGTATTCAAAGTCTATATCACTATTATTATTTACATTCTTTTTATCAGAGAATATTATTTTGGCCTCAAGAGAGCTTACTGCTACATAATATTTATATAATAGTAAATAGGTAATTTTGATGTCTGCCTCTTATGAATCAACACTGAATTTGTGGGTGGACATAAGTTTCTGAAAAGTAACTGATTTCAAGACAATGGGAATTCTGAGATCAAATTTTTAAATGCTGATTGACTGAAGCTTTATGACACAGAACTATCAATGAGATTCACAGGGAAAACTAGAATACAGGCCGGCTCTGGTGAAGTAGTGGTTAGGTCTGCCGTTTCTGGCAGGGGCAGTCCACATACATCCCAAGGACCCACCAGGGTTAGCGATCAGTGGGTGCAACCAATAAGTACAACTAAAATTAAAATCCTCTGCCTGCTCACCTACCTGCTTTTGTTACTGCCTATAATGTTCCTTTAAAAAAACAAACTAGAAGACAGCCTACTGGATAAATGCTAATATGAAGAGTCTATACTCTTGTCTCTTCTTTAATTTTTCTTCTCTGGTTAGAAACAGTCTGGTAGGAATTAAGAGAAGAATTTTGGAGCTAGTCTCCCTAGATTTCTCATTGGCTGCATAAATTTGGATATATTACTTAATGTTTTTCAGCAATGGAAGAAATAAAAGTTCCCGTTACTGAGAATTATTGACTAAGGTTCAGTGATCTATACACACACACTTAGAAGTAGTTTTGACACATAGTAAGCGCTGAATATGTGGATATTCGAAAACAATTCACTGAGTCACTGAAACTTTATTACAGATTATAGGATTTTTTGTAAATGATAGACTATTCGAAGATGGGCTTAGATTTTAACCATTCAAAATCATCATTATGAGAAACACATGGACCATCATATCGATTCCCCATCATCATACTCCAGTCACATGATGCAGGCTAGTGTCATACAGCCAGTAAAAATTCTGATAATCTAAAAACTGACTTCACTGGGTCTTGTGGAGAATATTGGCATAGAAAAGAGGTTAGAATGGGAAAGGTATATATGCCAGGACCTAAATAATTTTAACTATGATTCCTCACACTTTGTCTCTGGATCATTTTATTTAGAACTGAATTCACTGGAGTTCTATTCTGATGCTTGTTTTCATCTCTAGTATCTATGATGTTGACTTATTTATCCCACTTAATTTAGCAAATATCTATGTTCACTGCTACAGATAAGACATTCATTGCTAAGGGAAATGACACATATATGGGTGTGTGTATTTATATATATGTATATACAGATAAATATATATATATAATATGTTATGACACTTGACTTAAAACTATACTACAAAACAATAGTAATCAAATAATTATGGAAGCTAAATAAAAGCAAATATGCATATCAATAAAACAAAACAGAGAGTCCAGGAATTAATCCACATATAAATGTACAAATAATATATGACAAACGAACCAAGACCATACAATGGTGCAAGGACAAACGTTGGTAAATTGGTGCTGGGAAGACAGGACAGTCACATAAAAAAGAATAAAACAAAACTACTATCTAAAACCAAACACAAAAATTAATTCAAAATGGATTAAAGACTGACTGAAACCATAAAATACATAGAAGAATGCACAGGTATTATATTTCTTCAAACTGGTCTAGAAATGTCTTTGGAGATTTTACTCCAAAGGCAAAGGAAACAAAGGTCAAAACAAACCTCAGTGATTGCAGGAAGAAGGGTTGGGGGCAAACAGAATAAAGAGGCTGAACTATATAGTAAAGGAAAAATGAAATGGCAGTGAACTCATTATATACAGATGTTGATTTACTATGATGTGTACATTAAACCTAGTTAATGTTATAATGCAACATTCCGTCAATAAAATCAATTAAAATAAATAAAAATAAATATTTGGAACTACTATTAAACTAAAAAGATTCTGCACAGAAAATGAAACTAACATCAAAATAAAAAGACATCCTATTAAATGGGAGAAGATACTTGCACATCAAAAATGTAGCAAGGGGTTAATATCCAAAATATGTTTTTTAAAAAACTCAACAGGAATACAATCCAATTTTTTTAAAAATGAGCAGAGGATTTGAACAGACACTTCGGAAAAGAAAACATACAGATGGCCAACAGGCACAAGAAAAGATGTTTACCATCTCTTATTATTAGGAAAGTACAAACCAAAACAGTAAAATATCACCTCAGATCCATGAGAATAGCTGTTAGTCAAAAGATTGAAAACAAGTGTACTAGAAGATGTGGCAAGAAGGGAATATTTATACATCTTTGGTGAGAGTGTAAATTGGTGCAGTCAATATGAAAAGAAGTATGGCGATGCCTCAAAAGAAAAGGCAATTCCACAATGATTCAGTTATCCCTCTTTGCGGTATTTAACTAGAAAATAATTTCAATATACCTCCATGTTTACTGCAGTATTACTTATACAAGTCAAGAGCTGCAAACAACCTAAATTCCTATTGACATATAATTAGATAAAGAAGATGTGGTACATATAAACAATGAAATACTATTCAGCCATTAAAATGATGAAGTTCTGCCATTAGAAACAACATGGATGGACCTAGAAGGTATTATTCTTTGTGAAATAAGTCAGATGGTGAAGGACAAAGATCATTTGATTTTATTATATAGTATATATGTAGTATATAGAGAATATATAGAGTATATACACAGAGAGACAGAGAGTATATACACATATGTAGAATACAGAGGGATGTAGTACATAGAGAAACCAAACAAATGAATAAAGCCAATGAAAAAATAACAAACTCTAGTAGTTACCAGAAATGAAGAGGGAAAGGGGGTGATCAAATCATACAAAAGGACTCAATTATAAGGTGAAGGATAGAACTGGACATTCAGTGGTTTACTTAATATATTAGACACAGATGCTGATTTATGAAGATGCACACCTGAAATTTATGTTATATAATATTACTTCAGTAAAGTTATCAAAACAATAAATTTTGCCCAAAATTTAGACCAAAACAAAAAAATAATTATAATTGCCTATATTGCAACACTTTTAAAAATAACATATACAATATAAATTCTAAAGGTATATAAAATCTGATAGCTGCTATAAGATAAATAAAAACAAATTTATCTGAGAAAAGGAAAATAAAATTGACTTGGGAAAGTCTTCATGTATAAGATGGTACTTCTATTTATTCTGAACGATGGATAAAATGTATGTGGCCAGACATGGAGCTCAGGAACAATGCATATAGACGTATAAAAAGAAAAATCAGCATGTAGAAAATAAAATAAAATTAATATTATATAAAAGAAGGGAAAAGTCAATGAAGGATATACAATGAAAACTGAACTGTGTAGTGCGGGAGAAAATGGAATGATAGTTTAGGTCAGAATCTTTGGATGGTTTCAATGGCACAGTAAAGAAGCCCAATGTCATTAAGCGAACAATGCCAGGCTGTTTAATTTTACTAGGGAATTAATAATCTAAGTTATGTTCCAGATAATTTCAATATATTTATAAAATAGCTCCCTAAATAGCATTACAATATGCTTTTAATTATTTTTTTGTCTCACCTACCTGTGATCTCCTTCAGGGCAAAATTCTCTCTTATTGGATTTAGAATCCTCAGGATACCCTGATTCCTTCATAAACACTCTTTTTCCTTGTTCTTATCAGTTTTTCCTCCTTCAACTCAGACTTTATATTGATTTAATAAATAAAATAATTTTTAAATGTTACTTTTGTTTCTGAAAAATGAGAATCTATGTTCAGATGATAGCACTTATTGGCTCAAGAGTAACTTTGCTATCAATACTTTAATATGCTCAGGACACATCTTTAACTTATAAACAAGTGACACAAAATCATGTACAGATAGATGGTATTACAGTCAAGTATAAATTATCACAGTTTTTGAAATAAAAGCACTTATTACAATGTGATTTACTGGTAATTCTGCAGGAGCCAGATAATCCACATAAAACATTTTCTTCCATATAAAGAGCTGTCAGGAATAGCAGATATCAAAGACAAGTTGTGTGATTAAATGGAATATTCATTAAAGTAAATGGTACACAAACAATCATTCAAATGACCCCTATGACGTTATTAGCTCAGAAATGAGCTTAAACACAGCAAGTCATATGAAGCAAAAGATGAGGATTTATTAAAAAAATAATTTGATTTAGTCTACATAAAAAATAAGTGAAGTCTGATAGAGAAAAAGATCTTGGTTCTATAAACATATAAATCCAGTTATATAACAATATATTTATAAAAACAAATATGATTGTATAGGAAAAGTTTCCTGTTTTTCTAAGAAAAAATTTTTAGGTAATAATGATAATGATATATTTCTTAAAATATATATTTGGTGTACCTGAAAGAAGTACTTCAAAGTTATTAAATTTTTCACAAAAATGTTATGCTTCCTTTTTTGACACCCATAATTTCATTTTTTATTTTATCATTTAGATTTTTGAAGGAACATTGCAGCATAACACTATATACGCTAAAGGTGTGCATTACGGTACATCAATTATCTGTATAAAATATAATGAACATAAAGTTTTCAGCAAAACAGTCCTATTTACCAAAAATAGATGACATAGAGAAAGAAATTTAGTGACATATAAGAAAAGAGAACAGAATAAGAGATATCTGTTGGAAATTAAAAAAAGCTAATGCTTTTTGGCATCCTATTCATCTGTATTTTATGTAGTGTAATTCCCCCATCAAATTACACAATACGTAAATTTTGCTGTTAGGTATTTATCCAGATACTACAAAAACAGTAATCAGAAAAGATATTGGCACTCCTATATTCATATAAACAAAATTAACAATAGTGAAGACATGGAATAAACCTAATTGCCCAATGATAGAAGACTGGATGAAGACGCTATTTATCAATGAAATTCTACACAACTATTACAAAAGATGAAATCTTGCCTTTTGTAACAACCTAGATGGAAGTTGCAGTGATTATGTTAAATAAAATAAATAAAATGAGATTGTTCAAAAAGAAATAAAAATAAGGATAGATTATCGCCTATAAATCAGGATCATTTGCTAAAATCAAAATAATACATGATTTTGTGTATATATGTGTGTATGTGCGTGCATGTTATATATTTATGTATGCATATATATATAGTACATACTCCATATAGCAAAACTGAAGGATAGTTCATACAAAGCAAATCATATAACTGAGCATATAAACCATATGATTGGCTATCAGCAGAACTCTCCTGTCAAACACCTCAAATTTTACTGTTTTAAATCAAGCTTATCACTTTAAGTAAATATTTTCATATCCACTCAAATTAAAATGTATATCTAACTTAACCTATATCCTATGTCAGTGAATCTGTTTGATTTTTGTATTTCTATTTTATCTTTTTTATTCAGACATTGTGTAAGTTTAAGTGTTCAATCTGTTGATCTACTTATATGAAGGCTAAATTTAATAAGTCAGAGAGACAAATGCCATATTATGTCACTTATATGTGGGCTATAAAAAAGTTAAACTCATAGAAACAGAATGTAGAATGGTGATTAACAAAGGCAGTGAGATGGGAGAGATGGACGATGGTGCTCAAAGGGTCAAAACTTCCAGCTGGAAGATGAGTAAGTCCCAGGGACCTAATGTACAGAATGGTTACTATAGTTAATGACACTATTAAACACTTAAAAGTTGCTAAGAGAACAAATGTTATGTGTTCTCACCACAAAGGTGACAATTTATGTGATAGAGCAGGTATCAACACTACAGTAGCAGTCATTTCTCAATATACATCAATTCATTTATTTTTTGACAAGGTCTCTAATTTCTTCATTTTTATATCCAAAAGTACTTTCTTTTTAATTCTACTTGGTATCTTGTTCAGATCTTTAATTCCACATCTGATCATTATAACAGTAGAACTTCTGATCAAGTTTGTATTTCTCCTTACTCTATCTCTCACAATAAATATTGCTAAATATTGTCTAAAATGTTTGTGGTTATTTTTCTACCCATTCAATTTCAGACTAATTCTGATATTTAAGGGTACATCAACTTTTTGATTTGATATTACTTTTCTGTAATAAACTATTACATTAGCTGGGCTTACTAGCTTCCTTCATTATTTGTTTATTTCTCTGGGTGGTTTTTGCTTTGTTTTGTTTTTACTATGTTCCTTTTTTGCCTCTTTAGATTTTGACTTTTCTTCTTCACTGACTTGCTCTTCAATTCACAGTTCAAAATCCTCTCCCATGGCTCTAGTCTATAATTACCCCATCTGCTTCAAAACTCCTGTAATAGCAAACCTATTGCCATAGTTGCTCTAATTTATTTCACATTTAATTATTTCATGATTCATTACTGTAACCCAAATTTCAAGATGCATAAATTTTGATTCCCTAAGATTAAAATTTTCTGTGGCACAGAAACAACTTGTTATCTGAAAACCCAGGCCTGCACAGAGTAAGCACAGCAGAAATGTGTCTGTCTTCCAGGATCACCTCTTAGTATAGCTCTTTGCTTTCTAGCTGTGTACATGGCCACCTTCAAGGTGACTGTGACCATAAGATCACTAAATTCTGAATAATGTTACGTAAGAGGAAGGGCTATTTTTTCTACTTAAATTTTTTTTTATTAAAATATCATTGCATTGTAATATTATACAGGCTTCTTGCATCTTTATAATAGAATATCTGTACATACTACATTGAGTTCACCACTTAACAGTCCTATTATATCCTACACCATATAACTGACCTCCTTTATACAATTTACCCAGACCCCTGGCCGCTGACAAGAACTTCTTGTGACTTCCAGGAAGCATCCTCGAAAAAGAGGAGAAATATCATTCTCTGTTCCTTAAGGAGTGCAAATAGTAGTGGTGAATCGTAAGGCAGAAACGATACTCAGAATATGATTGAAAACAAATATAGGCGTTTATACCTCTTTATATGTGAAGCTTCCTTATCAGTCTGAGTCTATATAACTAACATTCTTTGTCTTGAGTGAGAAGCAAACTTCCACAGTTTTAAAATTACAATTGTTTTAGATTTTCTGTAGTTGCTAACTAATAACAATTTAACTGAAGTACAGGACTTTAATAATTATTAGCATAAAATGTATTGGAATAACCACTTCCATTTTGTTTGTTTGTATGGTGATCAATAAATGTAATTAAATACACAATTAAGCCTATCATTCACAAGCTACAAAATTTTAAAAAAATCTGGCCTTTTGTCAAGATAACTGATCAGTGAAAGTAGCACTTCTAAAATATCATAAACATTGAGATTACACTAGTGTGTGTTTCAGTCTGCTCGAAGTCTACCAAATGCTCCCTTCATACATGTAACCAAAAAAGTTTTTGTTTGGACTACCTTGCCATTGTTATTTGATATTTACAATATTTTTGAGCTATTTTTCAAAATGTGTTGTCACTCAAGAACCATCAGTTACTCATATGGAAAACAAAAAGGTCACTCTAAAACTTTGTACACAGTTTCTTTTGCATTTAATTGAGCAAAATTCTACGAGGAAATAAGGAAGTGCCCCACAGAGACATAATTTAACTATTGAATTACATGTCTTTGCTTTTGTAGACAGAAATGTGTTTATTGATTTCAAATTCATGTCATTCATCTTACTATAAAGTGAATCAATCAAAATATGGGGCTATGTTCATAAAACCAAGGGTTACAGCTCTGTTGCTCTCTGAAATTTGCTAGCACATCAATGTTCACAGAGCTCCCAGAGCTGATCAATAAAGTTTGAGAGGCCCTCACACTCTGGGAGAAAGCCATCATCTCAGTCATCCTCCCAAATTTCTTCCAACTCAGACTTTTTCAGAATCTAGACTGAGCATCCTTAGGGGACAGGTTCTATGTGTCTTTTTCAAAGGTCTCTAGCACCTCGGGACCCTTACATCAGGCCAGAGTGTTTGTATGGATTTTACTGTTGATTTTAAAAACAAGAAGTCTGTGAACTGAATCGGGGGCCCTGGAGGTGGGCCCTGGTCAGGAGGGCACCCTACCCAGATGGGTTCTGCCTATTGAGGTACTCTGTCCCAGATTACTGGAGTGTCTAAGGCTGGTATTCCTGTAACTCCATATAAAATGAATAAATAAAGGCAGAGGAGAATCAAATGGCTAATAAGACATTAGGAAAATGTCATGGAATGACTAAGCTGATTTTTAGTTTTTTTCTTTTTCTTCTGCAGATGCAACTAATTACCTAAAAAGAATAAATACTGCCTACAATGGCATTTCAATGAGGCACTAATTCCTAATTATAATCTCAATGATTATAGTAATTGGTACAATTTCAGGAGATACTAAGAGGTGATGTGAGTGGTTTGTACCTACATTTTATATGGTGCGTTAAAATCCACAAAATTGATAGCTTTTGAAAACGGCTTTAAGAGTTTTCATTTATATAATGCAATTAAGAGCTTACAAAAGAAAGCACTCATAAATTAAACTGATTATCCAGTCAGTACATATTCGATGAGGATGTTATTAGACATGGGTCCAGCTTTGGCTATCTCATAAAGCTAAAGTGATGTGACTAGGGAAAGTCACTCTCGTTATCCCACAAAACAGACTAGATTTATCAAATGCCAATGGCCTAAAATAGATGAGTTGACAAAGGTATAGTTTTGGAAATCATCTTCAATCATCCCAAGTTACTGGTGAGAAAATAGGTTCTGAGAGGTAGCGTGATTTAGCCAAAGTACACAATCATGCTGATAACTTTTATTCTGAATTAAGAAGACTTCTTTCCTTAGTATGATACTCTATTATCACAGTCTATTTACCTTCAAGTTGAAAAGAGAAAGAGGAAGAGGAACACATGAATGGAACACAGAAGGAAGCAGGTGGGTGGGAAGGAGGTAGGGAAGAAAAAGGACATACGGCAATCATTTATATATTATTTCTATATAGATAATGGTAAAGTGGGATTTATACCCCTGATATAGGATACAAACGTGTTAATCCATCCATACCATGTATCCTGATCTAAGTAATACCACTGATCTAAGTAATCCCTGATTGTGAATCAGGAGTCTAGTTTATGCAAAATACTTTATTTCCAATAATTACAGCATTTAAAATTTTAGCTTATTGAATTTTAAAAAGAAAATTATAAAATTCTACATTTGGATGAATGTTATAAAAAAGATTTTGTTTGATCTTCACAGCAATTTGACTCTGTGATGTAATTGGAAAGTTGATTTTCTTTTCATTTAAATGTAAACAATCAGACCCAAAGGGAGACAGCTGACAGATATGGGGGGTGGTGGGGGAGATCTCCAAAACAGGACACTCATTTAAATTTGAGTTTCAATAAAGAATACCTTTTTTGGTGCTCAGATTTCCCAAATATCACATTTAACCTAAAAAAAGTCTTTTGTTGTTTATACCAAATTTAACCGGGAATACCTTTATTTTATCTGGCAAGCACACAGAGAAGACTAAGTCTAAACTAACTAAACTAACTAAGACTACAGTCTAAAATTTGCATCTTCTAACCAACTTTACCATATGGTCAGAACTTCATTAGGTTCTTTATTTTCTCACATTGAAATAAAAAAAAATGTGATTTAGCTAAAATTATTCTAGTTGATATTCACTCTGCAAAAGGCCTACGGTTTTATATTTCCTTTATATTCTTTTAGTGACTATAGTAACCCTCAGGGGATAAACTGGAGAGTTATTTGTGTTCTAATACTAAGGTTCAGAAAAGTTAAGAGACCCAGGTTTTCACAGCGAGGAGATCTGATTACATGAAACCTGAGGTGCAAGTCTTCTAATGTGAAATAAAGTAAAAGTAACACATATTCTATTCTCATTCATAGATAAGAAAATGTTATTTAAAAACAATTTTTGACATTTAATAGACAGTAATCAGGGATGGGCCACTATTTGGACCCATACCAACATTTTAAGAATTA
This sequence comes from Solenodon paradoxus, assembly GCA_004363575.1. NCBI lineage: Eukaryota > Metazoa > Chordata > Mammalia > Eulipotyphla > Solenodontidae > Solenodon > Solenodon paradoxus. The sequence continues at coordinate 303,533 of RJWH01000762.1, read as the reverse complement.
TATCAAAGAGGAAATTATGGACTGAGAAATTAAAACACATAACAAAAAACCCCATTTCATTTAATTTTAACTTGAAAAAGTGTAAATGTATTAAAAACATATCAGTATAAAGAGAAATATAATAGTCCAATATAAATATAATTTTAAAAATACTATTTTTTTAAATTAAAAACTTATATAATGTCTTTGCTAAAGATACTTGGTTCTAGTATATCTATTATCATATACTAAGGGCAAATTATTCAGTCTTAGATAAGAAAGGGAATCCTGTAATTTGAAATAACATTGAAAAAACTGGAGGATGTTATGCTATGTGAAATAAGCCAGAAACAGAAGGATAAATACTACTTGATGATAGCAGAATTGTTTCAGGAGGGGAAAATGGAAATGTATTAGTCAAATGGTACATCGTATTGGTTACATGGGGTAACTAAAATGAAGAGTCCTGTATAGCATAGTGTCTATAGTTAACAGTACTATACTACGTATTCAAACATTTGTTAAAGAGGGTAGATCTTATTTTAGTATTCATTCACAAAAATATGTAACTAATAAAAAAGGAGAAGTAAACTTTGAAAGACGATGAAGAGGCCAAGGGCATTGAGTGTGATGGTTTCACAGGTATACACTTATCCCAAACTAACTAAACTGTATGCATTACTTCTGTACAGGTATTTTAAAGTCAAAAATGAAAAACTAACTCAAACTGATTAAATTAAAAGAAGGACTCCACAATAAATGCACTATAATGAAATTGCATTGAGAATATTCCACAGCAGTCAAGACAGTCATTTTAAATAACTTTCTCTTAACTGGTCAGTGAATTCAGCCTATCAGTCATTTTGTGAATCAATTTGTTTGCAAGATCTTGCTCAAAAATTAGGTGTTGCCAGAAAGCATGGAGTTTCTTCCACAGCTAATGGGGGGAGTGGGGCATATATAGATTCAGGTGAATTGAATATTTAAAGAACTTTTCTAAGATGAAGTGGAAAATGTCAACACTTTTGAAAATATAATTAGGACTAAAAGAAAAATGCTAAAGCCATCATCCCTCAGTTAACATTTAGAACAAACAATATATAAGATGATTTATTAGCATTTTTAAAGTTAAATGTAACTTATAAAGATTCATCACTGAAAAATGCTCATAACACAGTCTATCTTCCCTCCCATTTTTTGACCCAATGGTCTCTCTTCCTTTCCACTTCCTTTCTTATTCCTTTTATAATCCTTATTTGTCATTTTTTTCTTATCATCAATTCCTCTTGGGTACTGGACTCTTGGTTTCTTACTATTGTCCTAATTTCCTCATAATTGTCTTTCCCCCATTTTCCCTCATCTACTCATTTGTGGAATTTTGTAATGATTTAATATATTTTTAAACATTTAAAAGTTACATAATGCTACACATTATTGATAAATATATTTGTGTATTATCGATAGGATATGAGCTGTGCAAGTACTTTACATGACATGGTATAACTTTAATGTTTATTGTATCAAATTTATTTTATGCATGAGTAATGCTGCTTTTTTCCTTACATTATCTCATATAACTAAAATTTTCAATCTCCTGAAAGACGATATATCTTTGTCTACACTGATTGCTATTCAGGCTGATGATGCCCATATTCTTTGATTCATTGCTAGTGCCACACAAAGCAAGAGATTATCCAATTTTTATTTTACCACTTTTCATCTTTGTGACTTTTTATGGTGAATAATTCTATTTGCTGAACATGTTTAGAAAACCCACTGGTTAAAGCCAAATTACCTCACTTGTATATCCTAACTCAGTTATGTATCCAATAACTGTGTTTGAGAAAAAATGCACTTGTGTTTGTCAGCTTATTCTAAAAGGCAGAGAAGTTAAAAATACCAACATTTCACTTAGGGTTTTAAATAGATTCTCAGAATGCAATCACGATTAATTTTTCATTTTTGTTTTAGATGTATTCTCTTTGCCCTCCTTTATAAGAATGAAGAACATTATAAAAGGGTTTATTGATATTTATTTGTAAAACATTGTTTCTTCATTGAATATTGTTTCTTCATTGAGATGCCCTCAGAATCAGACCAGTTTACACCAAAGAAATTCCATTTTCCTTGAAATTTCATTTTATTTTCTATTATAACCATGTCAACAAATCAACATTCTGAAGAAACGCATCGATACTTTTGATATAAATTCCCAATATACACTTGAAATCTGAAGAGAAATATTTCATTAGTTTCTAAAAATTCTATTCCTCTCTCTACTATGACTCATGACCTAATTCATGCTGAGCATTTAGACCCTAATCTTGGGATTGTTTATAATTCATGACAAACTCCAGTCACAGGTACATACCTAAATGGATACCTGCTCATGGTCTCACTGTACCCTGACCTGACCTGATTCCAGGCACCAATGACTCCAACTGCTTTCCAGGTGGCTTGGTTTAAAGTGATTTGGGTGAATATAGAGCCACCTAAGGAGGAATCCAACTTCCCTATAAAAGCAGTGTGATAACCATCTTAGTCTTAAAAGTGAGGAGAAGGTAATGGAGTGTTCTCAAGAAATAGTAAAATTAGTTCTTAAAACTTAATTTGCTACCTGTTGAATCACTAAGCACTTACCTGGATAGTATCGGGCTAGGCCTGTGGCACTGCCAAACACCTGCCACAGCAAGGAAGGGTCTTCCTCTCTGTTTTTTTTGAAAACTTCATCTAAGGCACTTGTCCAGTTGAGTTCATTTAATACGATTGTTGCTGACAATAAAAACAAAAAAGGGAAAAATCAATTAATTCTATTTATAATCAAAAATAGAATCTGTTATACTTGTTTATCATGTTAAATGCTTTAATTGTATGATGACCTTGTGCCTCATCTGATGATAATTCTCAGTGATAAACATAATTTGGTCTGTTTACCCAAGATAAAAAAATAGATGTCTGTCATTGAGCAGTTTATTAACTGTGTTTATACAACAGGAAAAAAAACTATATATATATAGACAAAGAAAAAAATCAGTCAGAGGCATAACAATATCAGCAAGAGATATAGGAAGTAGATGATACTTTATGACTGCCTTTATGAACCAATAGTATTTATTATTGTTTAATTAATAATAAGAGCCGATAAACACTTTCAGACACTCTGGATTTGAGGCTCTGTACCAAGCCTAAACAGTGGAAATGTTCCTGTCATAGGACTGAATTTACTGTTTAACTTCTTTTTTTGTGACCACAGCAAATAAAGAAAACTAATGCAATCATGGTTAACTTATGCACAGAAAACTTTAAAGGTTTAGAAAAGGAGAGCTTCTATCAAGAAAGATGCAGCGCCTATTGTTTTTATAGTTTATCATTTACAAAAAAAGTGAAAACAAGGGACTGTGAAATTGTTCTGGGACCAGCATCCTGATGCATTTCTCATTATTGAAAACTAACAAGATTTCCATCTTTATGGAAGTGATTACTTTCAGAAAGATAAGTTCTGTGTGTGTGAATATTCATGAGCTGGGTCAGATCCACTGTGCATCTGAGATACTAGTGAATTCATATTCAAAAGCATGATCCAATGAACACTAAGTGGCCAATTATATGAAAATTTATATTCACATAGATAACCTGAACTAATACTCACTATTCATGAATATTTATAATAATATACAAAACACTACAGACAAGGGGACAGCATACTTTTAACATTTATGAATTTTATAGTAATGCTCTACTGGATAAATAATCATGTTTATTTATGATCCAGAAGGACTTTATTAATTCTCAATCTATTCTAAATAATCTATTCAATTTCCTTGACTGTAATTCACAGTAAGCAACAACTGGTATCTGATTATTTTTATTTGTTTTGTTTTCATCGCTGCTTTTTGTCTTCTTAGTTTGACTTGATAGATTAACAACTACTGAATATTAGAGTTTTATAGAGTTTTATAGAGTGATTATGAAATATATTTTAATGTACTGAGAGAGAAAGTTAAGCTCTGAAATATACTTATGTCAATATACTTAAAATATCCTGTTTACACATTGGATTTTTTTATATAGCTTATTTCAAAATGTTTTCTTCAAATTTTTTTCATCTTCAAATGAGCAAAACACATCAAGAATTTGCAGACTAAGAACTTGAACTGATTTTAAATTTTACTCAGAATTAAAGAAATGGTATCATGAGATTATCAAATGAGTGAGGATTATTAACTTGAATATTATGTATAACAAAGTAAGGATACATTTACTTCTATTTTTTATAATTTATAAAGACTTTTGAGTTCATTCATTTTTCCATTAGTCACAATTTTTGTTGATTCTCCAGAACAAGGACCAAAATTCAAAGGATCCACTATGGGGGTACAAAATTGGTGTAACTTCTTTAGAGGACAGTTTGGCTATATCCTACAAATCACACATAGTTTTTAATCTTATAATTCTCTTTCAAAGGACTTGTATTATGGACAGAGTATGGATCTCCATTCTTTAATTAGAAAGTTCCAGAGCAGGAGTCATTCATTCAGTTACACTGCCCACATTCCTTAAAACACTAAAACATGAAAGTAAAATAAATGATTGCACTAGGAAATACTTTTTTCTCAAATTATATTGAATAAAATGAAAATTATAAAATATGTGTAAAGCATCAAAGCAAGCAAACAAGTATAAATACTATTTTAGAATCTTGTTGGTTATCTGGCTATGTTTTTTGGGTTTACATTATGAATCATATGTGACTAATAAACATAGTATTTTAGCATCCTGAAATAAGAAGACTTATCCTTAACACTTTAAAATTTAATAAATGAAGTAGTTCATCCTGAATTACTAAGGTGTCTAACATGTGTCCTTTTCTATACTATTAGCATAACTCAGATTAAACAGTAGTAAAGTAGTTGGGTAATCTGCAGGTGATGGAATAATAAAACTAATGCAAAATATCAACTCTGTTAAAAGTTTTATTTCCAACATATGTTATCTCCCACTGTTAACTTTCTGACACTTTCCCTCTTTTCCTCTTCTTCCCCCTTTTCCTCTCTTTTACTCTTATTTAAATTTGTAACTAGTTTACTTTATTTTTTATGATAATGTGGAATTGTTTATTGACATGTAGTGTTAAAACAAGTTATAAAACAATTCAAGTATGATCTCATTTTTTATAAAAAGAATAGCTACAGTATAAAGGTACAGTGATCAAACTGTTAATAGTGGTAGGATTATACATGGTTTTATTTTCTTTGTAAATATATTATTTTAATTTAAGAATAACATTCATTAGATCCATTTTTTAATTTAAACATCACATTTTGGAAACAATCAAGTGAGAGTTGTCCTGTTACAAAATATCACTTGAACATTTCTAGCTTCCAATTAGACAATATTAGAAAGCTAGATTACTGAATGCAAATTAATGTTGAATTAGTTATCTTGATGCTATTTCCTGATTAAAGTGGGCTTCTAACAAAATTATCATAATGATACCTTCATTCCTATATATAATGTGCTATTTTATTCTAATATCCATAATTACCCATTAAACTCTTCTCTTTCTCCTTCCAGATAGTCTTTCTCAGGATACGAAGAATGGAATAAACCTTAATTTCTCATTGAATCCTAATTTTTGCTGAAGACTAAGAAAGTTTAAGGAAAGTTCACAGTCACCTTCCTATATGAAACAAGTTTGCAAAGGTGAAGTTTTCTTTTCCCCAACAAAATACCAAAACCCTCTTTAAACAATTTTAATAGCTTTACTGGTTATAAAACTATGATGAGGCATTTTAAGATCCATTCGTAATTTTCCTTTTGAAAAGATAATTCATATAAATAAGACATATACAGATGATAATCTGTACAGAGCTAAGTATTCCTGGATATCTTAAAAAGTAAGTATAATTGCACTTATTCAACAATTAGCAATAATGGGGGAAAATGGAAAATATTTTTGTCTATTAAATTCCTTTTCCCAACTACGCATAACTGAAAAGTTTATTAAGTCATTTTAAAGAAAGAAAAAATACGGTAAATACTGTAATATATGGCTACCTGTCTTTTAGTAATATCAACTGTTGTTCTTGCCAGTTTCAATCCATTGACACAAAGACCTCAGCACCATATTCAGAAGTTACACTATGACCTATATAAGTGACATCCCAAGAGAACTCGTATACCCTTGTTCACTTTCAGTATAAAGTCTACAGAATATTGATAAACATGTGCCTTAGAACCTTAATCACACAATACAATACAAATCATTTATAATATAAATTGTAATGAGGAACATGAGCTGGCAGTGCTAGGCTCTATGTATTCTTTGGAAGCTTGAAAAGTTCAAAGATGTCTTACCCATCTTCATTTCAGATCTAGTAACATAAATGCTGGGTTTTCTAAGTAGGATTTCCACAAATTAGAGAAGCGTGACTTCACAGCACCATCCGTAAAATTCTTTATCAGCCAACCAGCTCACATTTAGTATCGGTGCCTTGTATACTTCTCCTTTCTGGTTAAATTGGGGAAGGACCTTAAATGATGAAAGATCCCCTATTGCTACTTCAGGTGGCAATATCACTGGTTTGGCACAAGCACCACCAATTGATCCAATGGTGGAAAAAGTAAATGTTCCTCCTGTAAGAACAGAGGTGCCAAGGTGACCCGCAGAATTCGATTTCTGGAAGTGGTTCAATTCAGAGGCAATTTCAAAGATGGAGCAGCCCTGAACATTTTTCACTTTAGGGACAATCAGTCCCTGCTCAGCATCCATGGCTATATCAATATTATGAGAAGCCTTATATGTTATGTTCTGGCAGTTTTCATTCACAGAAGTATTAAGGATTGGAAACTGCAGTAATCCCAAGGACACCACCTTTAAGAAGCAGCAACCGCCTTTAAGGAGAGTTTAATTCCACAGGCAAAGGCAATGGGCTTTAATTCTTCTCATAGCTTAACTAGTTCAATAAGGTTAAACTTATCACAATACCCAAAGTATGTATCTTCAGAGCTGAAGACATGGTCTTGACCATTGATTCTGTGAAAGCCTTTTACGGGTGCTGTTCTGTCTTTGATGTGAAATCTGGAGATTTTGATATTAGTACTAGGAACAGTCTTGTCTTTTGGTTTTCGTGGAGGTGGCATTATTTCAGCTTTTGGTGAAGGAGATAATATAGCTCCACTCTGCTTTTCCAAATAGTTGAGAATATCTTCTTTAAGTATTCTGTCATCTTTTCCTGAGCCAACAACTTCACTCAGTTTAATATTGTTTTCCACTGCAAGGCAGTAGACTGCAGGAGTTGCCAGCGACTTTTGGCCTTTTATCTCTTGGTGCAAGTGTTCATCATGAGACATAGCCGAAGTTTCAACAACATCTTCTTCTGAATCTTTTAAAGCTTCAGTTTCTATGTCTACTAATGGCTTCCCCACATAGGCAATATTGTCTAGATTATAATACAATTTTTTTAATGACTCCAAAATAACTAGGATAGTAACAGAAGCTTTATCACTTTAAACTTCACAGATGCTATTAAACTAAGACACTGTGTTGCCTTCTTTTATGTCCCATCTTTTGACAGTGAATTCTCTAATCCTTTCTCCAATGTCTGCGAGTTTGAACTGAACAACGTGGCCCGGTAAAGCAGTAGATGTTTTCAGTGACCGATGTGGATGACTATATTTGACTGAAGGATAACCAAGGAAACAAGCATATTTTGGCTTCAAAACATGAATATTACTACGTTTGAAAGTAGCGAGCACAAATTAGCCACCCAGCATTCTGGTTCCAGGTCCTCAGTACACGCATTACAGCCATTTTACTTCGGAAATGACCTAGAGTTTATTTTAAAATATATACGTTAAACACTATTCTGGCTACTATTGAGTGGAAAGCTATGGGCATTAGAAAAGTTAAACATTACTATTAGGATATCCTTTGTTTTATATTACAAAGAGTTTATGGGATATGCTAGTGACTTCCTCTGTTCTGAACAAGTATTTTCAGTCTCCCTTCTTGTCCTGACACCATAATACTTCAAATAAAAGGAATAAAACATGATCCTTTCATAATAGGAAAAAATAAAGACTTTAAGAAGAAAACTAGTTCTCGTTTTCTGTCAGATTTTCAGAAATGAAGATCTTCATCTTTGTTAGAAAATTAGATTTTGAAAAACTAGGTCTTTTATAGATGTCCAAGGTTAAGCCTATTAAAAGCAGAGAATGCTGGGGAATTAAACTTGACTTTGGGGCCTCTATTCTGAATGGCATAACAAGATTTCACTGACTCAGAATGCTAAGCATACATCTCTATTCTTCTTATAGGTAATTTTCAAAAGCATGGCCTTGGTGTTCAGTGACTCTCTCTTTTAGAGTATTCTACTGTTCAATCTGGCTTCTCAGGGGAAGAAAGAAACATCTAATTTATAACAGCACAAAAGAAGCACTTTACATGTGCTACTATTTTCCTAAAATACACAACTTATATCTATATCTTGTTTATGACATGGAATACAGAATAATTGACAAGTTCTAAATCCAATTTTCCTTCTCAAACTTTAACCCACAAGGTGCTATACTATTGCTTTCTTTTAAGTTTGAATATTACTTTTTGCTGACTTATTCAGGCTTCAGGGACTTTACTAGACAAAGCACATACCATATGACTGCTTGAAAAACCATAAGCTTTCTATAATCAACAAAAATGTCAACTATTGCTACAAATGAAGCAGAGGCTAGAAAAAAGCAAAAAAAAAAAATTATGAATTGCTTAAAGTAAAAGATAACTTGGATAGCTTGAATCAAAAATATATTTTATAAAGCAAAATAGCTTTTACATCACATTATAAAACCTGTGGATATTAAAACTATGTAAGGGGCCATATACTAATTATTTCTGATATCAAAAATAACAAACAACTGTCCAAAATGTTTACTATACTATTTAATTGAATTAATAACAACATTCAGGTATTATAGCTTTGACTGAGATAAAATTAGCATACAAAATTTAAACTATAGCCTTTGATAATAACAAAGCCAGTAACATTAAGCACGTACTGTGTGCTAGCAATGTTAAACTTCTTCAATGCCTTATCTCATTTAAAATTTTAGCATTACACTGATTGTCTTTTCTAGATGACAAAAATAAAGCCTAGAAAGGCATGCAATTTTTCCAAAAATAACATACTGAAAGCTGTAGAGTATGTTATATGTTAATCTAGTGATTATATCAGATTTCAAAATTTACACTGTTTATAAATCGCTTTCTAAATTCACTTTATATATGCAGCTCTAATCTATAAATTTTAAATCTTAAAAGAGAAAAATCACTTTGTAGCACAGTGTTGTCCATTGAGAGTGAAATTCTTCTGCAGGTGACATTCAGCAATGCCTAGAGAATTTTCTGAATTGTTTTGACTGGCAGGAGACTATTGGTATCTAATAAGCAGAGGGCAGAGAGACTAAATATCCCACAAGGCACAGGCCAGCCCCACAACAAGGAATTACTTACCTGCCCTAAATGTCAATACTGCCCTTGCTTAGAAACCTCCCTCAAGTACAGCTATCAACACAAGACAATTAATGTAATTTGTAGAAAACAATAACCCCAATGAATAGCATCAATGAAAAGCCACAACAAAACTTTCAAGAAAAATAAATATATTTTTGTCAACATTAATTCCTGATACTAAATTATCTCAATTTTTGCATGCATTTTCAGATACTTGGATATCCTTTAGGTTGGGCAAATATTCATTACAGCCCCAGACACTCTAACACACTATTTTTGTACTTGGATAAGAATTTCAAAGCCTCATTTTAGTGCCCTGTCATCCTTCCTTTTCCACGCCTTCATTTTGCCCATTCAAGGTATTTTAAAGATTTTTTTCTTTAATGAGTCAACACTTACTTGGTGATTCTAAACTAAACTTATCCTTACAGAAAAAGTAAATTTTTATCCCAGAGTATATAAAGTAATTATTATAAGAGTTGCATTTAACAGATCAACTGAGCCAGATGTCATTAATTGTATTCATCAACTCTAATCTCTAAAAAGAAAAAAATGTTAATAAGAAACCCACTGATCCAATTAAGTGCACAGACAAAAAGAATCCACTTTAAGGACTTCAGAGTCTACATGAATATTAAAATGAACGAACTTTTCAGTGGATTTGGCTAATGGAATCTCATCTAATCCCAGTATAAATGAAAGATTAATAAGGTACAGGGAGATGGGAATACCAAATCTAATCTCTTTAATCACATCTCAGGCACCAGAATCCACCACCCAGGGAGGACGGGAGAACATTAAGACTCCAAGGCACATATGGACCCTGATGGGGAAATAAGCCTCATCCCTACAGTTAATTTGGTACAAATATTAAAAGGCCCTTGTCCTTGTCAATTCTCTAACCCCCATATTACTGAGATTTCCGGCCTGACTCCCTTTAATTTCCTGTGGATTGAGCACCTGGTTAATGCCCAGAACACAGCTGCTTGATTGTAATGAATTCTGCAAATTGTGAAGCACAGAAGGAGGAGCTCAGAAGAAATCCACTTTATTATTAAAGAATAATAATTCAAGGGGAATAGAAGACACTGGGATCTAAAGCCATGTTTATTAATTGAAGGATTTTAATGTCACTTTCAATAAAATGATAATTCTGTAAGAATTTTCTTGGAGGGAGTTGGGGCTTTCCATAAGAAATGTAAAAATAGGTGACAAAGCAAAACAATATTTTATCCTTCAAGCACTTAAAATTTTCTGTTCCTACTATTATCAAAATCATATTAAGTAATGATGAATAACTGGTAGCCAAGAGGCTCTATCACTGGCACAACATGTTACTTAAAGCTAATCTTTAACCTCTTGTACTTCTGTGACGCTTTTCATCTTGAAAAAAATAGAAAACGAGTGATCCCAGAGAGCCTGTAGGATTGGTGTGAATGTTAAATAAGTTTCTGAATAAAAGAGAATTAGTGAGCATGACTTTTAGTACAGTCCTTACTTAGCTGGATTAAAATAATTGTAAGGCACACATGACTTTGTAGACAATAGCACCTTTTTTATATATGAGCATATTATTTAAGTGTTGTCAGTTATTTTCTTTTACTTAAACGAAAACATTTCTTTTACAAACAGCAATTAGAATGCGATTCTATTTATTTTGCAACACAGCAATAGTCCTTCTTTGCACCCTAAATTTTTTTAAAGCTTTCAATTTGCCCACCATATACCCTCTTTCCTGCTGGCAAAAACTATTTTGATTCTGGGCAAATTGGGTAAAATGAGTCAATTATATGGTGAAGGATAGAACTGGACTGCTGGCACACTTATTATATTCAGATGCTGATTTAAATGATGTACATCTTAAACCTATATAATGTTGTACACAATGTTTCTTCAATAAATTTTTTTTAAATAAATAAAGCTCTCACATCATGGGACATTCTTCACTGCAGAGTTGTGATGTTATAATCTTAATTATGGAAACATTATATAGTTTGTACGTATAAACCAGAAACTTTAGAGCAATTACCTGAAGGTCATATAATTTCTTCCATTGATACTATTTCAGTTATTTTTATCATATACATGACTAGAAATAAAATTGTAAAAAGTGTTAAATATATTTCTAAATGTTAATTATCAGTAAACAGAAAGCATGCCAAAGTCTGAATAAAAGTAGCCAAAAATGTCCTAAATAGTTTTTATTTCAGTTTTTAAAAGGGAAATAAAATATGTGAACTAAAAAAGTCAGAAACATTAGGAGCACAGAAATGAAGTTAAAAGCCATTTAAGAATAAATATGCAATTAAGATCAAATTTAAAGGACTCCAAATGGAGGAGATAAGATTTGTTTCAATGTGCACAACAGATTACCTGGCTAGCAATGCCTTTTCCTTTGAGAAATTGGCATTTTAAAATTTATTATATAAATTTGCAAATGCATATCAGTAGTACCAGCAAAAATTACTCTCACTGACTGCCGTCCCTTTCATCAGTTGTGTGTCTTTCTACCAGAAACAGCCGTTTGACTTGGGAAAGTTTTACTCTCTCTAGAGCGCCTCCTCTGTACAATGAGAGCAGTAATAGTATCTGCCTCACAGAGCGGTTTTGATGATGACATGTACCTGTAACACAATTTGTCGTTTACTTACTGTACAATACATATTTCCCCACTTTATCATTACTATTTTATTTACCTCTTGATACTCAGTATTTTAAAATGCTAAAAAATACCTTAATAGACAATTCTGATTGAGCTATTAAACTGTAGGATGAATGATTAAAATCCAGAATTCTTTTTTCTCAAAAAAAACTTTCCTCTTAATTCAGCCCTACGTTGATATCCAACAACACTGATTTTCTTTCTATGAATCTCATACAAAAATACTATGTTTAAGTATGGACATTCCTCAAAAAGTTGAATATAGAAATTGCATATGATTCCGTCTTCCCACTTCTGGATATTTGCCCAAGGGGTTTAAAAACGCTTATTCGTAAAGATTTATCCACCTCCATGTTTATTGTAGCCCTTCATACAATAGCTGAGAACTGGGAATTACTTAAATGCTCAATGTCAGGTGAATGGATATCACACACACACACACACACACACACACACACACACACACACACACTGGAATACTATATAGTCCTTGAAATCCTGTCATTTGAATCAACATGGATGGAATTAGAAGGGATTATGCTAAGTGAAATAACTCAAAAGAAGAAAGATAGATATCAGATGATCTCACTCATAAGGGGAATGTGAATAGACAAAACAAAGGAACACATGAAACAAAACCAACCCTTGTACACCTGCAATAGAACTGAGGTTGCCAATAGGGAATGGGACAGGGTGGTTGAGGCGAGAAGGTGGCAGAGTCCACTGGACAATAATGAAGAATGCCAGGTGATTTGGTGTCGTACAGGGTGTGTTGACATATCTTAGGAATAGGGAAGCTGCACGTAAGGTGAACCTACATATATGAGTTTATTTTAATGTGTAAAATCAAAGTTATTACAATACAAAATTTCAAAAATACAATTTGCCTTTCTATAATCTTTTACACTGTTATAAGAGAGTACAAAACTAAAAAAAAATTCTATTGATAGCATTTAATGTACTATATAATTTCCCTGAAGACATCATTTTTACAATGGGATATACACAGTGCTCCTAAAATCAAAACACATTGGTGAATGCTGCTCTGAATACAGCAGACACACCAATATTCTGTGATGTTGGTAAATTATATAATATCTAATATATTTATGTATGTGTGTGTATATATATATATATATATACATATATACACACACACACACAATTATGCACACAGTTCTGTGAAAGCTGAGAAAAAAATTACTGCCAAGAACTTCAGATCAAATTAGATGTGGGAAATCTCTTGCCTTTGCTCTGAGGCTACCTAAATGCACAGAGAATTGAGTATCTACATATAAATTGGACTGGCTGAATTCACAAAGAAGGATAAAAAATACTGGTGCTGACTAATGAGATCCAGTTGAGGAAGGATAACAAAGCTCCTGGGGACAGGGGTGATGCCGTCAATGAGGCACACACTGCTTGGTACTTAAGGGTCTGTGTCAACCAGTTTTAGAACAAAGAGGTGTCTAGTGATTTTAAGATGGAAAGATCAGATGCACTGAAGCACAGGCCTTAACAGTGGCTGCAATCAAAAAGAGCAATCCCATGGCTTAAAAACCATGTACCACTGTAGAGTGAAAACAAAACAAAATAAACGTAAGAAACTGAACTAAAGATGATTACTTACAGAGTCACATTACATAAAGGCATGAATTCTAATACAGTTCTCAGATGACGAGGTTAATATTCTTAGTAACATCCTTATCCCAATTGCACATGAATAATCTCCCAAATGCAAAAAACACATATATGCTGAGCTTTCAATACATACTGTTATTTACACAGATATTTACATACAAAGCCAAAAAAAAAATGTTTTCAAGATACTTGAGAGCATGATTTCTTCAGATTTTAATGTAATCATTACAATTACTGACATATTAACCTTTTATCGCCCTTAGTACTGCATTGTTCAGCAAATACCTTACTATTACATAAAGGATTCTTTTTCTTTTCTAATAAATCATAATTTTCATTTTCATTCATAGCTTAATATCCCACAAAAGTTTACATTTATCAAAGTCATAATGGTTGAAGAAGTTCATTATTCTGACATAGCTTTAAAGTATTATAAATGATTCAACAACTGATCAAAAATGGCTTAAAGGTCTTTGATCTGATGAAATGTAGCAGAAGGTGCTAAACAAGTTCATATTGGTTCTGGTTCCTCTATACATCTCATTCTCTCCCCTTCTATGGCCGCAGTGCTTAGGTCTTTTTTGCAATACCCTTTAACTAGACTTCCTACCTCCCATTTCAGCTCACTTTCTTCTATTCATCATATTGCTGCCACAGTATTCTACATGGTAGAAGCCTTAATTAAAAGTCTTCAGTTCTCCATCAAACTGGTCCATCTAATCTTCTGATCTGTTCTCTCACCAGCTCTCTTCCAAGCACCCTTAGCCAAAGGTAGCAGGAAAGTCATTCACTCTTCACAGAGGATACAATGTGGACTCCTGTCTCCCAGATGGCGGCACATACTGCCTTCTCTGTTTAGACCACTTTTCTACCAGGTCAAGCTGTTGAACTTTTAAAACAGTTGAAAATTACCTTTTTTGCAGCAACTTGATTTGTCCAACCCACCAGCCCTCACTTAGCAGAGTATAAAGTCCTTTGCCACTCTCCTAGAGCTTTTTCTATAAACCTCTATTAAGGTATTTCCTACATTTCACTATTCTTATTGATATGCATGCCTTCTATTATTCAGAGTAGGCAACACACTTATCCTCAATACCTGTAATATACTAGAAGGAGCAACAGAATAGAACAAATCTGTGTCTGATATACAGTTGTACGACACTGGACACTTAGGATTTTAGCTTTTCAGGTATAGGATGGCAGCAATAGTATGCATGATATCTAGAGTAGTTATGAATATTAAAATATAATAATATACTCAATGCACAAGAGGCAAACAGTAATGATGAATGTTTAGGCACTCAAAATATTTGTCAAATGAAAGAGTAAATGACTATTTCCATTGTGATTCTCATAAATTAAATCTTTTTAAGTTAGAGAAAATTTTCAGTCCTTTAATCAACTTTCATTGTGCCATACCATAACTGAGCAGGTACAAACAGTCTGATAATTCCTGTTCCAAAGTGATAGGTGGGTGGTGGGTATCATTTAAATGGAGAGTTGAACTGTTCTGGCCTTCTCTCTAGTATCACGTCAAGCTCAATGACAAAACACCCCTTAAAGTACCGATGCTTTTAAAAGCCTGGTATAGACACTTTAGCCCTGTTTTTAGGAAGTCCTTTAAATCAATAAATATTTTTAAGAAGTGTTCTATTAATATCTTCCAATATGTGTGGGTCATTTTTGAATCACTGATTTCAGATACTCATCCCACAAATATTTACTAAGAACCTATTATATGTCAGATACTATGCTTTTGAACAGAAGTTGCAAACTTTTTCTTAGAAAGCCAGATAGAAAATACCTGAGGTCTATGGCTCATCTGGTACCTTCACAACTACTGATTTAACTGCTGTAGCACAGAAGCAGCCATAGACGATACAAATGAATGTGTCTGGGTCCCCAAAAACTCCATTTACAAAAACAAGTAGTGGACCAGTGGGCCATCTCCATTTCCAGAGCTGTAGGACCATGAAAACAGACAAGACTTCTAACATTTTAGTGGAGGAGACACACATAAGCAGGAACATAATATCAGAGCAATACAGGTTCTCTTTAGATAATTAAAATTGGGGATATTATAGATTGACAAGAGGCTCTTTACATTGGGTTGTCAGTAATATTTTATTAGAGGGGGTATATTTTAAGCTGAAACCTGAAAGACAAAGAACTAGACATGGAAATATCAACATAAAGCATGTTAGAAAGCAGTAACTAGTGAGAAATGTATAGCTATAGATATGGTTTTATAATCTGAAGTCATATTTTAAATTAATTTTACTGAAAGAATTAATTGCATCATAATATTTTATAGGTTTAAGGTGTGTATTATTAATATCCTGCAATACCAAAATATTCAGACACATATAGCACAACAGAGTATTATAATGCATGAAAATGGTTTGAGTATATTTGCATAGTAGGATTATTCCTAGAGAAGGGAAGATCTCATACTAGCAATGTATTTAATCATTTAAAAAAATTTTTTTAATGTATTAACAATCTTCACCTAGGCTCTTGGAATTCAAAATCAAATAAATGCAAATGACTCTTAAGTCAAGACAGGGAGAGAAACCCAAGCACCTACATCTTGCTCTCATATCACACACCCTGTAATACTCCCTGCCTATCAGAAGCTTAAGCAAATGTTTTGAGGGTCAAGGGAAGGAGTTGTGGTTACAAAAGACTTCTTAGAGGAGGTGACACACAGTTTTAAAGACTGGAGAGGTGGTAAGAGAGTGCAGGGTACAGACACAAAGGCAGAAAAACAGAAAGCATTTCAGGAGTGGATGTCATTCAAACAAATGAAAGGGGAACTGGAAAAAAATGGTATCAAAGATAAAGTTAGAGATACACTAATGATGGCCCAGAAGTATGAAACACAAAGCAATTTTATTCTGAAAATTATAGAGACGTGAAATAATCACGCTTGTAGTACAGACTTCGTTTAGAAGTCACGATGAAACAAGAATGAATGTAGCAAGCTGGATGTGAATGGAAAAAACAAGGGAGAATGGCCAAGGTGGTGAGGAGTAATAATAGTCTGAACTAAACAAGCAGTCGTCATCACGGTGACTGAAGGAGATTAAAAACAAGTTGAGGAGAGAGAGCCTACAGACCACAGATGTACAGATGCTGGGAAAGGGAAAAGAAGAGCCCCATTTTTCTGGGTTGTGCCCTGATATTACTACTGACAAACATGAACATTTGATGATGGGTATGATTGGGGACAAAGATGATAAATTCAAATGAGCATAATGTGAGGTGCCTGTGAGATTGCCACTGAAACAGTTATTCAAAGTTCATTAGAGAAATAAATGCACAGCTTAGCTATGAAGTGTATATGGAAGATTCAGATTTGGGAGTCATTGTTTCAATGACGATTGGAACTACTGGTTTGAATGAAGGTAGTAGTAATTGACACCAGTAAGCCCTAGGGAACTTTAAGGACTAAAGAAGCTTTACTTATTAAAGAAAGATGACCCAAAGGGAAAATTGTGGATTTCACTCTTGTAAACTGCAAGCACATCTTGTCTCATCAAAAATAAATGGCACATATTGTGATTTAACATCTATTGTTTTCATTTAATAAAGACAGAAAAATGTGTGTTTTGAACATAGTTTTCACATCTGTATTAAAATACTGAATGCACTGAATACAAATTCTATGTATCTACGCATAACTCCCAGTTCATCAAGAAGCCATAATATGAAAAGATATTGAAACCAATAAAAACCATTACCTTCTAATGAACTTTTTGAAATTTTACTTTTTTAAAAATAGTTATTGACTTAAATCAAGTACCCAGGGATACAATGCCTGCATCTTTTGTATGAAGAGCACTTTAACTAATGCTTGCTATGCACTTGGAGAATAAGCAATTTCCTTTCTGTCTCGCTTAGAATGATGAGGTAATCTATTGTGCCTTTACACTTGCAGAGCCTCAAGAGACTGAGGCTCATGATTACATGGACTTATAAGACCATAAAGTTCTACCACAGGAGTCATATATGTATTAGAAAGACACTTCAAACTGCAGAACAGACTATCCTCGCCACTACTGTGTGGCTCTCTTCCGCAATTCATTTGCACATTTGCCTCCCAGAAATGATTTAAAACTGCATCAGCATCTCTGACTGCTCTAAAGCCAACCACTCGCATTCATCAGAAGGCAAGAGTGACAAGATTTAATTACACTCAAATTTTTATTTCTAAAAAAGAAACTTGAACTGACCTTTCTACAAAATTTAATATCATAAAGTAACACACAGATCAAGATTTCTGAAATCTAACATTTGCAAAAACAGAAAATTAAGCACATGTTAAGAAGTAATAAAGACAATTTAATTTTAAACAGTTACGATTCTCAGATATAAACATTGGTAGTTTATTGAAATGAACTTTACCATTCTTACTCAACTATATTTTCTTTAACATCATCATATTCTGTTTTTAGAAGAAGCCTTCCCTTTCTTTCCTATTTCAAATTGGGGAAATCCAGGATTTTACATTATTTAGCAGTTTCTCTAGTCTTCCAAATAAACCTGAAGCAATCTTTTCATTTTGTTGATTCAACTGAAATTCTTCTATAATTATTTTATTTAAGTATCAACCTTATGTTATTACTAACTGTGATATCACTGACATTTTTCTGCAAGACCTGTGCATTCTGTTGTTTAACCTAAACAAGGTAGCAAAACCTTAGATAAGAAGTGTGTGCATGTGTGTGGGTGTGATGTGTGTGTATGTGGGTGTGTATCTGAGCGAGAATGAATTACTACAGGCAACACGCATTGGGTCACATTATTCTAGCCTATATTTAAACTGATATATACCTGTGATATACATAAACAATAACATTTAGTTAATTCATAACAGAAGCATTTAGTAATTACAGCCATTTTACACTGTCAAAACATCATGCAATTATTTTCTTGTGAGAACAGAAAAACACATTTTATCCCTTTGAAATATCAAATAAACTGATATTGATTTTATAATCTTTAAAATATTCTCAAAGAAGCTTGTCTGGAATGCAAATTTATTCCTTCCGAGGACATGCCCTGAGATGTTGTTTTTTTTTTTTTTAAAGGAAGGGTGCAGACAGGAATAAAGGTGAGTAGACAGGTAAGGAGAGAGAGGAGGAAGAAAAAATTACTCAATTTTATTTAGTTGTTTGTGTTGGTTGTCCCCACAGCTCCAAACTTCAGCCCCAGGTCTCCATCCGAGTCCTTGGTGGGGACGTGGACGGCGGCTAGTTGCTGACCCTGTCCACGAGGCCACCAGGGCATGCTGCAGATATCTTTTATAACACTTGAAACCCATCTTATTAATAATTTTATAAGAAATATGCTATTTTAGAGCAAATTAAGGAGTCTAACCCTCTTGCCTAGAATATAGCACCTGTTATTAAAACTAATAAATCTTTTATAGTTCTTTTGAGGGGCAGCATGATAAAGATGCATTCATTAAAATGAGAACTTCCCTAAAACTAATGGATTCTGTTACTTTCATTCTATACAATTCTTCTTTCCCTTAATTAAGAATAAATAAAACCTTATGCTATCAATATCAAAATATAGATGATAGAATTATACTTTTATTCCATCTTAAGATAATTGCATCTGAATACTGGAAATAATTTTATGGTTAAATAATATATGAAATATATACTTGTGTACATTAGTGAAAATAAAATTGAATGAAGTAGAATATTTAATTGAATTAGTATGCTAAATGTTTTTATTTCAGAATGTTTCAAAGAAAAACTTTCAAATTAGTTTTTGAATTTAGTATGATGTCCTTTGCCATTTTACATATTTTCTTCATGTTAATTTTTAACTTGAGCATATATAATTTTGAAATGTAGAGATCATGTCATTATTACTTTTTTTTTTTTTGAAGGAAGAAGGCAGGCAACCAAAAATGAAGGCAGGTGGGCAGGCAGGCAGGGAGAGGAGGAAGAAGCATTTTGTCACGAAGAAGTTCTTAGGTTTATGAGGTCTACATCTTAGTTGATGGCTTAATGTCTGAGACACCAGAGTGCAACAATAATTATAATTTCTGAAGTTTATAAATCAGTTAAGGCCATATATTTGTGAATAACACTTTGAAATAAAACAGAATGAGATATGCGGTAATAATGTACATTGAAATCTAGAGATCACATATTTTATCAATGTATGTGTATATGTATACCAAATATGGATACAGACATGATAAATGTAGTGTTATATTCATTTATGGACACCTCTTCGGTGAAATTCTTACATACATATAAATAGATTAAATTTGCAATAACTATCTACTAGCATAAAATGATAATCATACATAAACCACTGTATGTTACCAAAAGAATTTGAAGTTTGAAAGTTCTTGCTAAGAACAAAGTTCTCAACTTTCACAGCATCAAAATCTCCCATACCATCACTATTATAGATGGACTGAACTCAGTATGGTCAAAATCATGGGGAAGCAAAGAGGAGATAATGGTCACATGTAACTTCAACCTAATTTATGCAGAATATTTTTAAAAATCACACCAGTTAAATATCAAAAGAGAGATGAAACTCCTAAGACAAATACAAATCTAAAAGTTCTAAGATAAACTGTTAAAATAACATACTATATTATTAAATTGAAAACCGACAAACTATGTAATATTCCTATTTGATCTACTAAAAACGTTTAAGCTTTACAATTTCCATGAAAATGTTGTTCTTTGCTATAAAAATGGAAAATATTCAAATTAAGGTGAATATAGAAATGCTTACAGATATGGTATTACCATATATGGTCCCTGTAATGAAAAAATGTAATATTTAATTGACAATTTAAACATATATACACTACAAGTGTGTATACGTATTCTTTATAGTCTAATAACTCAGAGTAAATTCAAATCTCTAAACTTGAATATGGCCTCTAGTCTGGTGATTATAGAGTACATGTCAGTTCGATTGTATTTCACCATAAATTATGAGCACTATAATAATGCCAATAGAAAATAAAGTTGAAGATCACATAATGTGTGGAATAAATTCAATTTGAGTGATACAAAATTTGCTAATAAATTAAAGACAATTTATCATTTCAAGTAAGATTTACATATATTTATATACATATTTCATAACATTTTTGCTTGACTCAAATTGTAAACTTGACTCAGAGTGTAAAATAATATATCAACCTCCTAAGGGTTAAAAGAAAATATCTTAAAACAGACTACTATTAGACAATTGTTAAAATTTACCTTACCAGATGGCTTTATTTCCTCAGAAAAATTAGGCATAAACAATTTTGTTATTAATCCAGTGAAAATATTTTCATCTTTAAGAAGTTCCTTTTTCATTTTTAAAGGAATGGTACAGGCAGGTAGGTAGAAAGAGACAGGAGGAAGCAGCATCTTTATTGTATTTTTATTTAGTTGTTCACACTGGTAGGCTCTTTAGTTCATTAAACATCTCTTTTATAGGATTTTAGACATATCTTTTGAATGTCTCTTTATTTCTAAGAAGAAATGTGCACACCTTTTTTTTTTATGTCAAATGCCGAATAATTAAAAAATTCTCACCTCAAATTTCAAGCCTCCATTTTCTCTCCAATTGTCAATCTGTTTTTAATTTGCTGTGAGCAGTATTATCAGTCTGTTTTGTAAGCTATTCTAATCTAAGATTTCATTATCTTTCCTTTTCAACCTTTGAAAGGCCTGTCACTTGTTATACCCATCAAAAAAGCTAGCTAAATCCACTTCTGATTTCCAACAATCAATTTACAGAGGCACTGAATTGTGCACACATTCTTTTTTTTCCTATCTTCCTTCTATGCTCCCTCTATAATTTTTCAGAAACACACAGCATGAATTTTTATTTGTATTACCCACTAGACATTAAAAAATAAGCAATAATTGGACATTTAGAAATTCCTGAATATTCTTGTTTAGTAATAGACTAAAAACTTTACAGTGTGCTTCTTTAAACGTTTCTAATAAAAAGTGAGAAATGAAAATTAAAGAACTATAATAAACACGTTGCATTATATTTAAGCTTTACCTTTAAGAGAGGACATTGAGAAATAAATATCAGCTCCAAGAAGTTATGGAATGATCTGCGATATTCCTTAGTGAGTTATATGCAGACGAGGCAGAGTGTTGGGATTTAGATGTCCTAAATTATAGAAGTCATCCTCTTAGATGGAAAATATGTATCCAATTCCATGATTAATCACACATGCTAACATAAATTACAGAAACATTTTCCTAAATACTCTTGACTCACTAAACATCTTTCATAAGTCTCCTGAGTACAACAGAATTATCACTGGCTAGTTCTTAAACATCTGTAAAAAGATACAAGAAGATGAGGTAAACTGGTAGTGAAATAGATATATACACGGTAAAACATTAAAAGTCATGCAACATTTGTGCTGAAATTTCTACTGACTGCAGCATGTAATAAGGCTGGCAAGAAGCCTATAGATGACTATTCTCCTACAGTTCTGGGGAGAAAAATTCAAAATGCCATTCAGGGTCATGGTTCAACTAGCAGTAAGTTTCGCATATTATAGAGATGTGGGCCTGATTGATCAAAGAAACAACAGAAGAGACGAGCACAGCAAGCAATCCCTCATTAACCCATAAAATTTCTCCCCTAGAAAAATAATCCATTTAAATTATCTAACAAGATCCATCATCTACTCATCCCTTCCCTCAGCTAACCAACCAAGCAGCACAACCATTCTCTTCTTTCCTTTTTCCTCTGCACTTCTACCTAAAAGGTAAAATATTCACATAACAGCTAAGAAATGTTCCACCTCTTCTGCCTCTATTCCACTGTAGGTTTCCATTAGCCCTAATTGATGGTAGGGAAGTAGAATTAACACAAATTCACACTACAAACAGAATTAAAATGTATTGATGCATTATAGCTACCATAACATTATAACATCATATAGGTTATATAGGTTTAAGGTGTGCATCATTATAGATCAACATCTGCATATATGACATTAAGTTCACTACTCCCAACAGTACCATTCTATCATTCACTATATAAATAAACCCCTTTACCCAACTTGAGGACTTTGGGGGGGAGACTTTTTATGACTCAAAGTGATCAAGATTATTGGATTAATTTTGAATCGTCAGTATCCACACTCATTCACTGAAAAAGTTTGTCTAAAAAAGTTAAAATTTTATAACAAAATGTGACATTTATAGTGACTGATAAAAAAACAAAATGGACCATAAATTTTATAAAAAGTATTATGTTCACTTGTCATTAACATTTTCTGTTTAAAGTGGTTATATGAATTAAATGAAATATATACATAAAGGTGTCATGTCACAATGGTTATATTAACATGGGAATAGGTAAATCAACTTAAATTTTGTATTGTCCTTGAAGAATTTATCTGCGCTTTTAAAGGTTAGTGTATTCTATGAATCTTCAAAAAAGGAGTTATAAAATGCATTTCTCAAATTTACTTGGTCAGCATACCATTATCCCACTTAAGAATCTTGATGTGCTTTTAAAACCTATAGCACAATTTAGAAAACATGAAATGTTCTAATGAGAAGTAGTCAATAACAAGGTAGACAATACAGTGATGAATGCAAACAACAAAAAATTTGTCTTTAGAAAAGATCTGAGTGTATCTTATAGTAGTAGCTCCAGCGAAAGCTAATTTACAACCTTTGTTTCAATGAAACACAGGAACCTTTATAAGCCAGAATATGATTATGTGTTAAACTATCACTCGAGTTTAAAATAAGGGGTTGGAATGCTTCATAAATTCAGCCAGGGGAAAAGTATTCTAAAATATAATCAATTTGTAATGAACACAAGATAATATTACTGCAGAAACTAGTGAAAACAACTTTTCAGTGTGATTTCATCACCATCTTGGACACAGGCCACTATGATCAAATGACCAATCAGGTTATTACATAATTCTGCCCTCTCTTAAAACTAGCAAAGCCATATTTCAGTAACTATGAAATTTAAATCTCTATATCTGCAGAACCTAAGTCTGTACTAAATAATTTAGGGTATTCACCATGAAAACTCTCCTTTGATATTATGTATGTCTAGGGTTACAAAATTAACTGTTTTTCCAATTGAAATCTATTAACCTATTGAGTTTGAAGAGCATGAATTGATTTTCACAACATAGTCACTTCAAGAGGAAGAGCATAAATCAAAATTCTCAGTTAAGAAGGGTCCAGATTTACCAGCCAATTTTTTAAAACCACATACTTAAGTATAAAGAGTACAATATTCAATTACAGCTTGTTCTATATTTATTCTTTTAAATCTACAGAAACTGTTCTCTGCAAACAAATTTATGTCTTAACCATAACATCTGTGATGGCTGCCATAACAATAATGTCATGGACTAGGTAGCTTACACAACAGAATTTTATTTTTCCACAGTTCTGGAACCTACACCAAGGCCAAGATCAAGGTGACTGTGGATTCAGTTCCTGGGACGAATGTTTCTCTTGATTCCTGGATAGCTGCTTTCTCACTGTATCCACATATACCTTTCTAATGTGTGTGTGCATGTACCTTTTCATGTAAAGCCATCAGTCCTATCAGATTGGGGCCCCACCCTTATGACACTTGGTGGGAGTGAAAGCTGGTACAAATACTATGGAATGCAGTCTGGAAAAAATTGAGAATGGAAATCCCATACAAGCCAGTTATTCCTTTACTGGCTATATATCCTAAAAATACAACATTTATTTACAGAGATGTATGCATTCCAGTCATATCCAATTGTATCACTGAGTGACAGGAAGAAAACTAATTTGCATGAAATTTATTTAAGTATAAGAGAAAAATGTAATGTTATGGAGAAAAAGATAGGAACTTTCGATATTCTACCTATCTCTACTTTCAATTGATTTGTTATTCATTAAAGATACCAATAATTCTATCTAAACTTGTCTTCTCAATTAAAATGTTTTTTAAAGTTACTTTATAATAGTGATATTTGTATATCACATTGTTTTAAGATAGAGATAACTAGAGAACAATTAGTGAAATTTCACCTCATTATTGGCTGTTACTGAAGTAAAGGGTAACACCATACTTAACAAAAGTTATATAGTTATGACTATCTTATTACAAACTTTCCCACACTTCTATTTCAGAATTGATACTTTATAATAAAATTATTTCAAACCTTAAAGCTACTTTATTATGAAAAGAGGTACTTTTTTTAACAAAAAAATAATTCATATTATTTTGATATTTTGAAAACAGAATAACCTTTGATTTCTCCTATACTGAATTTCAGCTTCTAAAATAATTCATAAATAATTCAGAATTGGACTGTTAGTGGTGAACTTAATGTATTATATGCAGAGGTTGATGCATACCTTAAAACTATTGTTATAAGCAAGTTTCTTCAATAAGTTTATAAAATGACAAATACACATTAAATACCATTGTGCACTCTCAGGGTAACTAAAACTAAAATGCATAAACAACAATTACAATGAGTATATTTTATAAAAGGGTGCAAGGCATATCTGGAAAACAAACACATAAAAAATTTAACTATAGTTTATGCCTAATAAATTTTCTTTTCTAAAAAATATTTCCTTTTCTTTTTTTTTCTTAAAGGAAAGGTGCTGGCAGGAATGAAAGCAAGTAGGCAAACAGGAAAAGAGAGGAAGAAGAAGTGTTTTATTTTGTTATTTAGTTGTTCACATTGGTTGTTCCCTACAGCCTCAGGTCTTGAACCCAGGACCTTGGGATGTATTTAGAACTGCTCCCATATGTATTAGACCTCTAGGCCACCAGAGCACACCATATGCCTAATAAGCTTTCGTGTTAACTTTTTGAAAGTCTTCTTTACTTACAATAAAGTAACTTGCTAAATAATCTACCTTACTCAATTATTATTATTTTTCAAATATTATAACCTATGATCTATATTTCCTTCAAATCACCTGTTTGTCAAAGAACTCAAACTTCCTTCTTTGAGTCCTTTAAAGTTTCTACCATATGTCTTTTCACTATTTTAAAGTTAATTACAAGTTAGACAATAATATTATACACTGGAAGTGGAAATTATGCTACACATCAAACAACATCATGAATTCACAGTTGAACATTTTAAGTCCTTTAAAGATTCTCCCATCAATCTCTTCCTTATTTCAAATTTGATTAAAATTTAGAGAATAAAATTACACACTAGAAATATTGCTCAGCATCATGTACAAGTTTCCCCTCTTACAGGATACATGTATTTCTTGAAACAGCACCATAATTTAACAACAATCAATGAAATCTTTCCACTCAGACTATAATTTGTTGAAAAATACAAATGATAGATTTATGCACCTATAATCTTTCTGAATCCAACACTTCACCCAAGAGCACCAAATATCTTAAAGGATTATTTCCACATGTCTTTAAAAGTTATCAAAACTGGAATCAGCTTGATTTGTATTAAGTGTGCAAATCAATTAGAATTTGAACTTCCTTAATCTATAAATGGGATATTACTCACCTTGTTACTTATTGGAATAAGCTTTTTTAAAACAGTTAAATGGAAATTATTATATTAAATAATTAAATGGTAGTCATATTTTGAAAGAGTAATTACTAAAATTTACAGGAGGTTATGAGAAACCATCTATCTATACAATTACCAGCAAAGGCAGGGTAGTATTTTCCTCTGTAACTTTTACACTGACTTCATTTGATATATAGCAGTCATATATTTTAAGAAAAAATAAATGAACACCAAGATAAATTATAATACAGGATTAGTGATTGTGAGTAGTTCAACTGATACATTTATAAAAAGAAAATATTTTAAAGTCTGTCTTGAAAGGATAATATAATCCCTGAAATTTCTCCTGTCTTTTTTTTTTTTTAACCAAAATGAGTGTGTCTTTGTGATAAAAGTATGTTTTTTTAGCTTGTAAAAGAGAAATAAAAAGTGCCTCACAAGGCAAGTATAAGGACAAAATTATCTAGTACCCGAGAGTGTTATGCAAATTTACTATTTTCACTTATTAATGCATATTATTTTAGAATGATACTAAATATATAAACATATCAATATAAATTTCTAATAGTAATTGAATAAAGAATGAAGACATTACCAACACTCGAATGTAAAATGATTAAAAATGAATCAAGTTCTGTGTTTAAAGCGAAATTAAGAACATCCAGTTCTTCTTTTATAAAGTTCTATGCTTACTTTTTATACTCAAGATAGATTATATCTGAAAATTAAATATGGTTTGGGTGTCTTTAAAATAAAGGCGCCAGCCAGCAAATATCTGAAAAATGAAAAATTTCAAATAGATTACTAATTACATATACTATTTTAAAACTTTAACTATATCACTGAGCAAAAATAATTACACTTAAATTTAAGAGACTTATACAAGTAATTGCCTTTAGGAAATAAGAACATGTGATTTCTTAAGAGAATATAACTATACAAGCGTCTTAAAGTGAAATAAGAGGCCATTTCCTTCAGTTAAGCCTTCAGTTAATGTGTACTTCACATTTGCTAAATTCACAAACCTAGAACAATCCTGTAAATCTGGTATGTCCCAATCAACTGCATGAAGAATGCCAGTAATTATCAAATTTTCAAGATCCTGTTGACATTTCTGATTTTACTCCTTTGTCATTTACTCACACAGCCCATAACACTGGAGATGAATTTTAAAGTACAGGCCAGGAAAGGTCAGAGTCTTACTGATGAGATTTCAGCAAAGGAGGAGAAGCCAATATTAAGATAAATGGGAGTAAATAAATACTCCAAATGCAAAGCTTCTTTTCCTTTCTCTAAAAAAACCAAACCAAAACAAAAAAAATGCCATATACCCAAGTGTGTCCTATGACTTTAAAACCATTTAAATATTTTATCTTTTTTATTTTAAAAGTAACTAAAGAAATATTTTTATTCTTGGAGGCTATTTTAATCATTTTATACAAGTGATTAAAAATAGTTTCTTCAAAAATGGAAGCAAAAATATTTATAGTAAGTCAAGTCTTTTGTAGGATGCCAAAAATGTATATGCATACCATATATTGATTAATATTTAAAAATAACTTGTTTGAATTTACTTTCTGTGCCATATATTTTGTCTGTAACAGGATAAAATAGATGGAGACTTTAGTTATGACCATGACTTCAACTAAGTAAAAAAATAAAGAAACAAAAAATAACAAAATGATGATTCTCATGCAAAGCAAATATCTTATTAATTCCTATGGACAATCCGGAATCCAAAATAATATAGCTGAGTCAAAGTTAAATCAAAATTATAATATCAGGAGGTATTTTTATCATGGTTATTATAAGTTCAAAATTTAGAATCAGAATTTATTTAAAATCTACCTTCTATTTCTTAATGATGTACCCTATCATTCAAAACTCTCCCTCAGATTCCCCTTCAAAATTATTTCTTTAAATAAGTTATCATAAATGAGACATTATATTAAGAAATTATAGCATGCAGTCAGGCACCAAGTAAATTCAATAAATGGTTGTTTTTTATATGTATTATGGTCATCATTATCATGATCAGATAAGTGGAACTGCAGTTTATGTTAACACTTGTGTTTGAAAAATATATGTACAAGGTAATTTGCTAGACTGGCAAATTAGGTTCTATTTACTTTAGGTTCAAATGTCCTATTGAAAGAGTAAGAAATTTGCTTTTTGCTAATAATTTCTTTAAATACCATGCTATTGAAAAATTAAGAAAAGTCTGTTTTTATATTCAAAGAGTAAGCCACTCCTGAGAAATAAAATCATCCTCCTCCTCTTTATTTTCAGCCTTTAAGTAGTTTAACAAAGATGATGTCTCTCTACATTAAAAGGCAGGTAGGAGAAAGCAAACTGAAAATAAGAATGAAAAGTCCTATTTGGGTTATTGCTCTTGTTGTTATAATTACTGGGCTATTATTGTTATTATGACTGTCACCATATTATTAGTCTACAGGATATGCACTAAACTGTGAATCATGATTACTCCCGGAAGTACATTATTAGACACTTCCATTTTCCATGTTAAATATGTTTGCAATATTAAAATTTTTTTGTCACCATCATGCACAGTTTAAAAAAAATTTTTAAAACAAAAAAAAAAAATGTGTGAGGCGTGATAACCTCCACTGCAAATTTAATGGAAAATTCAAGAATTTCTGAATGATCAGTACTGTATACCCTGAACTTTGAGGGAACATTCCCATAAAGCAGGAAAAGAAGACTTTTCTCTAAGAATATAGGTAGAAGAGAGTATTAAGAGCCTCATTTAATTTTTCATCTATCTGAAGAGAGGGATCTGGGATCTGAGCAGGTCAATGGGGTAATGGCAGCTGTGTCCAGCAATGGGTCTAAAATAATGTCTCATGCACTATTAGATCAGGAAGTGATTTCAAAATATCCTCATTTCCATGTTACATCTGACAAGGATAACCATGTCCTTCCAAATAAGAGATGTGGCCCAGTGACTGTTGTCACTACATTAAACACATGGGAGGAATGAGGGAAACAGAGATGAGGCAAAGCTCCGAAATAATCATCTCCCTGCCCCCAGCTGACAGATCAAAAAACAAAACAGAGTAAAACTACATTACACTTAACCGTTTTATTTTTCCTTTCTGTGGGCACAACAATCACACAGTAATCTATAAATCTGCTCACAGAACCTCTTCTGACTAATGATACTGGACAAAGGGCATCTCTCTTACAGTACATAAGGGGTTGAGTAAGCAAGGTTCTGGTCATACCATCTTTGCTTCAGTCATCACTACTTTGACTTGATTTCTTTTACATACAAGCTTTCCATGTAAATGCATATTTTAAATAGTGTTTCACAAATTAAAGCTATTTTTAAAAATCACTGATTTCATCCCATATGACACAATTACCATAATTTGAAGTTTTTACTCAAAAAACACTAATTTTCAGAGATGTTCATCACATATTTACTGTAACATTATTTACAACAGCCCCAAATTGGAAACTACCTAAAAGTGCTCATCACCAGATGAATGAATAAATAAGTGATATATATATATATATATATATGTATATATATATACACACACATACACACAATGGAGAGCTACACAGCTCTTAGAAGAGATGCAGACTGGCATTTGAATGAATGGATGGAACTAGAGGGATTATAGTAAGTGAAATAAACCAGAAGGAGAAAGACAAATATTAGATGATCTCACTCATATATGGGAAAAAAAAACAAACCAGATAAAACAAAAAAAACGACACTTGGATATTGACAATAGAACTGAGATTACTAGTGAGGAAAGGGGTAAGAGGCAGGAGTAAGTGGTGCGGTTCAATGGACAGTGCTGAAGGCCTTTTGGCAATCTGGTGGGAAGCGTGGTGCGCTGACATATATTTACCAAGTGGTGAAACTACACATACGAACTTAAATTATTTTGTAAATCAAAGTTACCTCAATAAATATTTTTAAAAGGACATTAAGTCACCATTAAAATGAATGAAAAATTCTTTTGCTAAAAAAAATAAAAGACTGATTTCAAATATTTTGTTGACATTTTAAAATTACTTAATTTCAGGATTAAGGGGACAAATCTTCCAAATATAAGGCAGCAAAACAGAAACATAATTTGTTGATATACCTAAAAATCAATAGGTGATTAAAAGTTTGAGATAAGGTAGACAAATCATAGAGATCAATATTGTCTGAATAGTTGTTACAATAGCTACAAAATGTTAATTGCAAATAGCAAAATTAATTCTTGAAAAGAACACAATGGTCAAAGTTTAAAAAAGTGAATCTAAATTCTATGTAATTATTAAAAGAACTAGGAAATAAAATGATATACTGGATTGAAAACAAGTCAAATAATGTATACTTCTCATGTAAATCAGGAATTACATATCCACACCATTTTATTTTTATTATAGCGAAAAAACATTTAATACCTTAAAATAATTGATAGGATGAAAACATTAAAAAGGAGCAGAAACAAAAGAATGAATTTGATAGATAAAATTTATGTTAAGAATTACTCATATATATACATATATATACACACATATAGAAATATATCCTAAAATTCCCCTTTAAGCAACAAATAATTTCATAAAGGATCCAATAAGAAGAAAACATCAATTATAATATTGGGCCCTGTACTTAATACTTTTTGTCTAAGTAAACCTCAATTGTAATTTATAATAACATCAAGCATTTACACATCACTTACTATGAGTCTGTTTTTAAGGGGATTTAAAAATGCTTATTTTATCTTCAAATGACCTTTGAGGTCAATCATCTTATGCCCATTTTACAGATACTTGCCCAGAAAGCCAAAGGATTTGCCCAACTTTCAAAGTTCAGATTTGAACTCAGACATTCTAGTTCCAGAACCCAAGCTGCTCTGGATTTCCTCTGAATACTCAGAGTACACTACAGCCTCTCTAAAAGGAATACGAGAAATACACTTTTTAGAATCTCAGGTGGTTCTTTCTTCTTAGTATTTATTTATGTGAAAAGGCAGAGTAGGAAGGGTGGGGGAAGACAGGGTTCAGAATGGATAACACGGAAGACCAGAGCTCTGACGGAACAAAGACTCTGCATTCTGAGTCACAGATGGACCTCTTGGTAATTAGCTTTCCTTAGGAGAATTCCTAGTTAGAATTCATAGTCTCTGCACTTAGTAACATACAGGCAGTCTCTGAGAAACATAACTGGCACAAGTTTCTTCTGTATCTTCCCAAAAAACACTGCTCTCTCTTTCTCTCTCAGAGTAAACTTCTCAATCAATTCTTCCATTCAGTAGTTTTCTAATTGTTCGGGTCTATTGTTTATTCCTTTTCCCAACAAAATATAATTGAGCCCACAATATATTGGGAGGGAGGTAATTTTTTAACCTAGATTCTAGGATCAGGCAAAGGGAGACAAAGAGAAACAGAAAAACCTGGTAGATGTGATAAGAACAGAAGAGTCTAAAATGTATATCGTTCTCTTGATCAAATGGTGTAAGAATATTTGCATATGCACTAACTTTTATATGGCATGTGTGTTATTTTTAAGCTATTGCAATTAACTGAGAAGGCAGAATTAGTTACTAAACAGAATAGCAGGCCATACCCTGTATTCAGATTTTCCTACAAGTATTCACATAGTGAGGCCATATGAATATATAAACTGTGCATGACATTTCTCTGTTCACATAATCTAGAATTTGTCACAGACTCTTAAATGACATGCAAGTAAAATGGTATCCTATTTGCTCCCTTTTTTTTTTTTTTAAATACAATTCATGAAATAAATGAAAGCACAGTATTCCAACAGTTGCTCAAATTCTTTTACTTACAGCCCTCATAGATATCAGTGGGAATATGGACTGCTGCATGTTGATAGGAAATTTGTCGTCCAAAATTAGCATCTTCAATAAAAACAGGTTTTATCCTCTGGCTTCCTGGCTCACTGTCATTTTTATCAGGCTATAAAAGAAGAGACAGATAATAAATATACTATTATAATTTTGGTTGACAGATACTCTCACATTATTACTTCATTTTCCAGGTGCATATTCTTCAAAAAATATATCTGCTAGGATATTTTTAAATATATTGCCATGTCATTATTCCATTTATAATCTAAGTTCTCTTCGAATTTCTTCAAGTTGGAGTCAGTCAGGTTCACCCTGACAGGTCCAGAGTTTTCACACATTCTAAACTTACTATAATATGCATTTAAAGAACAGGATACATGCCTTTACAAACAACCATATTGCAATTATCCCTTTGAAATAAATTTCATAATTTATGCTATTAAGTTTTACATTATGCATTTGAGGATACTTGATTTAACAACAAATGATATGCATACTGAAAAAAGGATTATTTGATGTCATGTTTCTTTGATTTTTTAATGCTTTCCAGATGTATCAATTTTTGTTTTAAAAACAAAAGTATATTAAGAAAGAAAAGATCTACTGAAATTTCAAGTACAAATAAATCCTAGCTTCAACCAATTTGTCTCCTGAGGTAGGGGCTAAGATCCAATCAATAATGATTCGTGAAAATCCTATAGGAGTTTAAGAGGTTGAAGATTAACTTTCTATCTGAACTATGCTTCTGATACTGAATTACCTCACTGTCCTCCCTTAGCCAGAATTAAGAATCTCATTCACTTACCCAAAGTAAACCATATAACAATTTTTTTGCCTAGTTACATTAAAACATGTTTCAGTTTAAGCAGTTATTTTTATTTCTTCCCTAATTGTTTTAATTTAATTCAGATGTGTATTTTCAGCTCCATTTTAGAGACTAGTGTTTTCCATATTATCAAGGTAACGCCTCAAAACAAAACTAAGATAACTAAAATAACTAACAAAAACTAACAAACTAAAATAACACTTGAATATCTTCACAGCACAGGGCAGTGATACAACTGATGAGTGATAGAAAAGACTGAACTGAATAACCCATTTTTTTCTTAAGAAGGCTGTTAGAATGTGGCAACAACATGAAGTCAGATGGTTGCTTGTTCCCCTGGCCTAGGATGGGACATGAACCTGGATCCTTCGGATGTATGTGGATCACTCTCAGCAGAGGTGGCAGACCCAATCGCTACTCCACCAGGACACATTCCAACTAATTAGCAATGTCATTATTCTCAGCTGCAAACATTTTCCAGGAAAAGTTCAACGTACATTTTAAAGCAGTGGCTTTTCAAAGTGTGGTGTTTGGAAAAGCAGTATTAACATTCACTGAATTGTTTAAGAATGCAGGTTCTAGGGCTCACCCTAGAACTGGTTAACCAGAGACTCGAGGGAGAGGGCCAGGAAATCCACAGTTTGATAAATTGCCAGTGATTCTGACACATATTAAAATTAGACATCCACTGATTTACAGTATCAATAGTTTAAATTAGACAGTTTCATTTAGAGTTACTCATGAAAAAATTAGAATTGATTAGTAATAAGCATATAATGGTTGCCTAAATTTTTCACTGTGTATGTATAAGCTTTAAAATCTAAAAAACTTGATGCAAGAAAATGACGGTAAGGTGAGTAATATTTGTCAGAGTATCTCGAAAGACAAACATCTCAAAGGATACTTGCTAAGAAAATAGCTCCATCTAGAAATTAGTTGGGGAAATGCCACTCTTTATATTCATTTATTAAGAGAATAACAAAACATCTGCATATCAGAGACTGAGGTAATCCTCACGAAAGAGCACTGTATGTTACCTCACAGTCTACAGCTTATGTGACCCTGAATTTTTTTTTAAGTAATAAGTATTACAAAGAACATACTTAATCAAATTCCAAGGAAACACACAGTGGAAAGTAAAGGACTCAGGAGATTTGATTCTACACTGTTTTTTTTAATAATATCTCAACTGGACCAGTCACTGCTCTCTGACTTATAGAATGACTTGGGCTACAGATGTGTCCTTTACTCTGCAGGGCATATCACAATCACCTGGGGCCATTCCTTCTCTAACATAATTGAGCAATCAGGCAAAGAGGAGGTCTGTTGAAAGAATCTCTCAGTTGATCCTAATATCCATTCTTATCTAAAATTGAGAACAATTAAAATACAGCATCTATAAAGCCATTTTTTGTTCTGAAAACATTATAGTCTCACTTCTATAATTTAAAAAAAATGACATTTTCATGAGCACATCTTTTACAGATATTCCATTTACATCTATTCCTAGCAAATTTTCAATATATAGAGTAGAGTATTAAATGATAGTAGACAATGAGTTAATTGTATGAATTAGGGTTAGGAATGTCTGGATATTTATATTATTTCTGTGATTTACTTGCTTAATTAAAAGTATTAGAAGACAAAGATTTAGTGACTATATGTATAGAAATGTTATTTAATATCTAAACATGGAAACAAGTGAAATGTTCAGCAATAGTAAAATGGTCACAATGACTATGACAAAATTTTATATTGCTATTAAGTAACATAAAAGTATTATACTGGGAATGTACTTAGATACTGCATTTGTTTTAAAGTAATTTTAAGCATAAAAAGAAAATATTAAGAAAAGACAAAACGACCGATCTATTTTGAGAGGAAAGAGTGGTAGAGGAAAAAATGAGAATATAACAAATGTTTTTAACACATTATTAGTTTTATAGTTATTTATGAGATATAACTATATTCATCTTTGTGCTCAGAAGCTTTTCCCAATAACAAAATAAACATAACTGCAATCAGGAAAAATGCTAATTTTTAAGTCTTTTCTAGACTATTAATTAGCATTATATAATTATCTTACTAAGGCAAAATGACTTAATTTCCTCTGAATCCTCTCACACTTAAAAATAAGTTTTAAATGCATTTTATGGGGATGAATGTACTTTTAAATTGGTATGCATTTCTTTATCATTTTTAAAATTTTATTTAAGGAACATTATAACACATATATGTATACACAATTTTCATAACAGCAAATCAACATCTGTATATAATATATTAAATTTACCACTAAGAGTCCAAGACTACCTTTCAACACATAATTGAAATCTTTTATCTGATTTGCCTACCCTACTCCCTTCCTACCCTTCTTTTCTGGTGCACATTGATTTGGTCCTAAGACTAAAAATCTATTTTCTAAAATAATTGATTTGCTTCATTTCTTTATTTAGTTTCTCTAAATACCCCATATGAGTGAAATCATGTGATGCTTGTCTTTCTCCTTCTGACTTAGCTCTCTAAGCACAATCCCACCTAGGTCCATCCAGGTGGTCACAAAAAGGCAGGATTTCGGCTTTTTAAAATAGCTAAATGGTATTCCATTGTGTGTGTGTGTGTGTGTGTGTGTGTGTGTGTGTGTGTGTGTGTGTGTATACATCTGGTCAGCCACCTTTGTCTCGCACATCCAAATATATCCCAAGGACCCAGGTCTGCATCCTGAATCCAGGAGAAACAACCAAGATAAACAAACAAATAAGTAAGTGCTTCTTCCTCCTCTCTCTTTCTGCCTGCTTGTCTCTTTGTCTCTGCTCACTTCATTCCTGCCTACACCTTTCCTTTAAAAAAAACACATAACATTTAGACAAAAAGGAATTGACTGAGAAAAAGAATTGAGAGAAAAGCTACTTAACACTATTTGTGTTCACTAAAAATTTAACATACAAAAAACCTACTAAGTAATCACATCCCTTTCCAACACTTTTTCTAAAATAATTCTTTTGAATTCTCCAAACTATGCTATATAAACAACAAACGAAACAGATTTATTCTACAATATATTCAAAGACATTAGTTAAAACACATAAATGAAACATGATAAGTATGTTTCTTAGATTATTCTTCTTAAAATAATTTCAGCTATTAAATAATAGATTAGATCACAGAGAGTCAAGGATACAGGCTGACGTTGGATGGGTAGATCATTCAATTTGACATGCAGTCCATATTAGTAAATTTAATTTGGAAAGTCATATGACAACCCTATACACACAAAAACCTTTTTCATACTTATAGTATTTATCTCAGACTAAACACACAAAAAAAGACAAAATATTTATTTTAATATTTTGTTCTGTTTTTATATTACTAACATAAATATGATAACAATAAGAAAACTTTACTGATAGCAGAATCTTCTGTAATTAGAAGTTTATATATTTGATCTAACATGCAATAGATAATTGCTTAACCATTTTGTATAATGACTGAATATGCGGAGAAACTTCGTTTGCATTCATATTATAGCTAAGGTTATCTCCCCTTCCTCTCTATTACTGTGTCCCACAAAACTGAGAAAATTAGATTGTCCTTAAGAAGAATTTTATTAAGACACTCTAGAAGTATCACAAGGGGAATTTTATCTTATTAGTAAAGGAGTTAATGAATGGCCTCTTGTATATGAAACAAATAGCTAAAGGCTATCAAGTATATGTTGGCATCAGTATTATGGATCCAAAAGTAATACTGCTTCTGTAATTATTGGTTAACCATTGGAATCCAAGTTTTCTTTCCTGTTTTATTAGTTAAGGCTAGTTACGAATCTGACACTTGCAGAGGAAAGACTTACTCTGAACCAATCACTTTTGTCAACTAGAAATGGACACCCGTCAATAGAGCTGCAGCTGACCATACCCATTTAACAAACAACGAGTACAGAGAAAAAAGGTGCTAAGTCTTCATCCAGTCATTGCTGCTCCAGTCAGGCTGGAAATTAAATAACAAATCCAGTACAGTAGAGATGAGGACAGTGTAGTCTCCTGTATTAAGCAGTTTAAGATGCTGTTTTTCTCCTTTAAGATTCTATGACTCAGCGAAGTATTGAGTGGATAAATGGAATTTGAAAGGAAATCTATATTGAATGACAATGGATATATTATGCATTAAAGACTTAAGTGTAATATCTATACTTTTGCTTACTGAATCATAACAATAAGGAAATTTTAATTATAAATATAATAGCTTGGTGTCCTTGCAAAAATACATAAATTTGCTAATCAAAATGTTTGATGAGGAAACAAGAGCTCTTTTAACTGAATTAAAGAGTAATTACCAGTTTTTTAAGCAATTAAAATGTTATAACCTGAAGAATTACTGAGAAAAACAATAACATTAATTTTTCAGAGGTAATTTATTCAACCTACTAAAAAAATGTTTCAACGTTAACATAAAAATTAATTTATATCATTACTGGTCAGAGACAACTGAAGTAATTCTAATAAAAGACTAGATTAATTGTTAAGCTTCTATGTAATTTATGAATTGTGACTTATAAAAGAGAAGGAATAGACTGAAATATACAGACTCAAGTGAAAAAAAACAGTAAGCAGCTGAAACTATAGTAACACAAAAAAAGCGAGTTAAAAATGCTGCAGGGAATATTAAAGCAAGAAACATATTTGCCTTAAATATAACAGAGTTGAAGATAAATATGAAACATAAAACTGAACTATGTTAAGTCAAAAAGGGAAACTGATCACTGCAATAATTTATTAGATTAAATTTAAAAGCTTAACCAGATATTTCAGAAGTAAAATATATCGATGCTTCTAATGAAGATTACATTGATAACATTCAAAAAAGCTGGAATACAGAATTAACACTCAAGATAAGTGATGCAGTTTTCAAGATGTATGAATGTATATGAACACCAATCCCAGGACCTGGCCAACAATAAGAATGACGACCATTAGAATTAAATAAGCTTAGTGATAAGGAATGACTTAGTAATTGAAGTGACAAGAAATGGGGCTGATAAAAATTCCATATATAGTGTAGTGTGAAATTGTCAAGTGGCAGGTATTAGAAAGGGATATAATACTAAAAAATGTGATTAATATCTATTTATATATTATATATATAAAAGTATAACAAATTATGGAAAGAGCCTGAGAGGTAATTTCTGTTTCAATAAGAGACTGTGAAATGATGTATTACATATAAAAAGCTTTAAATATGATTTCAAATAGTCTTAAAGTTCAATATATCTCTTCCCAAGGAAACTACATAGTATTATATATTATCTACAAAAGGAAAACATCCAAACGAGCCCTTCACCTTTCTAAAATACTAGAAGCAATTTTTATATATGACTTTATGACAGACGAATGTAGCTTTCAAAGTATTGTCAGAGCAGAGGGATTTCACAAACATTTTGCAAGGTAAAAAGTTCAATTATTTTGATATGAGAGGCAGACACTGGTTAATAGCATACAAGTAAGATATAGTCAGAGTCCAGACACGAAGACTCCAAGATTCCATCATTTACAATGAAATAAAAACCTCTCTGTGGCCTACAAGATTCCACATGATCTATTTCCTATATGACTACTCATCCAGATCCCCTTCTATGCTCATCCTTACTTATTATGGTTCAACCACATTGGCCTGTTTTCTGATCCTTACATATACCAGGCTCTTCCTGGCTTAGAAGACCTTGTATGGCTGTTCCTTTTGCCTGGAAGCTTTCCCCTGCTCTCCTTTCGCTAGTACCAATTTGTTCTTCAGGGATCAGTTGAAAAACAGTATTCTCTTTAGAGTTTGTCCTATCTAGATGATCCTCTGTGAATCATGAAACTATTACCCATTTATCACCTGCAGAGCACCAATCTACCAGTAACTGCCTAACTTTTGATTTGCTGCATACTTGCTATCTCACTACAATAAAATATAAGCTACTGAGGACAAGAGAACTCACTGACATTGCTCAGTTGTATCCCTGCACCTAGTGTGAGGATTGTATTTGTCTGTCATATATACAACATTGTTCAATGAAAAAATCAACCTGAAATTATGTTTCCTGGTCCCCAGACTTAGGCTTTTACTATTACAATGTGAAGCAACTGGGAGCATTTGATAATGGACACACTTGTGCCTCAGTCAGAAACCTAGTCTCAGCAACTTCCAGCACGATGAATTTGTGCTGTCTCCTACTTTTTTAAGGAAACAGAATGATCAAGATCTGTAAGGTTCCTTCTAGCTCTAAAAATTCTAACTCTGGAATCCATGAATTTTAACTTAAAGCAAATCTTTAGCAGAACTTTTTAAAATACTACATAATTACAAAATACGCAATGATGAAATACAGATATTTAACAAATGAGTCTCTTAGTATCAAAACCCCTTGTCCCTGGGAACTTAACATTTAGAGCAATGTATTCATAGAATAAAACTAGAGATATTAATTAGTCAAATAATTCAGAGGTGAACAACAATTACTACATTATTTGGGTGCTTTCCCTCAATTCTAAAGATATTATATTTTCACTTATTTCTCTCAATTGATAGTCAATTGATAATCAACTCATATTTTAATAAGAACTTATGTAAAAATAATACACAATGTACCAGTGGTCTCTAAAATAATTCATAGGAATGTTCACGTGTACAGTCACTTTCAATGGACTATTCTACATTTTATACATAAATTTACCTATTATCTTTGTTAGCTTAACCTACATTCTTCATATAAGCTAGTAGCTTGAAAAGACTTCTGCAAACTAATAATGACTGAAGATGAAATTCTAGTAATAGAAGTTGCCTTTAGCAAAAATAAAATGAGATGAATCCTTTATTCCCAGCGATAACTCATCAACCTCATTATAAGATAAAAATGAACCAAATAGTTCACTTATTAAGCAAGTTGATTAACAGTTAAAATTGGCAAGAACACTATTTTTCAGTGTTTTGATGAACATTTTTATTGTAGTAATAATTCTACATCTTAAAATATCCTCATATATATAGTTTCTCTATTCCTTAGATATATGTCAACAGACCTTGCCTTCCACCAAACCACCAACTGTTCTTCACCACTGTCCAGTGGGCTCCACCACCATTTGCCCAGGCAGCCCCATTCCCTTTTGGCAACCTCAGTTCTGCTACAAATGTTCCAGGGTAGGTTTTGTTTCATCCCTTCCTTTTTCTATTCACATTCCACCTATGTATGAGGTCATCTGGTATCTATCTTTCTTCTTTTGACTTATTTCACTTAGCATAATCCTATCTAGATCCATCCATGTTGATTCAAATGACAGGATTTTATCTCTTCTAAGGGTTGTGTAATATTCCATTGAATATAGGACCACAACTTCTTTATCCACTCATCTGATATTGGGCACTTAGGCAGTTTTCAGTTCTTATCTATAGTGAAAGGGGTTGCAATGACATAGGGGTGGCACAAATTTCTGTGGATGAGTGTTTTTGTATCTTTTAGGTAAATACCCAGAAATGGGATGGCCAGATCACATGGGATTTCCATCTACAACTTTCTGAGGAATTTCCAAACTGTTTTCCATAGGGATTGTACCAATTTGCACTCCCACCAACAGTGTAAAATTATTCACTTTTCTCCACATCCTCACCAACATTTGTTGTTTCCAGACTTTTGTATAATAGCCAGTATCTCTGGTGTAAGGTAGTATCTCATTGTTGTTTTGATTTGCATTTGCCTGGTAGCCAGAGAGTAGGAATATCTTTTCATGTGCCTATTAGCCGTCTTTATTAGCCACTTCAGAAAAGTGTTTTCTGATTCCTCTACCCATTTTTTTTTTACTAGGTTGACTATTTTTCTGTTATTGAGGTTTATGAATTCTCAGTGTATTTTAGATATTAAACCTTTGTCAGAAATGTGAAATGCAAATATCTTCTCCCAGTTAGTAGGTTTCCCTTTGGTTTTGGTTATTTTTTTTTTCTTTCACTGTGAAAAAGCTCTTTAGTTTGATATAGTCCCAGTTGTTTATTTTCATTTCCCTTGATGCTGTAGTTGAGTCCCCAAAGGCCTCTCTACAGCTAATGTCACAGAAAGTCTTTCCTTGTTGTATTCTAAGAACTTTATGGATTCTGGTCTTATGTACTGATCTCTAGTCCATTTTGAGTTAATATTTTGCATAGTGTTAGAGAGTGGTCTAGCTTCATTATTTTGCATGTGGCTGTACATATTTCCCAACACCATTTATTGAAGTCACTTTCCTGTCTCCATCGTATGTTTTTGGCTCCTCTGTTGTAGATTAACTGACTGTATGTGAATGGGTCAGTTTCTGGTGATTCAGTTCTATTCCACTGATCTGTGCCTCTGTTATTATTCCAGTACCATACTGTTTGATCACTACTGCTTTGTAATATACTTCAATGTCTGGGCCTGTAATTCCTCCAGATTCTTTTTTCTAAATAATTACTTTGGTTATTGGGGCTCTTTTGCTATTCCATTTTTAAGATTTTTTTGTTGTATTTCCTAGAAATAAACCTGTGGGATTTTAATGGGGATTGCATTATTGCTTTGGTTAAGATGATCAGTTCAATAATATTGATTCTTCCCAGCCATGAGCAGGGGTTGTGTCTTTCCATTTCTTTGTGTCCTCCTCTATTTCTTTTAAGAAAGACTTGCAATTTTCATTGTCCAGGCCTTTTACTTCCTTTGCTAGTTATATGCCCAGGTATTAAATTCTTTTAACTTCTATTTTAAAGGATATGCATTTTGTGATTTCACTTCTACCATGTTGTTTCTGTATAAAAATGCAATGGATATTTGTGCACTGATTTTCAGCCTGTCACTTTACTGTATTTCTTGATGAGTCCTAGAAGTTTTCTGACAGAGTTCTTAGGGTTTTCAATATATATAATCATGTCATTAAAAAAATGAGTTTTACTTCCTCCGTTCCAATTTTGACTCCTCTTATTTCCTTTTCTTGACTAATTGCTCTGGCTAAGACATCCAGTACAATATTAAATAGCAGTGGTGAGAGTGGATAGCTTGCCTTGTTCCTGAACTTAAAAGAGGAGAATTGCTTTCAATTTTTGCCATTGGCTATGGTGTCAACTGTGGCCTTTATTATGTTGATGTACCTTCTAAACCCATTTACGGAGGGTTTTTATAGTAAATGGGTACTAGATTTTGTCAAAAACTTCCTCTGTATCTACTGATAAAATTGTGTGGTTTTTCTCTTTGCTCCAGTTGATACGGTAAGAAAACTGTTTTAATTATGGGTTATATTTACTACAGATATTAATGCCCTGTGTTCACATGGCCTGTTTCAGTTTTTCCCATGGTAATTTGAATTCTTCGTAATTAACAAAAGTACTCAATAACTAAGCATCCAGAAAGTCCTTGATCCTTTTTCCTTCTAGTGATTTTTAATGTCATACACCA
Source organism: Solenodon paradoxus (assembly GCA_004363575.1). NCBI lineage: Eukaryota > Metazoa > Chordata > Mammalia > Eulipotyphla > Solenodontidae > Solenodon > Solenodon paradoxus. Next base: position 261,115 of record RJWH01000762.1, on the reverse strand, counting down.
TTTAAACTATTACTTTATAAAATTTCATTAAATGTAAAGAGAAGTTTTTTGAGGTTTCTCAATAGATTAGGTTCAGTAGTACATATAAAAAAATTATAAATAAACATCCTTATTTCAGGAAGTGGATTTTCTTACTGGTATACATGTGCGAGCAAAATAAATATATCGTTCAAAATAATCCAGTTCATATTTTTGTTTAATCTATGCTGTACATATATTAAGCTTATATGCCTTCATGATGTAATTAAAATTTCAAAGTTTAATGGCCTCAGTGGAGTCCATGTACAGATACACCTTGTTTCACAACCTGGGGCTGGGTGGGAGCAACCAAGATGTACGACTAAAATAAAAAAATAAGAAAAATATTTCTTCCATCTCTCTCTTCCTGTCTGCCTGCCTATTTGCCTTTATTCCTGCCTACACCTTTGCTTAAAAAAAAAAAAAAAAACAACATTTAATGAATTTTCATGAAGTTCTAAATAGATAGACTACATATTAATTCTGAAAAGACTATGTATACATATATATATGGAAAACATTAAAGAGAATTATACATGCCATTGCCCCAGAACAACTGAGGACCAAAGTTTAAACTATCCTTACAAAAGGAGCATGTATCCAAATGTACAATTAAAAAAAAAAAAAAAGTAGACTAAAAACAAATTTTATGTAAGTTTCTCAAAAAACATAAGGCAGAATCCTAGATGTAAAAAATCTAACTAATCTACCTTTCATTAGTTTTATATCTTTCCTCAATAAATCCTAACGGCTATAATTCACAAGGGGACGCCTGCATTCATTTTAATGCAACCATGGTAAACATCACTGGGAACAGTAGATCAGATCTAAGGAAGTTTATGATTTAAATTTCACAATCTTTAATCACAGAGATTTCATTTTATCTACTAAAACTCACTGTCAGTAACTGTCAGTGATTAAACTAGTTGGGACAATGCAAGCTTAATACATCAAAATTAAATATGGACAGAATAATGTATAGGTGAATTAAGTTAACATTTCAAAGCCAAAGTCTTCCCAAATTTTAATACAGATTTTTAACCTCTTGATTTACAGTAGCTCATAACAGGGTCCTCTCCTGTTCCCCAAGGGTATCTCTAAGCACAGGTAGGGCAGCAGAACACCCCACTGGTCCTCTTGTGGTCGTGCCAACTGTACTGTGTTCAGGTCAAATATGAGTGTGTGACACTGTACAAATATCTAAGCCCACTAAATTTTACTTGTCTTATCTGAAAATCATTAAAATAATGGTATATACCCCAAAGTTTAGTGTGAACTTTAGGTGATATGTTACACATAAAGCACTTACTGACAAATAAATATATTTACTATCTCTTCACTACTATTAGAATCCAATCTAAATATAACATTTAAAACATTCACTTTAGCTGCACAAAAAGGCAACTCTGAATAAGTCAGTTATTCTATAGAAGTCATTAACATTCTACCTCTCTACCATGACCTATTTGAGAATTCAATATTGTTCAGTAGCAGGACCTGCAGTAAAGGTTGCATGCTATAAAATATAAGAAAATTAGAAAAGAAAACTAGACTTGGATTCTTTCTTCAATAATGAGAACAGATTCTATCACAATTTGATGCATGTTTTAAATAGCTCATTCTAGAATCAAGGTTATTTATTTGTATAAAGTCAAATAAAATCATGAAAAATTGGGCTTTTAAAAAGACATTTATGTTGGGATTAATTTTAATGTAGACAAGATTCTGCTAAGAAAATAAATAGCAACATAAATATGCAAGGGAATTCAGGAGACTAGCCAAATGTCCCAGACAGGTCAAATTTTTAACATGATCAATAAAATAAAATGCAGCAATAAGTCAACTCAATTTATTGACATGAGGACTCTGGGTTGCATTTATTTCATTTAGATTTTAGTAAGAAACATAGATCTTGGAATTAGGTTAATAAGGGTTTGTAACGATTGACTTTCTTTTTGCTTACTTTGGGAATTAAGAAAATAATTCAGTTTATAGGCACAACCCACCTTCTGGGGTATCTGCTTTCTTAAATTTAGGAGTATTTAAGGACTTATTGGGACAAATTTCTCTAAAACATAAATCAAAACACTAAATAAATTTAAAAACTGAGGAAACTTGAATGTGGAATTTTACAGATAACTATTGTATTAGGAGCTTTTCTTTCATTTTCGCATTTAATTTTTCTATCAAATTTGGATATATAAATCTTGTTGTTATACCAAGACAAATTTCTCCATCGTTTTCACATATTTTTCTACTTTTTTTGAAGATTCCACTATGATTATTTACTTTATATGTACATTGTGTTAAGTATTTCACACAAAATCCTCAACAATGAAATGAAAAATATCTCAATCCATTACCCTTTCATGATTGTTAATACACGCACATATATAAACATGTTCCCTTTGGAGATTAAAATCAATCTTAAATTTATTGTAATTATAGTGAGAATGATAACTTTTCATTATACCCATTAACATTCCTGGAAATACTTTCTATGAGAAAGGAAATGTTCTAAATTCTTTATATCTATTAGCTAATTTAATTTCCACATTAACCATATGACGTTATGTATCACTTTTGCCTTTATTTTACAGACAAATAGAGTGAAACCAAGAGATCTTATATTGCTTTGCCAATATAACTCATCTTGAAAATGGTAGTGCTTGAGTTCAAATCCAGACAACGGAACTTCAGAGAACAATTCCTTAATGCTCAAACTCCACTACCTCTTTTATGCGACAATGTATAGTTATTATACATGTATGTCTAGTTTTTACTAAAAAAAACAGAGTTGTATACAGAGCTATTTAGTACAGACATATCATATCTCTAATTTATCTAAAACATGTAAGGAGATGATAAAGCTATCAATTATGATGACATTGTACTATTCTCTCTTCTGTACATTTGAAATATTTTTGATAAAATGCAAAAAATAAAATTTATACTGAAATATTATGCCCATATTAAGTTGTAGCCCCTTTTTGAAAGAAAACCAAACAACTATTATGTATTATATGTAGAATCAAACAGAACTTTAGTTTGATGGAGTAATAAGCCTGACGCATGTTTTGAGAAATCAAAACACTGTATCTGCCAGACTTAGAACCAAAATCCTGATTTTTTTTATTATTTACAGTAACCACAAACAAATATTATAACTTTGCTATTTATTTATCATTTTTGGACATACAGGAAATCAATATTATCTGTTTTCATTATACTTAGTCCTCATGGCTGTGCATGTCCCCTCTGTGATTCTGCAGCTGGTCCCCTTACAGGAGCAAACAGAAACACAGCTCATTGTAAATGTTAATTTAATATATGTTCAAAGCAAGCTTTATTATTTGTTTAGATTTACTTCTATCCAGCCATGAAACAAAGTTTCTTCTTATTTACTTTGTAAAAAGAGCCCTAATTTAAAAGGTGAACACGTCTTCAAAAATATTACTATGGGTATTAATAATAAAATACTAACATGGGTACTAAAAACAAAAATCTATTCTATTTGATATATATTATTGCATCAATTATACTATTACAAAGAGGAACTAACTCATACCCTTACCTAATGCTGCTAAAAATCGAGAAAAAATATGGATAAAGATACGACAGTGTAATAATTTTATCACTAAAATCCAAAACATATTACATGTTTTTTAGACCACCCATTGGAAAGAAATTCCATTTGCTACCTAGGGAAACTAAGAAAGTCTTCAAGAGGAAGTAATATTTTATTTTGTTTTAAAAAAACACCAATTTGAAGAGCATTTGTTTGGAAAAATGATAGGCTGTAAATAATTGAGTAATTAGAGGACTGAATATATTAACATTAACTAGCAAACTAAACATATAATGATCATCTTAAATTTCTAGTGAGGCTATGTATCATATGTATCATAGCCTTCCATGAGAATTGGAGCTCATCAAATAATTTATACTTGCATGTTTATAACTGCAGTTATATTTGCATTTTTTAAGTTTCAAGGGAAAATGTGTTTAAATGACTATGGTCATAATTTCTTTTATCATATTATGGAATCCTATGGGACATTAATTTTACCCCTTATTTCCTCCATTGCTTAGCTAAAATTGGATATCACTTTTTATTTTTTTACCCACCAGGTGAATATAAATATCACTTATCTAAGCAGAGAAACATAGATTCTATAAAAATTCTTTGAGGAATTGTCTTAAAGTCCTTGAAGAACTTTATAACCCAAAAGATCCCCACAAACTGATTAAATCAGATACAGTTACTAGGAAGATTACACACCAGAGGGATAATTGATGGCCTTTAAATGTTTGTTTTAGCTTTAAATGAGTTCATGTACTATCATCATATTAAACCTACTCAAAATATTACACTTGAATATATCATTGGCTAAATAAATCTGAACTTGGTGAAATACAGCAAAATCATATGAAAGAAGAGAAGAAATCAGTGGATTCCAAAGGCATATATTGAATAGAGGTATATATCAGAATCATAAAATAAGCAAGACCATTTCAATGACTTAACTAAATATTTTATCTAAACTAAGGTTACCATCAGGTAGATGGAGTCAATGGCAACTATTCCATTAGATTTAAACATGAGAAAAGTATTATCTCAATAATGCAGGATCGTGGAAAGAAATTAAAAATGAGAACACCAGGTTCGAGACTTATAGCCTTTGCAATTTTCAGTCTCCTTCAGGACATATACTTTTCAAAATAGAAACTACTTAGCACTCAGATATTTATATTACCACTCAAACAAATAAAAAATTAATCAATGTCTCATTAATGCATGAGATGCTAATCTCACCTTACATAATCTCCAATTATTATTTTTCAATAGTAGACATGACTTTAAGGAATTTGAATAAAAATGCATAACTAAACTGTTACATTAAAAATCCAGGATAAAGAGCAGTGACGGTAAGTCAATTCAAACTAAAATAATGAGATGGTATTATGATTTGTGAACATTAGATATATAAACTATCAGACATTTTAAGTATGAAATTGTCAGTACTGCAACAAATTAAGTCCACCTATACTGCAAAACTTTTGGTGAGAGCTAGTATATTTGATCATCCATATAAGTGCAACTTCATCAGATAAGCAACAATCTTAAAAAAGCAAGTGTAACCACTGAAAATTCTGAGGAAAAAATATCAAAGTTTGACATTTATTTATTTTTCTTACATTTCTTCTATTATAAGAGTATTTCTACTGCAAAAAGACATTTGATCAGACTGACCAAATGCATGCATTGGATGAGACTAAAGCATAATACTAACCTATAGAGCATATTTTCATATTTATTTCACTATAATTTTTTTTCAGTTCCAACTTGAGAATTTGACTACATTTAAACAACAGAAGTCACTCAGATCAGTGTGTTTACTTTAGGCATTAACTTTTGAAGGAAAGACCTTCCCAAAATGTTCAGACAGTATTTTCCTAACATCACCTTGGCATGTGGGTAGAGGTTAACTGAGATCCTGCAGTCTTCATGAGAAACTATTACCAATACCTTAAAGGATGAAGATTACCCAGGTTTAGAGTAATTTCCAGAAATAACCTTTCTATCACAGAAACCATCTATATGGTTACAGGGCATCTGGTTTAGTTACATGACCAAAGGTTTTGCCAGGCCCCTATCAAAGTCATTTGCTCAAAAATAATAACCCGCAGTCTGACTTATTTACTCTAGAATTTACAGTCTTATAAATTCTCCATATGTATGTAATTAAATTTGTTCTTTTTCTCCTATTAATCTGTAAAAGTGATTTTTGTTTTCTCTATCAGTTCAATCAGAGCTCAGGGGTAGGGGGAATATTTCCTCTGAAACTCAGCACTTTTAATGTACCAAGAAGAGACTACTGAAGGTATGTTTGGAAATTACTAATTATCTTCCATTTCTCTTCTCTCCCTTCTCTCTTTAGTAAAGCAATATTATATTTTACTTGAGGATAGGACTATGGAGGTGGGTGTATTATATTCCATATTCTTTTGCAACCAAGAAAACCAAGTCACTAAGTAGAAGACAGTGGGTGCAGAAAGAAGTGATGTGCACAATTCCCAGAACATATCATTAAGGTCAAAGGACATGTCCTCTATAGTCACATATGTCCTGTTATCTAGAATGCAAAAAACATTGTGGATATTGGAACATCAATCTTGGACCACAAGGAAAAGTTACATTGAGGAAAGCAGAAAACATGAAAGACCCATGAGCCAGGATGACTGAGTTGCTGCAATCTTGCACCAGAATATGACAAGAAAGAATAAACTTTTGCCTTGTGTTAGGAACTTCTTCCTGCAACAGTCAAGTCAATATACTGACATAAAAGAGGATTCCTTTTTAGTTAAAGCCTAAAGGCTTACAGGAACAACAGTATTATCACATCTAAAGAAATTTGAACTTCCCCAAGAAAAAGTTTTAGTGAAGTATAAAATGAATTCTCTCATAGTTCCTTGCAAGTTTTAAAAAATTTTACATGAAATAGTACAGTTCTAGAAAACCTGACTATATTAGCAGGGTTCCACAATATTGAGAACTGGAATGAAATTTATGGATCAGCTATTTAACAACAGCTTGTCCTAGATGCAAGAAAAACATGGAATAACAAATTTTAATGCCGTACAGGTAACTACAATTTTAGAGCTAGACAGAGGCATGAGTCAGTTTCTGATTCCTATTTTATTGCTCTCTCTACTACACAATTTTATTTGCAAATTATTCTGGTACTGTAGATAGATATAATGGAAAAAAATTCTCCAAATGCTTACCATAATTTTTAAGTTTTAAATTGAAAAGCTTTTATTTTCCTCTCTACACATGTTTTCTAGGTATAACTATAACACACAATAAAATCAGAGCTCTTTTGGATGGTAGAAGGCAGAAAATAGGTCAAGATCTGTAGGTTCACTTATATTAATTATTTTCTCTCTCACACAGTTTTATTTGAATATATGAATAAACATTTATTTAGGCAAATTACATAAATGTAAATATTGAATATAAATCAAGTGTTACAAATATATAACCTGTGTGCACTTTCACACTTATAAATTCTTCCTTTGCAGAATAGTAAATGAGAGTGGAGTACTTACTAAATTCATATTTTACATTTGTGCCCATTATTATTAAAATCCTGAACAAAGAAAATTGGCCTTTACTATAAAAATAAACTACAACTTTTCAATTAATATGCTAATCTGATCAAAATAACTGTTATTTAATATTAGAAGTATAAATATTTTAGAGGAAAAACTATGTATTTGCAGAATTGTTAGCAACATTTTAAGCAACAATAAATTGGAAGATTGGACGACAGCATGTTAATTCTTCCACTTTGTCGTAAAATCTTGTCATAGTTTTACAATTAAATGTTTAATGAAAATGGTGTAACAACAGGAAGACTGATGATGATTTGGCTTATATTTTTAAATGATTATTTAAATTTAAATATCAAGTACTAATCCTAATGGTGAACCTAAATGGAATAGATCCAAAAATGGTATTCATTCTGACATCAATCACTAAATTAAATTATTGAAAAGTGTTGTGAACTGTCTGTCTGTTCATAATAAGATGCCTATATCACTAAAATGACATATATAATCATCATTAGACAGCACTAGCAAAACACTAATGTCTAGAGAAAAGAAAATATCTATTCAAATATCCTTCAACTTTGGAATTGAGAAAATAAAATCTACCTCCTTTATAGAGTTATTATAGAAATTAAATAGTTATTAAGGTAAAGTGGTTAGCAGCATGCAAAGTTATTGCTGAATAAATTATAGAATTCAGAAATAGAAGGGGTTTAATTTGAGAAGGTGTAGGATTTCAAGTAAACTATATTTACTTGCATTTTTCTGAAATTAGTTCCACTGATTTCTACATACAGACAAATTTCACTTTCCTGTTAAATAGATGGGGAAAATCTATAAAATAACAGGATTATGACTTTTGATTCACTGGCAGAGCCCACTGTTGCACATCTTCTGGAGTGCCATTTACAATGTATTTGAAATATGTGGTTCCCCCTGGTGTGTGTTGTTCAGACCACAGCAGACATGGCTAGTGACCCTGGTGGCTGATGGACTAGAGACAGAAAATTCGATCTCTGCCTTCTCACTGCTAATGGAGTGCATACTATTTAAGTCTGTGCATTGGACTGAGGTCTAGGCAGGTGCTGTGGGAATTCATATCCAGAGCATTTCTACTTAGAAAGATGCCATTAACAAGTTAAGGATCACATAAGCACTAAAATTCATCATTACTTTGTTATCTAACGAGTATTCTACTTATGCCATGAAAGAGTTTTTCAGAAGATCTAAAGATGCTAGGTCAGCTTGTTCTATAAAACCAATATTCCTAGCATAACTAAGTTTATCTCAGAATTTAATGTAAAAAAGTTTTAATACTCACATCAAGATCATCCTTTGCATTGTAATAGACAACTTCATTGCTCTATAAAAAGAAGAAAAAAGTGTTTTATTGATTTGAATAAAAATATAACATATATGGGAGCAAACATTTAGTATATTTTATGCATATTTTAAATTATAAATCCCTCATAATGTTTCCTTCATAATACAGCCCATGAAGATAGATAAAGATTAGTGAATATTTTCTATGACATATTAAAAAGACTGTATCAGTAATATTAGAAAAAGCACACCTTGCATTGAGGAAAATATCAGTAAAGATCTGCAAATAATTTGTTAAGAAAAAAATAAAGATTTCATAATACATACAATTTACACACACACGTAAACCATGAAATGATAAATGGGATAATTCAAGAACAAATATAAGCAGTTTGTTATTACTTACTGAAACCATGAGTTTAAACATATATATTGACAGCTGGAATTATTCTTGAAGAAACTGCAAGTATGGCAGTATAGTTCTCATAAGAGTTGGGCATGGGAATGACAGCAATTTTGAGTTTAGATAACAAGAACTGCCAGAATATCTATTACACTAACATTTTCATATTCTACTAAAGCAGTAAATTGTTGGCTCTTTAAAAATGAATATATATGGGTACTTGTGCTAGCCATGTTGTTGAAAATGCCGTAAATCTAAGCTATGGACATGTTGTTTTATAGCAGGAAAATTATACAGTGATTGTCAAGGAATTAAAAATTTATATTTTGTGAGGGATCAGTTTCAGGAAATGCAAAAATAATCCACTCATACTTCTTTCCTTTTTCTTTCTCTCCTCTGAACTGGTTGGATGTATTCAATTATCTGATATTATTCCATATATTACTCCCTATCTTCAGGTGTAATGAACACTATTTAAAAAAGCATTTGATTGTGTATATTACACAGCTGCAACCATAGATACTTAAGAATTTTACTAAATGAAAACAAAACACACAACATTTTTTTAAACAAAATTACTTGGGAGAGTAGAAAAAAAATGTTTCTTAAAGAATCCTTAAGAAAGAACATCAGTTATTCAATATATAATAGATGTTACAAAAGCAAAAAGTATAATCCATGCTCATATGACTTTAAAATAAAAAAAATTAAAGTTAAAATTGTCTCGTATTGAAAGGACTTTAGAGATTCAATGTAGGAATGAACAACGTAAATCTCCATGAGGAAACTCTATCTTGTTTTGATTCCCAAATTTATTTGCTACAGAATTTCCCTCTTTTTTGAGTTGGAAAACAGACCATGAGATATAAAATATAGGTTTCTTTGAAAACCAAACCAAATAAAAACTATACCAAAAAATATTACATGTTTCAGAATAATGAATGAAATCATTGAGTTTGATTTTACTTAATTTGGAAGGAATAAACTTTTTCAATCACAATTTAATTGACTTTAAAAAAATGTATTAAGTTGGTGCCTCCCTGGTGGAGTAGAGGGTTTGGTCAACTGCCTTTGATCAGTGCAATCCACATAGGTCCTGAAGATCCAGGTGTGTATCTGGGGGTTGAGAGAACAACCAAAATAAACAACTAAATAAAAGAATAAAATAACATAAAAATGTGCTTTTTCCTCTGTCTTCCTGCCTACCTGTGTCTGTCCCCCTTCATTCCTGCCTGTATCTTTATTTCAATAATTTTTTAAAGTACTAAGTAGCTAGAGTTTTGACACCTATAAATGTTCTAATCCTTGAAACATTTCTTCTGAGTCTTGTAACAAAGTTAAAATACAAAATCAGAACTCATCACAACACAAAGCAAGAAAATCTTCTGAATCCACCTGAGATTCAAATCTAATTACTAGTTTATTGATCCTGTTTTCAACTCTGTAATTTATACATAGGAGGCCATTTTCCATTTAGAAAGTGGTTTTCAACAAAAGATAGAACAATAAATATCTTCATTCTATTTTCTATTTTGGCCAACTGTTCGCTTATATTCATACAATGGCAATATGAAGAAAACAAGCTGGAATTGCACGAAGTTTCAAGTGGCTCACCATTATCATTTTAACAGACATTCACAAAATACTTATAAACACACATACTGCTGCACTAAATGACACACAAAATAACTTAAACACACATACTTGCATCCTTTATGTAAAATAATGAATATGGATCCATTATATAAGACAAATTATGTGTGTAGAATTGTACTTGATCCATGGTACTAGGTAATACTCAAACATTAATCTGGTCAATTTTTTTCTTATGGTCACATATAACAATAAAGAAAAGTTGTTTATTGAATCTAAGAGTAAGAGTATCATATACTTAGAAGATCACAAAAAACTGTCATGTTGACTCTATTATGATAAATCATGCTCGAAACTAAAATTTTAAAATTTAAGTTTGAGAATTTCCAAATATTTTCTATTTATAACTGTATTACACTTCCTATAAAACATTATTTACATCTTCTTTTAAAATTTCTATATTGCTTCAAACCTGATACTGAAAATATATATTCCAAGTTTATTTTTCAATTTTAGGCATTTGCACAAGACATTCTGGACTTTGTGAGATACGTAATTCCAGAAATTCTGTTTTTTAAATTAGCTAAAAAAACAAACACACACCATTTAATTATAAAATAATATTGCAGTCAAATATCCATAATCCTTTAACTGGATATTTTATATTTCTACTTTTAAAAATCTCTTGCATTATATAATGTTCATTTCTTATTTGATCAAAATACAAATGCAAAGGAAAAATGAAAGTGTGATGTCACACAAAACAATAAAACTGTGAAGCACTTAGTCAAATGCATCTGCTTACACAGGTCGTTGCTATGTTTTTATAAGAAACAAAGACAGTCTACTGCACAACAAATTACATTAATTTTCTAATAAGAAAATTATTTTCACCAATAAAGGTAATGTTATTTTTGGCCCAGAAACACTTTTATATCACTTTTTATATATACGCTTTCCTTTCTCAAATTTCAAACTCTGCATTGATACCATGCATATCTCATGGCTCCCTTATTTTACCTATTAGAAAAGATCAATTTATCAATTTTAGTGAGGAGAAATCTATGTAGGACATCAGGACTTGGGGACCGTAACTGTTAGCATTTAATCTGTCGACACAGTTCACCTACATAGCAATATGACACTAAAATAAATGAAAAACTTCATAGAATATTTACTTTATATAATTTTCCACTCTCAGTTCATCATAATTTCCTATAGAAAACTGTAATTCTTTTTTTATTTACTGTGACATTTATTTAGTTTCAGAATTATTGGAACAGAAATTATTTTAAATATAAGCTTGAGAAAAATCATAATTTGGTGAGGTCACATTTCTCTTTCCTATACATTTACATATACATATATATTATATATATATATATCCTCTGCTATATAAAATCATATATTAAGATGAGTGTTGCTATATTCGACAAAATCAGTCTGATATCACTCAATCAGTAAAATATGTATGAAACCTATCTTAAGAGAATAGGGAAAAACTGATTTCAGGAATAAAGAACAATTCTCACTAAATCAGCCCTACTCCAAAGTGCTGATGTTATTCTAGAAAGGGATTTTGATTAGAATAAACTCAGTGCTAAATAAGGAGAGTAATTTGTATAAAAACAGTTGAATGGCCTGAGGGGCAGAGTTCAAGAAGAGGCAACATCATGAGGTGAATTCCTATCCCTTTTCCGGCTCTCCTGCTTCCATCCCAGTTACTGCTCAGGGAGATTTTTGGATCTCACCACCAATAGATGGAGCCACATCCCACACATTTGGACAATTATGTTAGCAACGTTACCTTGTGCTAAGTGTTAGAGCAACAAAGATGAATACCGGACCATGACAAACAATTTCTCCCCCTTCCAATCAATTCACATACGACAAAAAGTTGAGGTGACAAATCTAGCCAGTCTGATCTGCCATAATTAAAGAATATCTCTTATCATCCTTCGATGGAATGAACACAAACCAAAATTACTCTTTCAATTAAATTTCAATTAACTGAGAATTTCAGATATTCTTCATTTACTGTTCAGTTTGAGCGTGTGTCTGTTACTTTATTAATCATTTACCTATCTTATCATTTCAAATCTCCTTAGTCCCTCTCCAGAGAGAATAAAGTTATGCCAGTATCATTTAATATCTTAAAACTATGGCATCTATCATGAATACGGATTTTAGATGGAGTAAGTTTGCTTCTCTAGTATCCTTCTGTCTAAATCTTTTTTATGGAAACTATTAAACAACAGCATCTTGGAAGGTATTTCCTATTGGAAGCACAGAGGCTTTCAGTGGATTTCAGAGCATCATGGGCAGTGTAATAGAAAAAGCCAGCACTAGCTTCAAACTGATTCATAGATTAGTTAAATCTTTAGAAAGCTATTTTTCATAATTCAAGCACCACCGGGTGACAAGAACAAATTGTTTCATTTCTGATTTTTAACCAAGTAGCTTAGTCATTTATTATCTCCTTGAAACAAATTTATCCTAATGGTCCATGCTAATATAATACTGCTGCTTACTGAAATTTAAAACATTCCCTAGCAAGTTGAGAGATAAATTACTTTCATTTCCCAGTGTCTACCGGGAGTCAAGAATGAAATCTGGGCAGAATAGACCATTCCATCTTAAAAATGTACATTGTGAGTGACAGTTCCTTGCATGCCACTTCCCTGTAAAAGTCAGCCTCTGATGAATAGTTAATGTAAAAAATCTGAAGCATAAGTACAAAGCTTTGACATGGAAGTAAGATGTTGCCAGGGATAATATTTAAATATTGGATCTGAAAATTAGGAATTTAGAGCCAACATCTGAAATATCTGACACACTGAAAATTCAAACAGAGATTAATTCCCTGTCCAATTTGCCAATTATTCTTTCTTGGCTATACTCTTGACTCTGCATGATCCAGTCTGACAATTTGGGGGCAACTGTTGCTTTATCTGCTAAAGATATTATTTTAAAAACTTTCTTCTTGGTGGCATTTTTATCACTCTTCAATTCCAAATATGACGTCAACTGGATGAACATTAACGATACTCTTCATTACAAATGAGTTATGTTAACGATCCCTGCCAGTTGAGATCCAGTGTTTATCTCAAATCATTTATGACTCAGATATTTTTATTACTATATCTCTGCAACAATTTATCCTAGCAACCACATATACCATGATAGTTATCTGCGTCAAACGTGGAAAGTGGGATGAGACGAGCAGTGCAGTGAGAGAAGAACAGGAATGTGGCGTGGTCATGTGTGCATTTGGGGGAACTGGAGAAGAAATGTCAATGTGTTCCCAAAACACCTAAAAGCAGCTGAAAGAGTAAATGAAAGACAGTAATTCTTCAGGGAAAAAGGTATTTTTATGTTCTTTTTCTTTGAGGTTTGGAATGCATGAGCATATTGCTTATAAAGATAAAAAGAAAAAAGAAAAAAGAAAAGAAGCCTATTTGGAGATCAATGCTACTAGATTACTGGACTGAAGGAATGTGATAAATCTACATTCATATGATGTGATAAGAGACAACAATAAATTAATTGATATCATGTGTAGCACAGTGCCTGGCACAAAATATGTGAGACATAAAATTTTATTAACTATTATTTATATATTGAAAAATAAAACTTAGAAACGTCCACCACAGATGGTATCTATTAGCTTTAACTAGTACAAAGTATTTTTTTTATAATTTTATTTTCTTAGATTAGTGGCTATATTGGGAAAATTCATTTAAAATTCTTTTTTTCTATAAATTCTCCACAGATTTCATGTAGCAGAATGGTAAAGAAATGGAATTACTAGCTTCTGTTATTTTATTATAATAAATTAAATATAGTAATTTATAAGTCTAGTGCAAATGATCATTAAGTGGTGGCTCTATATGTGTCTTGTCATTTAAGTATTTTGCTCTCCTGCAAATTTCTCTGTGATTTTAAGCATGCTCTTTTCTAACCTGTATCTTCCTACATATCCATCGTCATTCAGTCCTGCCTAGAGACCCCAATCTTGTATTAAACCAAAGGTTTGTTGATACATCCAAATACCCTAATTGTGGATTCGTGATGGGGAAAAGTACACAAAAGTAACCACACTTAAGAGTAAGTCAGCAGTTCTCACATTTTTAAAAAGCTATAGAGTAATTTTGCATTTTCTTTGGTAACTCCACTGTCTTTAGAAAACTGTTTTGTCTAATCATATCATTATTTGAAAAACTTTACCACTCTTATTTTCTAACTGCAGAAATTAACAGGTACTTACATCTATCCCCAAAGAGCAACCAAACCCTGTCCTATTTTTTGAAGAAATATTCTACTTCCAGTAGTTATGGCAGCAAAACTGAAACTGGTTAAATTTTAAATGCTGTCATGTCAGACTCTATCTCCATCTGTCAACTTCTTAGCTAAAAAATCAATAATTTTTACTTTTTTTCTTAAGTTAGTAGGAAGTGCTGTCTAATTCCTACAAATGATACTACAAATACAAATAGCATACTTTCTTTAGTATTTTTTTTCCATTCTAAATTCCTGTTACTGACAGTTCATAGTATATGTGTGAACTTTAATATCTATTAGTGGCATTATGAGAACTGCTCTAGAATTAATTAGCCTTTTTATATCCTGGCTGCTAACTCTTCTTGTTCCTTAAAGATCCCATTTGCTCCATAATCCCTTTCATCCTGGTGTAGCCATCATTTCTTTATTCATATTAAGGAGGTTTGCAAAAAAAGATTTGTGGAGTAAAACATCTAGATGGGCTTTCATATGAATTTTATCTAAAATTCAATAATTTTTAAAAAATCAGATAAGCCAAGAGATCAAAATTTTCTTGGTTCATATTTGAAGAAAACACACAATATTTTCTAATACTTCTTTAATAAACTAAAAGTCAAAAAATCACTTTAATGCCAACTTAATATTTTGTGAGCAGTATAACAGCAAGTAATAGTCATTTAAAAAAAATAGTCCTATTTATTTACATCAACTTCTCACTAGCCTTCAGAAACCATATAATAAAAAATGAACTCACTCTACATTTTGATTATATGTTAAATACCAATGTTTTTACTGAAGAATATTAAAGTGTAATGATATTGCTAACATGTTGTTCAATGATTAACAATTATAATGGAAATATACAAATAATCTGCTCCTTCTCTGAATGCTCATAAGACTAAATATATATTGAGACTTGTAAAATCATACTCTGTGCTAGAAACCTAGATACATTCACTTTTCTGGAGTATCTGCTTGTTAAAAATAAACTAGTGAACAGGCTATTATCAATCTCAATTTTGTTTTTGAAAGCCAAGATAGAGTAGCTGAACTGAGTCTAATACAGATCTTCTTATCCCCAATCATATGTGTTCTTCCCACAAACTGCTCTTATAAATGCAGAGATAATCTATATCTTGAAGACAATTACTTTCTTAAATATTCTATATAGTTCACCTAATAACAAGGAGAAAGTCTAACGATCCTGGAGACACAATCACTCATGTTATATTTCTTTTAACTTAACCTTATAATCTGTTTTAAAATGTGAATTTAACACTGATTTCTTAAGTTTATTGGAAAAGAACAAAACTGGAAATAACTTTTGACCTTTTTAAGGTTCTGTTATTTTTGGCAAACAATTTACATTTATTCATCAGTAACTGTCAACTGAATTTTTTTTTTTAATAACTGACCCAGAACATTAACCAGTCAACAAGCAAAAGCCATCTAAGAGGAGAAGTCATAGAAAAAGATAATGAACCTATATATCTTTACTATTTAATTACCTAATTGTGAAGATTCTCTAGCAGTCTAACCCAAGCTATACTATGAAGCTGGTGACATAATTAGAAATATCATCCAAAATGAAAGAAACATTGGTAATATCAACAAAGGAAATATTCACTACTTTTACATAAAGAAGTAATTTTAAAATAGATGAGGATCATCCCAACACGGAGGACTGTTAGATCTTGAACTCAGCTTCTCCCCACAGAAACAACAAAACCACACCATTCAATAACTATGACCTTTGAAAAAGAACAGGAATCAACATCTCCACAAAGAGAAAAGATGGATATTATCATAAACCATGGAAGGAGCCAGTCTCATTATTCATGCTGCCCAGTACCAAGACCCTGGGGCTTGTATGGAGGGACCAGTGATACAGACAATCTTCCTTGGGTTGAAGGGCTTGCCTCTTTAGCAAGTGATCCACATCCAGGAACTGACCCATGAGGACATACACAAAAATACAGAAGGTTTTTCACTGAAAAAGAATGAACTCAGAGGAGCAAAGAATGCAGGACAAAGAACAATGGGAGCTTACAATCACACAGATTCAGGACTTTTATTTGCTGAGCCAAAAATCTCAGCACGGGAGTAAGCACAAAGGGTCACTGAGACTCTCTGCTGGGCAAACTCTTCTGAGATTCCTTGTTTGCATGGGACAGGCAATGAAGGCCACCATATTACAGGAAGTTCCCAAGGGTGAAAAGTCCCATCCCTCCGCCATTAGCACACTTATGGTGCCATAGTTTGCCTCACAGTAACAGTTCTCTGGGCTGCCTGAGCAGAAATCTCCTGCCTGGGGTGGAAACAGGAAGTCTGTTGTGTAACTGTACTTCCAATAGCTGAGACAGCTGAGTGGCTTCCTGTAAAGAGCATTATAGTCCATAGATCTCTCAAGGAGGATCCTTAGAAAAGCTTTAGCAAATGAGCAGTTTTACACCTGCCTGGGGCCACTGCTAAACAGCTTTGCATATCTGCCTCCTACTTGCTAGCATTCATATTCCCAGGTTCCAGGATGTGTTGTAAGATGTTCGCTGCTGGGGCTGCTGTTCAGCTAGAGTACTGAAAGACTTTTTCAAGGGTAGTGGGCTTTGCTGTGACCAGCTCCAAGGAACACAGGAGACACCCAACTTCCTCTCAGTGGCTTTTGTTGCGATTATTTACCACTTGAGGCTTTTCTTACACTTCCCAGGTCCCTCTTGATGCCTCATTATTCATGTATCTGACTCTGGGAAAACCTCTGCATTTCCTGTCAGACCCTAATGGTGAAGGATAGGCTCTCTACTCTCAGGTATTAAGACAATGATTACTCTAGAGCTGCAACCATTCTGACCAGTTCAGAGATGACAGAATAAAAAGTTCAGCATTCCAAGGCAACATACCAGGACAAGACGCTTCAACTTGAAACTCTGATAACATGGCCCTCACACTAGGGCAGAGAAGGAAAGTCATTTAGCCTAACACAGAGGACCAAAAATAATGAGACAGAGAAATACAACACAAATTATGGACCAAAACACAATCTCAGGGAAAAGTCTAAGTGCAACAGAATTAGCAAAATATCTCAAGAAGCTTTTAAAACAATGATTTTAATGATACTGAAATCAGAGTGAATAATGAAAGAACAAAAAGAAAACCAAAACAAAGATACAGAAAACATGAGGTCGTTCCAAACAGAACACATAGAGAGAAAAACACAATAGTTGCACTAAAGAACATAGGAGTGGGGCTCAACACTAAACTGGAAAAAGCCTCCAGTTTCATAAGTAAGCCAGACAACATGGCAGTGGAATATACCCAAGCAGACAAGCAAAGAATACAAACACACACACACACAAAGTGAACTAGCAAAACATAGGAAGTAGCAACAAGAGGAACAACAGTCACAAACTAGGCGCACCAGAAAGGAGAAGAGACCAATAAATGGACAGAAGCCTTATTTGAAAATAATAGATAAAATGAAGAAGAAAACAGATATCCAGATCCAAGAAGCTCAAAAAGTTCAGATAAAGGAAACCAAGGAGACATATATGAGGTCACATTGCAATTAAAATGACAAAAAATCGAAGATACTCTTAAAAAGCAACTAGGGAAAATGGACTACCTATAACGGAACCTTGATAACTGGAGATTTCACAACAGAAACTTTACAGGGCAGAAGGGACTGGCATAATCAAAGTGCTGAAAGAAAAGAATTTCTAATAAAGATGCTCAGTTATCCTTGGAATTAAAAGAATGAAAAAAGAGCTTTACGGATAAAGTTCAAAGTAACTGATCACAACTAAATAAGCCAAATAAAAACAACTAAAGGAATTTCTATAAAGTAAAAAAAAAAATCCTATTTAAAAGCAGCAATACTCAAAAAATATGAAATGTGGGGGCGAAGAGAGTAAAATTGTGGACTTTTGGAATGAAATGAGACTTACCTACACTTGTTAAAAAAGGTTAGAAGCATAAAAACTTATATTTAAACCCAGAGTAAATTTAAAACATAAATCCACAGGAAGACAAAGAAGAAAATGAAAAGGGAAACCAAACACAAACTAAATGTTTTCAAAATTAAAGAGAGGAGAGTAAGACAAGCACAGTTACAGCAATAATCTGCAACAATGCTCAGAAAACAAACAGCAAAATGGCAACAAACAGTTACACCAATAATCATCCTAAATAATAATGAATTGAACTCACCAATCAAAAGACAAAGAGTGGCCAAATGGATTAAAAAACAAAATCTAACTTTGTGCTGCATTAGGAAACTCACCTAAGTTATAAAAACAAAAAAAAACAAACAAAAAAACAAAAAAAAAGGCTGATAATCAGAGGTTGGAAGACAGTTACACAATTAAATGATAACCTAAAAAGAGCAGGATAATCATACTTACATCAGATAAAATACACTTCCAGCTAAAGATGGTAACAGGAATGGACATATAACATGATTAAGGGGCCAATTCAGCAATTAAAAATAGTATTAACACGTAAGCACCAAATGAGGGGACATCAATATACATAAAGCAATTATTAAACCAGCTTGAGAGACATTGACAGCAATACAACAGTAGAAGATTTCAACACCCCTCTTAAATAATACACAGATCAATGAGGCAGAAAATTAACAAGGAAATCATAGCCTTAAATGACAGATTAGAACAGATGGGTTTGATAGACACAGAACACACCACCAAATGATGGCAGAATTTACATTTGTCTCAAGTTCTCATGGAATATTCACAAGGACAGATCACATGTTGGGGAAAAAAAAGTGTCAGCATATTTACAAAGACTGAAATCATAACAAGCATCTTCTCCAATAACAATGGCATAAAACTAGAAATTAACCATAAAAAGAAAGCTTATAAATTCCAAACTATGGAGGCTACACAACATGCTTCTCCATGACTCGTATGAAAGAAGAAATCAAAGGATGAATTTAAAAAGTACTTGGTGACAAATAAAGTCACAAGCCATCAGAACTTACAGGACACAGTAAAAGCATTACTAACACACAAGTTTATAGCAAGTCAACCCTACCTCGAGAAACAAGAAAAATCTCAAACAATTTCACACTACACTTAAAGAAAAAAAGAGAACAATTTAACAAAAATATTTTCAACAAATGATTTAAGAAAACTTGACAGCCACATAAAACTGGATAGCTTTGTAAAACCCTAAAAAAAATTATTTCAAAATAGATTAGAGATTTGTAAGACCAGAACCATAAAACACACAGAAAAAAAACATAGGCAATACATTTCATAACATCGACTTTAAAGAAGTCTTTGGGGGCCTGACTCTAGAGGCAAGGGAAACGAAAACAAAAATAAACAAGTGAGACAGTATCAAACTAAAAAGCTCTGCACAGTAAGAGAAACCATCACCAAAATGAAAGAAACATCCTACTGACTGGGAGAAGACACTTGTACATCATGTATCTGACAAGGGATTAATATCCAAAATATATAAAGAACTCACACAACTCAACAGAATAAAAAATAATTCAATCAAAAAATGGGCAGAAGAACGGGTTAGACATTTCCCCAAAGACATATAGGTGGTCAACAGGCACATGAAATGATGTTCCTCTTCACGTGATATTAGGGAAATGCAAATAAAAACAACAATGAGATATCACCTTACACCTATGAGAGTAGCTATTATGCAAATGTGTGGAAATAAAAAGCATTGGAGAAGATACAGAGAAAAGGGAACACTCTTACTCTGTAGTTGAGTATAAATTGGTTCACCATTATGGAAAACAGTATGAAGACTTCTCAAAAAAATATTTAGACTGGAAATTTCATATGACCTTGTGATTCCACCAATGAGTATTGGCCTGAAAAAAATAATTTAAGAAATATTACTGCACACCGTGATGGAACAGTGGTTGGGTCAATTCCCTCCAAAGGAGCAAGCCATAAACCCCTGGATTTGAGTCACAGGTTTGGGGAAAAACAACTGAATAAAAATGAAATGAAGATGCTTCCTCCTCCTTCTCTTCCTGCTGCCTGCCTGGCTATACTTGCCTTCATTCCTGCCTACAACTTTCCCTTAAAAAAAAACAAAAACAAAAATGAAAAACAATTATACCCCCATGTTATTACAGCAACATTGTTTACAATAGCCAAGAAATCAAACAACCTAAGTGTCATAGATAAATAAAAGGATAAAGTATATGGCAAAGATATACACAATAGAATGCTACAGGCCCTAGAAGTGATGAAATCCTGACATTCGTAACATGGATGTACCTAGAAGAGATCGTGGTAAGTGAAATAATCAGGAAAAGGACAAATACTGGATAGTATCACTCATGTTGGGAATATGAAGAAACAAAAAATAAACAGGCAAAACAAAAAAACAATCCATTGACACTGATAACAGAACTGAGATTTTTTCAGAGGGGAAGGCGGTGAGGGTGGGAGCGAGTGGTGGTGGGTGAGAGAAGTTCAGTGGGAAGTGGTGGTGGACTACCAGAAATTCAATAGTGGGTATGGTGTATTATTACATGTTGGATGTATAATAAAGTTCTAAACATATGCTTAAATTATTTTATAAATAGTTAGCTGAAAAAAGAATTAAATTAAAAAAACAAAAGAAAAAATTATTTTGACTTGAGTAGAAACAGTGTAATAATGCCTGTATTCAACAACAGCACAATCTAATGTGTTATATGAACTGGTATTGTGGGACTGCTGTATGAACAGATAAACAAATAGCATAGGCCAATAAAAACTTATAAGTAGTAGACAAAAAGTAATAGTATAACACACATATGTGCACACATACATACCATACATACATCAGAGTAAAGTATAAAATTTTAAGAAGCTTCAAATATTTTAAAATGTAAACCACTTTCATAAGAAATTGAGGAGAAATTACATGGACTATAATTTCAGAGTTCCTTGGTTCTGAAATTTCAAAGAAGATCAATACTTATTAAACATTAAAAGCTATAGCAATTTATTTCTTCATCTGATAAACTTTAATAAGAATCTACCTATAAGCTCTAGTGCTCTAAATGGTATTAATAAATGTATGACTTAAACTGTATGAGAAAAACAAAAGTAGACTATAAGGAAATAAATATATTATTATGTCCAACACCGGATCTCCCAGGAAATTAAGTTCAGTATTGAACTAGCATATCCACAATGCTGAGGAACTTGCTTTAATCTCTTTTAATCTGTAACTCCAATGAAGTTTTGAGCATAATTATTTAAAACATTAGAATTTAATCCACCAAAAGATTTCATTTCTATGCTTCTTCCTATTGATTTAAGACAACCCAAATTGTCTTAAATATATGATGTCCTAGCAATTAATAATGTCAATTAAATATATGATGTCCTAGCAATTAATAATAATTAATAATGTCCTATTAATTAGTTCGATGGCAACATTAGTGTTGCCTATCTAAATTATCATTATCAACTTCAGAAAATTATCATACTAAAACAAAAACATAAAATATTTATAATACAGCCAATGAATTCATGAGTATAAAATAGCCTGGTGAAAATTAGATCTTCTAAGAATGTTAAATTGGTCATCACATCAATTTAATTCATTTTTCATTGAATTTAAGCATCTATGTAGGATGGGAAAGGAGAAATCTATTATGTATATATTTCAGGACATTATTTACATACATTTTTAAACCTTATAAATTTCCTTGAATATGCAATAAACATGACTTTGTAAAGAGAATGAAATGATAAAAGTTGAATTAACCTTGTATCATGATATCACCTTGTTGAATATATTTTGCACCTATTCTTCCCCTCTATGTTATCCCTTCCAACACTGTTGAGACAATGTGTTAATGTGGTAGAGCACTCTAGGTGAAAAGGATGCCTAACTATAAAAGTACATTATCATTTAACCTGAATATTGTGTTAGGTTTAAGTCCCTATCAGTCAATCGTCTTAAAAGCAGGCTTATTGGAGAATTTGTGTGTGTTTCAACAATGGATAACTTCATGTAAGATGACAGAATGACAGAAGCAGGAAGACTAAGCAATTAACTATAGTGATAAATGGCATATTATGAAATAATGATGTTCTTATTTATTAAGAAAAGAACACCTGAGAATTATCTGATTTGGGCTGGAGAGAAAAAAAAAGAAAAGGTAGGGGAGAAAGCTAAGAGTGAAGAGATAGCCTCACTTCTTTTAAACGTTAAAATACAGAATGGGAAAAGGAAGATGTATTTGGGAGTAATTCTAGACCACAGGGAATTGAACTCTGGAATAAAGGTTTTCTGCACCCCATGCACATTCAGGGTGTTTTTCTTGTGGAAAGCATTCCCAGTTTTCCCACTGAAGGCAAAGTTAAGTATTCCTGTTAATTCACTCATAGTACCTTCTGATACTTTCATCTTCTAAGTCAGGAAGACTTAGAATGCTACCTAACTGATTTGTTGTACAATGTAATAAGCAAAAGTCTACAGCTACACCCCCTTCCTCTTACACTTATCAGCCCACAATGTGCTCTGAGCCATATGAAGGGAGAAATATGTTCCAATCATGTCTGTATTCAATATCTGGCAAGAGACCCACCAAAAGGTAGGAGTAAGTGACAAGAAGTCTGCCTCCCTCACAAAGTTGTTGAATCATCTTACTTCCTTTATCCTCTGCAAGAAAGGCCTTTGAAGACAGGTTTCTAGAACTGTCTTAAGTTTGGTTCCCCAGAAGCAGGCACTCTGATGGGATTTAAATACAGGTAACTTGTTAGGGAAGTGAAAACAGAAAACACCAAACAGAGAATGAAGAACCAACAGAGGAAAGTGAAGGAATTCAACAATTCTGTGAAATGTGTTCAAAAGCAGTTGGCAACAAGAGGGTCAAATCCAAAGAGTGAGAAGACTAAGGTAGTATTTGCCCACGCCACTGGTCCACTGCTTGACGGAGTGCAGGCTGTACATTTCAGCCATCAGAGAAAGTCTTTAAGCAAAGCTGGACAGATACTTCGAGTAGGAAGCTGAAGTATGAGGTGGAGGTGAGGGGGGAGCAGAAAGAGAGAGAGCTGGGGAAGGGGGAGCGAGCGCGCATGCGCACCCGCACACACGTTAAGGTG
The DNA here is from genome assembly GCA_004363575.1 of Solenodon paradoxus. Taxonomy (NCBI): domain Eukaryota; kingdom Metazoa; phylum Chordata; class Mammalia; order Eulipotyphla; family Solenodontidae; genus Solenodon; species Solenodon paradoxus. The sequence goes on along the minus strand of RJWH01000762.1, from coordinate 237,292 downwards.
ATAAGGAAGAAAGCCAACATCTGCTTAGACACATAGTGAGTGTTTTAGAAATATTTACTGAGCACATGTTAAATCAATAAACATTTTTTAGGCACTGAGTAGTTAGAATGTGTTTTTCCTAGACTTGGGTACCTCCTCTGTAAAATAATGAGTCAGCTGACAAATCTGGTCTCTGGAATCCTTCCACCTACATATTTGAAGCTTCCACTATTACATCACACAAGAAGCCCTGGTATCTGTGTTCATGTTTTCTTTCAGTGAATCTTTCATTAGTTTGCTTCTTTTTCAGATGAACATTCAACAGAAATTAAAGACATTTTTCAGTTCTTAAAGACAAAGGCAAATACGTTTTATATTTTTATTTGAAATTTCTTTGACATGTTTCTGTAGAAACATGTGAAAGTTGAAGAAAAATCTTCACGTCATTATGTTTCGTTATATTCTGAAAGGTCAAGTCAAATTCTATTCATTTATCCCTAAAAAATTGTAACTGTGTTTCTGAGGATGAATGTGTTGAGACAGAAAAATCATTAACTAGCTTCAATCAACCCCTTTACTCTTACTGAATACAATCTGACAATCTCTTTAGCATGGCATAAATTAACTAACTATTCTAGATCAACCACTGCTACCTTTCATTAATAAAATGAAATCCTATGCCTTTGCAATGAACTAAAATAGAAATGCATTTTGTTGTTGTTTTTTCCTTAGGGGCTAAATTACAATTTAAATAGTTACCTCTCTGTAAAAAATAATTTGGCTCACAAAGAGAAGGCTATTGTAGAAGAAATAGGAGGAATTTCTGGCATTTTAGAGGCACTCCATTCCATTTGAACAATGTATCATTATTTTAGAACAAACAAAAATTCCTAATATCCTATATTTCATTAGACTAGTTTGGTAATTATGTGCAATTAAGTTACATTTTATAGTCTTTTAAATTCAAACTGCTCACTGAATCAGATATAACTTGTCTTCAATTAAAGCATGAGAATCATTAAAGTATTAATTTATGAAAATAACATCCAAATGTTTCTCAATGAACTCAGAAGACTCAGCAAAGTCGTCCTTAAATTTTAGACTGTGCTTCATCTGTCATTAATTTTTTAAAAAGAGAATCAGGGAAAGGAATTTTGATTGTGAAATCTTTCACTTCCCAAGCATACTTTTATAAATTTCTCATTGCAATTTTCGTAATGCATATTTTTAGAGTATTAGAAGACCTTTATGTTTTTTGATGTATTTTAGACAAGATTATACAATAAGAGGCATCACAATGCAATACAAATGTCCTGGGTGACAAGTAAAGGATCTGAATTCTATGCTTTCAATATTTAGCCAGTGGCAGTAAACAAATCATCTATCCAAAGTTGTTTTTCTCATTTATCAGCTGAGCAAAGAACACTTCCAATTTCAAAGGATTGCTGTGATGATAAATATGCACACATAACTATACTATTACTAGTATTCAAATTATTTTGACTGTTTTATACAATGATAATCAAGGTTATTATTTAAGTACCCAGAATATATTTGTCCCAGTGATATAATTATATAAATAAAATTAGAAAAGGTTGAAACATTAAATAACAATTTCTTAAAATTGAAAACCAGGCATCGGTCGATCCTGGCTAAGCTTATATAATGAAATTCAGACAGTTTTTAAACAAAAAAAATGGAGGAAAAAAGATTAATTTATGAGTTAAAGGATTTGCCCAAATGAAATTCCTTCTGTCATAAGAGGCTGGTGCCACTTCAGTGGGGAGAGAAAATTTACAGAGAAGCTGAGCCAATTATAGAGTTGTCTACATTTTAAACTATGCTTCCAGATGTGTTACTGAACAAAGAAAGACATCAACATACTCATCTTTTGATCATATTTATTTCTTTCCTAGTGCATAAGAAACTCAGTATGAAAAATACTTTATATTTAAAGAATCAAGAAATCAAAGTCATATCCAGGTGAGAAGTATGAAAAGAATGTATTAGCAGTTAATTAACCTTTACAGACACAATTTCCTCTCTACAAAATTAAAAGGCTGTGTTTTTTTCCCCCTCCAATCTTGTATATTTTAGCTACTTTTGCAGACTATTTGTTTAATGAAAATACAGCAGCTCTGGAAACACCCAAGGGAAATGAATGAACTGAAAGTAGAAAAAATATAATTATCCAAATTTTATATTTTAAAGGTAAATTTTTCAAATTAAATACCAGAGTACAAGCTAAACTTGAAAAATGATTAATTAAAGCAGATAAATATAAATACACATCTTCCTGTTGTTCTCAATCATGTCAGTGATAACAAAATTAAGTTATGTAATTGGTTTAGTATTTTCGAGAAATTCTTAGATTGCTCAAAAAAGAAATTAAATAAGAAATATATAAAGTTGAAGAAAGCTCTACAAGTTTTCATGCAAGAGCTTTAGAAACTAATGCTACTGTTTATAATATAGCATTTCCAGATAAAATAAAGTACACCTTAATTAATTTGAACTTCTCATATGGAAGTTTCTCATTAAAACGAAGTTCCAAACTTATGCAAAAGACGTATTTGCTATTCATCTGAAATTCAAATACAACCAGGAATCCTGCCTTTTTATGTGCTAAATTTGGCTAGTAGAATTTAGAAAATGTTATTGTTATTTTAATATATTGCATAGTGTTTCTAGCAATTAAAATTAAATATTGGTGTGTGCTGGTGAGTACTGGTTGAGCACAGTACACATACATCCCAAGGATCCCACAAACATCCCAGAGCCAGTGGAAACAACCAAGATGAACAACTAAATAAATAAAAATGTTTCTTCCTTCTCACTCTTCCTGCTAGCCTGCCTCTGCCCGCTTTTAGTCCTTTCCCTTTAAAAAACATTGTTGAAAGTGTGTTGAGGTAAGCACAAAGGAGGTTGTATCACTAGATACTAGTTTTGAAATTTCAGCCTACAGCAAGAATCTCAACAAGTGACATCAAAATTATAAACTGCTCCAGCTTTTACAGAATTAACTACCAAGAAAGATCAGAGTGTTTTGCAAAATCAGAATAAATATTTAGTTGAAAGCATGCTATCCTTGAATGCTATTTCCAATTTTAAATGTACAGTTCTCTGGTTTTGTGTATTTAATTCTCATAAGAAATCATCAGAATTGTTGCACTGAGAGCAGTACACTGCCAGCAAAAACTGATATATTTGATGATTTTTCACAAACTTCACAAGGAGGAAAAATAACTGGCATATCTCCCATTCCACAGATAATGTGGGTTGATTTTCAAGACCTAACCAGCCAATTAGCTACACAGTCAAAATCAAACAGTAGATCATGTGAACCTTCTAATCTCACACCTAGTCAAGCAGAATAACTTTCCAAGCTAAATAGGCCATTCCTGATGTTAAAGGCTCAAGAAAGGGACTTCTTGGCAGAATATACAGTAAGTGCTAAGTGACATCTAAGCAATATTCTCTTTATTGCTACCAGATATTATGTGGTGATGATTAGGAGCCTAACTTCCCTGGAAATTCAAGAAAACAACTATGGACTAAATAATTACAATCAAATTATTTGAGTGTATCCTGACTATATCTGTTTCAGTGATATAATGATACAAGTAGAACAACAGAAGGTTGAAGCTTTAAATAAAATTTCCTAAAATTAAAAAATTGTCATTTGTATTGGCTAAATTTAAATGTAATTTAGACAGTCCACTCAATTACAATTTCTAAACTAAAGGCAAGCTAGTTATATATACATAAACTGAGAAAAAACTATGAGACAAATTACAGTCAATAAAATATGATTTTTAAAATTTTATTTCTCGTAAATTAGTAAACTGCAAAATTTCCAAAAGACAATTGCTTAACAGAACAACTGCAAGTATTTAATTTTGCTATCTTTCTCTAATCTTCATTTAAATGAGTCTTGAATATACAGTATCTAAAAAAGACAAATTATGTAAAAATGGCATAATTGACCATTGGGCCTCTACATGTTTAAATTTATTTGTGATGAAACATAACTTTTACAAATCCCAATGCCTTAAAAACATATAACTACAGCTTTAAATGATGTTTGCATGACCAAATAATTGATGTTGAATTGGACACATTGATTTATAACTAGATTATATGTAGGGATATCAGGAAATATATCTGAAAACTCTGATGGAGATTTTTCTAAATTCCTCTCTCTACCAATACTCATTTAGTATATATGTCCTAAGAGATATGACTCCATTTTTAAAGCAAACTATGAAACAGTTATTGAATAGGTCAGTTAAGATAAGTTCATCAGCAATAATACTTTCTTAAACTTAGAAAAAGGGTAACTACTATAGAACAGGTAATACTATAATTAATTAAGAATTAAATTTAGTCACAAACAGTCATGAACTTCTTGACAGACTAGGGAAAAAGGAAATCATGATCAACAGTATCAGTCTTGCCTGCATAAGCATAAAACATTTTGCCTTGACCCATAAGCCTCTTCTAATAACCAAAGTGTGAAGAACATTAAAAAAAAAAAGAGGGCGATCTTCAAAGTTGTTTTCTCAGTAAAGGAAAGTCTTAAATTGCCTTTCTGCCTCTCTCATACTTCCATACTTGCTAAGCACATTATATTTGTATAACACAGATAATAGACAACAGCTTAATATTGTTCTTTCTTTTTAAATTTCTTTATATTTTCCAGCATAAAACTCTAAATGAAAATTTTTCTTAAGAAATGTTTGTTCTGGTGTGACTTGGTGGAGAAGTGGTTAAGTCAATCTCATCTGAAGGAGCAAGCCACAAAATGTGGGGTTTTAGTCCTGGGTCCAGGGCAAGGAGTGAGGGGAGGAGAAACAACCATTGTGAACAATTAAATAAAAATAAAATAAGATGCTTCTTTCTCCTTTCTCTTCCTGCCTGCCGGCCTACTAGCCTTCATTCCTGCATGTACCTTTCCTTTTAAAAAAAAAAAAAAAAAGCAAAAAAAAAAAAAAAAAAAAAAGAAAGAAAGAAATGTGTGTTTTATATGTGTACCAAGGAGAATCTAAAATCACCAGCATTAATTTTCCTTCCCCCAGGAAAGACTATAATACATACGTAGAACATATATGGGGGTGCTCCCTTGTTGCTCAGATGGCTGAGATGGTGGTTGGGGTACAGGTCATGTAAAGCCCAGGTTTGTAACCTGGGCCAGAAGGAAAAAACAAAATAAAAATAAATGTATAAAAGTGCTTCTTCCTACCAGTCCTCCCTCCTTCCTTCTTCCCGTGTGTGTGTGTGTGTGTGTGTGTGTGTGTGTGTGTGTGTGTGTGTGAGTATACACACATACATGTATGTATGTATATGTGTCAATGTACATATGCATGATCACATAACCACTGGAAGAACTGCACTGAATTTGAGGTATAAAATATGATTCAAAAATGAATACCAGTTATTCTTTGTAGAGCTATCTTTAGGAAACACAGGTGTAAACAATAATAATGATAACAATCTACATCCATTTACTTATGATTTAGGATGAAAACCTGTATTATCTCATGCAATGCTCACCTTCAGCATTAAGAAGATCTGTATTATTGTAACTTATAGATAAGGAAATTGATATTCAGGAAGAGAAGTAAATTCTTCAAGGTTAGCTACAGGGTAGGCAAATTGAATTTGATATATGTCTAACACCAAAGTTTGCATAATTTCATATAAAGCAAATGAACCTCCTATTTTCATTTACTAATATCACGATAGTATATTCTGTATTTTTAAAATTGTGAATGCTCAATAAGTACAGTAAACAAAGCAAACAATCTTACCATGGGAAAACTGAATCTTAAATCTCTCAACTTCAGAATAACAATGTTCTCTACTGGTGAGATTCTATTTTTTTTTTTTTTTTAAACAACCATTAGCAAAGGAAATCGGCTCATCAAAGCTAAACTTTTCTCTAAATTGGTCTCTGTGCTTCTTCAAATCTTCGTGATGGATTATTACCAGCAAACTGCAGTGTAACGTAGATGATTCAAACAGAAAAATGACAGAGGGTTAAAGAATATAGAAAATAAGATTTCATCAGCATGAAAAAGGTGTAACAAATTGCTCTTTTCGTTACCGTATATTTTACTAAAGAGCAGCCAGAACAGACAGCTAAAAGTTGAGTAGTCAGTATCTCAGCAAAACACTATTATGTTTGAAAAGAAATAAAGTCAGCATGTATATTTTCTGTGATACTGACAATATCTATCCATTAACAACATTAGGTATTTTATTTACCCTCTCATCTAATTCTTCAAACATTCAATTTACTTGGGCAAAAAGCAAGTTTAGCACTACAAACATATTTTGTCATTAATGATTTAAATTAATTGCACAGCAAAATGTAATTCTAAAATACCTAATGACATAATTTTTTAAAAACAATTTCACAGCAAACACTTGGCACACTATGTAATAAACTTAATTGTCCACACTGCCAATAATGCCTATTTAATGACTTATTTGGTTGACTTCCTTTCACTTTTGGTTTTTACTTACTTTTGGTACCAGGCATCCCAGCAGGAAACCTTTTGTAGCCAAACTGGCTGGTGCAAATAAAACCGTAAGGGAGCTTGAGGGCAGTTAAAGTTAAACTTCCATATATCTATCTTTTCTAAGGTAGAAGTAGGGAATTCAATCTGCAGGCAACTAAAATCAGTTCTCATGTTTTTTCTGGGTAAATAACTTTCACTATATAACATCAAGTGACAGGAAGCTACCCTACTTTAAAAAAAATCATATATGGTCTCTATTTACATTAACTGCAGCTCCTAAAAACTACAAAGAGGCAGGCCCTGGTAGAGGATCAGTTTAGTCAGCGGCCTCTGCCAAGGGTCCAGGTTCACTTACCAGGTCCAGGGAAAGAACTGATTTGAACAACTAAATAAAAATAAAATAAAACATATTTTCTTCCTGTCTTATCCTGCATGCCTGCCTTCACTTGCCTTCATTCCGCTAGTACTTTCTCTTTAAAACAAAACAAAACAAACAAAAAAAACTAATCAAGTAATTTAGAAAAAAACTATTATTTTTAGTATAAAAATAGAAAATATAAAAATAAGACCTCTAGAGTGTCTGCCAAGGATGGGGAGATTAATATACATACAATCTTTAGTAACATGATAACCAAGCCACTAATCACTATTAATTACTTGAAATCAAAGTATTTTGATGAATTTAACTTACTCAACAGTAACCTTGGCTTGCATATCTACTGAAGAACTTTAAAGCTGTTGAAAAATAGGACTCCTTGGTAGTCTCTGGCAGAGATATGAATTATAGTACAATCGCTCATCTTCATTCTAAATTCACAATGCTTTCAACATGGCCAAGCGGTGCTCAGACCTTGGCTTTTCTTGTCATTGCTGTTTGTTCTCTGTGAGTCACATCGCATGACTCGAGACGATTGATAATCATCAATGGGATATCCTTGACATTTCAGAGGACTGAGAAAGGAAACAACAGCAAGTAGGCCATGCAAATCCCCTGTGCCAAAGAATCCGATATTCTAAAGTTCCATGACATTTTCTGGATATTTATTCTGTGTGCATTCAGATAAGAAAATAGAGTTTGATGGAAAGGCCATACCAAGTGATTATTCATTTGTGGATTATAATTATTTTTGTTTTCTACCATTGCTCCCTGCATTTACAGGCCAGTAACTAATTATGAATAAGAATTTTGAACTGAAGACTTGCAAGATAGAAGAAACTTCTAAAATTGCAATCTAAGTTATTTAATTAACAATTTTATGAATCAGGATTGAAGAAAAAAGTCTCAGGATTAACATCTATTATATTAATATAGCAGAAACATCAATATATTCTCTGTAAGGTAGTTTCATTTCCCTAGTAATCTAATAAATAGGTCTAAGTCATATTGAATATATGATTTTGCTATTTTCTCTCAACACAAGGATTGTGAAAAAATAATTTATCAGTAGAGCTGTCAAACATATACTCTATATTTATTACAAACTAAATTCTTCATACTGTTCTGAGTGTAATGTTTTTAAATTCAAAGTAAACATCCATAGAACAACAACAAAAAATTCCTAAAATTTTCTAAATAAATTGTGGAAATGTAAAATGTGTTAGATTTTCACCCACTGTGAGTTATAATGTAAGATTATTCCAACATTTATATAAATATTGAGAGTACTACAAGTGCTTTCAGAACATTTCATGAACTTAAAATAACTGCTGAGAAAAACATATATATACATACATATATATATATATATATATATATGCCCAAAGCATGAATGTAATTTATAAAAAGTGGACATTTTGATTCTATACTACTCTTGTTGTTAAAAATTTCCGAGTGACTTTTTTCAGAAATCTTTAATAATAAAAAGAGCACATTTATAAGCATACTCAACCTAAATGAACTGTATTAATTATGTACATATGAAAGGTGTTTGATGATGGCAGGTTGTTGTATACTCTGCAGATTCCACATCAAAGCAAAGAGGAAGAATATTAGCCAAGTTAAAAACAAAAAAATAAAAACTAATTACCAATAAATTTCAATTATAATTGCTTAACCAGTTCAATGTTACCAGATTCTCAAAAATGTGACATTCATATGTTTTATTTAAGTTTTATTCTACTTGTCAAAGAACTATGCAAAGGCTTCCTTGAATAATTTCTATCGAATGTCAAAATAACTGTGCTATTAGGACTAATATTATTCCCACTTCATTGATAAAAAAACTAATTTATAGATTCATTAAAAATTATACATTAGGAAATCAAACTCTAGCATCTAAGTCAGCAGTCCTATTTATTAAAGTATACCCCTTCTAAATACAACATTTTTAATTTTATTCTCATCTCAAAAATAATTTTAGACAGTATTAGATAATAAATATTCTTTTTAGTGAAATGGAGTTAGAGCAGATTACAATCTACTTAATATTTCTTTTGTGTTAAGTAAATGGTAACTTTAAGGTATCTGTTTAATTATCAGAGTATTTTCTGTTCACTATACTTTTATATCAATTTACATTATAATTTCTTCTCATTTTCTAATAATTTGTTTAAATTAGGATTTATAATATCCAACAGATGTGTTTGTGTGTATGTATATGTACGTATATATATACATCTGTATATATATGTGCTTGAGAGAGAGATTAGAGAGATTGATTGAGGGATAAATAAAGTTTGGAAGACAGTTGCGAATTTTCACTTAAGTGAAAATGCTACACTAGAAACATTAGACTTGGGATTCTCTACTTTGAAACTGCCTTCGTCATCTTTCATCAAATCATTAGTTTATTCAGACATTCAGAAACCTGCTCATGGTTATTTTTGGAAAGACAAGGGAAGAAAGGAAAACTTGAATTTAGACATGAAAGCCTAAAATAAAAGAATTAAAACCTATGGTTCTTTACATTTTCAGAGAAATTAAGACATATTCCCTAAAACAGGAGTAGAAGAAAAGTCAGGAAATTAAAAAGAATATATTAAAAAAGTTCAAAAGGTATTACAAACCAATGTATATTAGTAAGGAAGCCCTTAGAGCAAATTAAAAACTGGGAGATGCAAAGCAGACTTAGAGAAAAGGTCACATAAAAAAATTAAAAGCTTGCTCATCTGTGAAAGAGCATCATTCCAAATACATTTGTAGGTAATCAGGAATAAAGATGTTAAAAAAAGACTAATAGAGAAGATACTTGCTATCAAACACAGAAAAGGAAATCCAGTGTACACAAAGTGATAATCCTGAAGATAGCATGGGAAAAAAGCAATAAAATTACATAAAAATATTTTTAAATATGCTGAAAGCAAACATTTATGAAATAAAACTAAAATTTTAATGCAGACACCAAATAATAAGGTGCATCATTCCTAGTCCAATGTCAAAATAATAAATTAAAAAAAGAAAAGATCGTAATATTAAGAAACCAGCAAAAAAGTCAAATTAATTGAGAATGGAGGTCAGAGGGTAGATCACACTGGCTTCAGCCTACTTGGTAGGCACTGTTAATGATAGAAGGCAATGGTACGGTGTTCCAAAATTTTTAGAAGAAAAAATATATACTTAGCTAAGTTTTCCTTCAAGTCCAAAATGAAAAGACTAGATATTCTTAGTCATACAGAACTTGGGGATTAAGCATTCCATGGTTCTTCTTGATCAAACAACTTGACAACAAAATCCTATCAAAATATGGATTTAAAGAGAAAATAAGCCATTTCTGTAAAGAATGAGCTATAGTAGAAGCTCTGTTTAATTTAACCCATTTAATCCATCAAAATAAGTAACCAGGATTAAACAACTACTGAATTATGGTTACAGAACATAAGGAAATCTTAATAATGTAAGGGTAACTATGACATTAAATTAATGAGATGAAACACAATATTGATTTGTTCAAAACAGAATCTGTACATTCCATTAATTTTATACATAACAAGGCATCTATGATTTGTGTGTGTCATAAAAAATAAGAGGTAAACATAAATTTAATATTGTAATGCTCACTAAATGTAAAAAGGAATGTATCTACTTGCACAGATTGGAAGAGATTTTATCACCCTTCTTCTGAAAGATTAGTATTTCAATTCTGTATGGTCCTATTTATTTATTTTGTTTGTTTCTTGTGCTGTTAGTGTCATAGCTATTAAGTCACTGCCAAAAACAATGTGATGAGTTCTCCTTTATGTTTTAGTGTAGGTATTTCAGCTTCTGGTTTTATGGTGAAGTCTGTAATCCATCAAACAACAAGTATTGGTGAAAACATAGAGAAGTTGGGACTCCTGCATACTGTCTGTGGGTGTGCAAAATAGTGTAACTGCAACAAGAAATAGTAGGGGAGAATCTGAAAACAAAAAGACCGTAAAACTACCTAATCCTGTAAATTCACTTCTAAGTAAAATACAAAAAATTAATCAGAATCTTGAATAAATATTGGCACACACATATTCACTGCAGCCTTATTACAGTAGTTAAGATACAGAAACAACTTAAAGTTTCAACAGATGAATGGATAAAGAATACATGGTACATACATAAAATTGAATATCACTTAGCTTTTAAAAAGTAGGCTATTCTGCTATGTGACAGTAAGAATGGACCTTGAGGACTTTATGCTAAGTGAAAGAGCCAGACACAGAAAGACATAAACGATTCCACTGTGAGGCATCTAAAGCAGCCAAGTCAGTAAGACCAGGCTGGAATGGTGGGTACTTGGGACTGAGGGGAGGGGAAAATGAGAACTTACTAATCGATAAGGACTTACAGTCAACAATAATGCACAGCACACTTCATTTTGTTAAGGGGCAGGTGATACCTGATGATGTGACGTGTTCTTGCCAGGATACATTTGTCCTTTACAAAAAGAAATGGTATTTTGTTCACAGCAGATTTTTTCTGCATTCACTTTGATTTTTAAAAATAGTGCACTAAAATGCTACTTATCTAGACTTAAAAAAACCTGTAAGGTTAGGAATCAAGTCATTCACTGTATTTCTGATTAGAGCACATGCACTGACTCCAGCTCAAGGGTGTTGCAGCTTGGGACACATCAGGTGACAGCATCCTGCGCAACGTGGTCTTCCTCCACTGGAACGTTACTGGCCAGCAGAGCACAATAGTCAAGGGAATCACCAGATGCTCACTAAACTATGTGAATATTCACCCAGGGACTTGTGTCAATCTGACTGCGAACACCAGAGCCCATCCTGAGGTTCCCAGAAAAGGAAATTTCCTTGGTAGAGTAACGCCTATACATTTTTCTTCATCTTTCCACCTTAGTTCAAATAAACAGTGTGCAGTGCAGTCCAGTGATAGAAATGCTAATAAAAACCCTAGGTCCAACACTGTCTTGTGATAGCTGCAATTTGGCATTAGCAGGTAGCAATAATCAACTCTACTTTAACAACCAACGAAGATGATTCTGGATGCTCTGCATGGCTAGAATTTTTAGCAAATTTGCAGGAATCCCATGGATCTCCCAATAATTTAGTAATGTTTTGATCAGTTCAATTGCAGGGAACTGAGGCAGCAGATTGGTTTTGAAAAATTTAGAAACCCATTACAAACCAATCCTCCATTTCCTAAGTCAGAGATACTTGCTCTTTCGTACTTCTCCCTCCCTTCCTGCGAGGACAAAAAAGAAAGAAAATCTACCAACTCCATTTATACCTAAATGTGCATTATCTGAGAACCTGTCATCATGGTGTTTTATTTTAGGCAGTTTTACTGTGTCATCCAGTACTGCCAGGTGACTTTGACTTTAACAGAAATAACAGTAACATCAGGACAATTATTAGAAAATATTAAAATTAAACCAATGCTATTCCTTAGATAATGAATAAATATTTTGCTTCATCTATTTTTCTATTTTTTAAAGAAAAGGGGTAGGCAGTAATCAAGGTGAGTAGACAGGCAGGCAGGAAGAGAGAGGAGAAAAGGCACTTTATTTTATTTAGTTATTCATCTTGGTTGTTCCCCATGAATCTGGGTCCTTGGGGTGTAGGTGGCCACCAAGAGGGTGATGAACTGCTACTATACCAGGGTGTACCTACGTCTTCTATTTTTCAATAGAAGAAATAAAAGAAGGATTATCATCCAGTATAACAATTTGAAATTCAAAGTGTTTTGTTTTCCTGTTCTACTTTGTCATAACGCTCATACTATGAGTGTTTATATATAAGCAAAAAGTTATAATTCATTAATTTGCATTTTTTAAGAGGAAGGAAGCAGACAGGAATGAAGGCATGTGGTAGATAGGCAAAAAGGCAGAAAGAGAGAGGAAAAAGAAATATTTTTAAAATTTATTTAATTCATTTTGGTTGACCTTCCTAACCCTAAGTCTTGAACCCAAGTCCTTGAGCTGTCTATGGACTACCCAGGGACTTGAACTTAATGCCTGAGCAACCAGAGCATACCTGCCTGACTCTTTTCTATTAAATTTGTTATCCAGAATTTCGGAGTAAATCAAATTTTCACTGTGACTCTTGATGAGCATAGATCAGAAAGACTTTTAAAAGCAAGCAATGGTAAATTATTATTTCCCCAATAATGGAAATGTTGTAAAAACATACTAAAATGTACAAACTCTTTATTGTAAAAGGGCAATCCAAGCAAAGGTATAACAAACTAAGACTGACTCTAGCCAGAATCTAAAATTATTTTAATGATATCTTACAAAACATCATTTACTTATTAAGACTGAACACTACTCTCCAATTTTTATACCTGAAAAACCAAAACAAAACAAAACAAAAAATCAGATGTTCAGGAATATATCAAATAAAAATTGAGAAAGTGCTAACATTTAACCAATATAAATATAGTATGTCCTCACAGCTTGCATATTCACTATCATTTGTCCTACAGTTCACAGAAGTGAAATGATTTTAAGAATTTAATAAGGTAGGTGAAATAATCAAACATATAATGCCAGTGCATACTAATTTTACTCGAATAAACACAAAATTTTAAATACTACAACTCTGAAGGTAACATTCTAAATCATGGTTGAAGCAAATGACTTTTGTAATAAAAGTAAAGCTATGGTGGAGAATTAAATTATCCTGATGACACTCAATAACATTCAACTTCATTAGAAAAAAATTCACCTTCCAATTTAGTTTCTCTGCGATGTTGAAGCTAAAAAATACTCCTCAAATGCTTATTTACTGACCAGTTTCTAGATGTCTCTACTCAGCTTGCAAGGTAACAAGCTGATGCCTGTAAGTCATACATAAAGATCCTACTTGTTTAAATACAAATTAGGTACTCCTAATGTTTCTACATGTGTAAGTACAATTAATGTTGCAGGCTTACTTGGAAACAAAATTGCTTTAGTTAACCAACCATAGCAATGTAATCAGATGAGATTTTAAATGCAATTGGAAAAGATCTATTCGGAAGAAACAGCAGCAATTATTTCATGCAGAACAATTAGTTTTCCAAGCGTTCTTTCTTCTTCCAGCTGCCCTTAATGAAATAATCTGTCCATCATAAGTGACATAAAATGTCACCTTTAACGCCCATAAGTTGAATGGAGACCTAAAAGCCAGCTGGTAGACATGGCTTATTTACAAATATTGGTTTTAACTTGTAAATGCATGACCGAATAAATCTTAATCCATTTAGAGTATATGCCCTTTGTTCTTTCAACTGTACATTCATTTGGGAATTGAGTGGAGCCCAGGGAGAGTGTGAATTACATGAACCCTTTCTTGTTGCCAGTATTCAGCCTTTGCCTTTTGTTCTTGTTGTTCATGAGATTTCTCAACATTACACAGTAGGGAATGTTAATCAACATTTTGCCTAAGTAATATTAATGAAACTTGCCTACTTATACTTGAGGGAAGAATCAGGATATTATATTTCTTTTTGAAATGTTAATGTACCTTTTAGGAAAGTATTTCTGCCTTCTAAATCATCCCAGTGTTAAATTATTAAAGGATAGCATTAAAGAAATATTGCACTGATACAAATAGTTAAATGCTTTAAAAGATAAAAAGATTATAAAGTTTAAAAGGGAAATCCTTTGAAATATGGTAACATTTCATTTCAAATCAAATATTTTAAATGCTGGATTAACATATTTAAAAAAATTGTAATTGTTTTCTGTCGTCTCACAAAATATGGGGAGATTTAATGTTGATGATTTCTAATTTCCAACCATGACTTTAATTTTGATTTGTATCATGGCCTTGAGGTTATTTGTTTAAAAATGTAATTTATATGAACTGAAGCATTATCTGTTTTATCAGGGAAGAAAAGGAGAAAGAGTGTCATATTTCTCAACTATTACATGAGTTTGAGAGTTTAGGCAATATTCATCCAGATTCTGTTCTTCAAACAAAATCACCACCATTATAATGACCTTATGGCATTTCAAAGAAAAGGGTCAGTGTAAAGACTTTGTGCATGGTTGACATGGTAAGACATGGAAAATAACTATTCTTAGTGTCCAAACTGTGATAGATGTCCTTTGAATACATTCACAGAGTTTCAAGAAGAGTACCCATGAAATGAGTGAGGGGACTCTAAAGCGATCTAAATTGTTTTTTTTTTAAGTCTCTTTTGATGTCTATCAGTATGTTCAGAGATCCTAAATAAATTGTGAGGTACTCTAGGGGGAAATTAAGGATAGAATTTGTTCAAAAAATTCTCCCACATGGTGACTATAACTTGCTAAGAACTCCTAACACTTAACTCCTATTTAACCATATAAAATTTAGTAATGCCTTTTGTGTCACTGTAGAACTGATTTGTCCTACTGCATGACTTTTCCTAGCAGTTCTTCATTTTAGACTCAGACACTGAAAGTACATAATACAGAATGCATTTTAAGGTAAATTTCTCTATATTTTGACAAATGACAAGAATATGGCTTAAATTTGGAGATGTGTCATAGTTTAGTCTGCTTCTTTTTTTCTTTCTAAACCAATACATAAATGATAGGGTGTCTGATAATTTATGATAGCTTGGATTTGATAAAAATGTTAATAGCTAATGCAAATTAAGTCATCTGCAATTGCTACCTATTATTCGTGTAAGAAGAAATAAATTGTTGCCAAAATGTTAATTTAGTTAGTCAGTAACCTTAATATCAAAAAGTTTACAACATTTCTGGGAAAGAAAGCCTTATATTTAAAAAGCAATAACAAAATAATTAAATAAAGTAACACCAATTATATAAAAGCATTACTCATTTCCCACTGGTCAAGCTATTCTTTACCAGATTATTTCCTCTTAGAAAACTGAAAAAAAAGACATACTACTCCTAAAAGATTTATTTATGAAATTACCAAATTTCTTTAAAGTGAAGAAAAGATTTTTTGAATAGCAACAATCTCTGTATCACAGAAGTTGATTTCAGGAACTTAGTGATTTAGTTCTCACAATTATCCAAGATTGAAACTAAAACAGCATCAACTGAACAGAGCAATACTAGGCAGAATGCATTCTCTAACTTTCAGCTCTAATGTCTTTATAATGCTTTTACTATGCTGATTCTAAGTTGAGTGGGGAGTAATTTCTATTTAATTTTAATCAAAAGATATTTATTTGGCCAAGTTAGTCTATAATTTAATATTCCCAAAATAAGCTGTTTGGAATTTTTTTGTGGTCAAAAGATATTTTTTAAAAATTAGAGATATTCATTATAAATGAAGTAATTCAAACAAATATGAAATCAAAGTATTTAAATTAACTATTAAGGACAGAGTTCTTCATTGCGTCCCTTAGATGTAAGAAGATAGAGATTAGACAGACGATTAGATGGAAGACAGATGGATGATAGAATAGACACAGACAGACAGAGAGACAGAACTCCTCACAAAGAGTATGTCTGCTATTGGATAACAGTCCCATGACTCTTGGAGCACAAAACAAACTAACCACAAAATATAAGTGCAGAAGGTCTCACTAGTTTGCATTTCTAAGAGTAGTCTGGAGAAGAAAGGTAATGTCTAGCTAACTGAATTGGCAGAAATAAACTTAAAGTTATATATAAAGATGCTTATTTATAATGATGTACACCTGAAATTTACATAATGTTATAATGCCATGCTACTTCAATAAAAAATATTAAATGAAAAGGGACAGCTTACTTCTAGTTAAAGTGGAGCAAATTTAAAAGGTTTAATATAGTCACTTTCACTTCAATCACATTGTTCACCAGCCTTTTTTTGCACCTTACAAACTCAAAGTTGTTAAATGTGGCTTATTTTTCAAGTTTCATATTCATAATATATCTACAAAGATGATTCAGATAATATAATTTAGTAGAATTTTAATGCAATTAATTTTATTAATGCCTTGAGTATGCAAGAACACTTCAATGTGATTTTTTTAAAATATAGAACATAACATTTTATTAACTATTTGACCTTGGTTAGCAAAAAGTATTTTTTTTCTGAACCCATAACAACTTCACATTTCATTACTAAAAATATTTCAATGTTATCACAATCATTCAGCACAAAAAGTCAATCTATTTCAATCAAGAGGTTAGAAAGACTCCTTACTGCAAAATCTTCCCTCCACTGGTGGGCTGCTTGAACTTTCTCTGCTTCCAGAGCCAGGCGCTGAAAAGGAAACAATAAATTTTAGAATTCAAATGACCACATGAATATGTAATGGTTATAAAAAGCTTTTGAGTTTATGAATCAATTATGTAAACATAAAATGTGGAGGAGACTATTATTTATGGTTCAATTTTAAATCATTTAGTAATCTAAGCTACTAACATTGATACATTATATTTAACTCTTTAGCACTATAATAACACTATTCTTGGGTACTATTACATTTACTGTCTCTGTCATCATCTGTAGTAATATCCTCTACTAACGTTTTTCTTCAATAACTAATATTTCAGTTTTTAGAGAAAGCTATAACAGTAGATTATATTGATGTTGGTCGAATCTTGCTTTTAGAAAATATTTTTATAGCATATACTTCTATAGAAGTGGAAAGGAAATGACACTGAAAGGTCAGTAAATTAAAACTATACTAATCACTAAACAAAGCACTTTCTTAATAGATATTTTTTATTCAAAACCACAAAATTGTAATTGTTTCCATGTTGAGATACATTCTTAACAGTTCTTTCAGAGGTAATCTGTAAGCAGAAATCTGTACCTGTAAACATGGCTTTATATCACCTTTTTTCTTGTATGCTAAAGTAATGAGAGCATTCCAAGCTGATTTATTTCCCTTTAACACTTTTAAATGTTATTCCATTATGCTCAGTTGGAGATAAAATGTCTGTTGCCAGTTTGCTAATCAATTTTTGTAGATTTTTGCCTTCTCCAATAGTGTTTGGGTTTTTCTCTGTATGTTTCCATCACTAACATGCTCTTTATGCAGTACACTTTTACAAGAGACAGTAACACCTATGATTAAGAATACAAACGAAAATGAGACTGCCTAAATTTAAATATCACTCCTGCAGCATACTAGGTAGGCAAACTTAGAAAAGAAAGTCTCTTCTTTCATTTACTTATGTGAATAATGTAAATATGCTTCATGGGTAATCAAAGATTAAAGGAGTTATAGAGAAAGTGCTCAGAACAGCAGACAGCAATATGTAATATGTAATTGTGAAGATAAATTATGATTGTTTGTGCCCCTTTGAGAAATAACTCAGTGTGGAGTACACTGCTGGCCCCTACATGGATATAAGACAATGTCAGAAACAGAACAAGTATAACAGCAAATATCATTTTATTAAGAGAGAAATTATCAGGGTATGTTTTATGAAAGTAGAAATCTCATGTCGATTATTGGTCTGTCTTTATCTTTCACTAAAAATTGTGCTTCATATAGTTTTTCTATGGAAGCCTAGACAATTCTGGAAACAGCCCCTCAGAACAGCTTTTCTATTAGTATACTGACTTCTATTTTCTTTAATATTATAATCTGTTCATTTGTCTAAAGTATTATGCAGACATTACCAAACACCACAATGTATTACCAAATGGGAGATCTTGACTTAAAAATCTTTAAACTGCATTTAAAAGAAAATTATCTAATATGTTTAAATGACAAAGGTCTGTTTATTATAGCTACTAGGCAGATAGGCTGCTGGTCAATGTTAGAAATTGGACCAGACAGAGTACCTCCAAACAGGCTCTTCATCTCTACAAAAACAAAAAACTAAACGGAGCAAAATCAAGAGAGAAATTTAGTATATATGTTTTAATGACATGGTGTCACAATACCTTTGGAAACTTGTATTCAATGCCAAATGTAGTAAAGAAAATGGCAAATGAAATGGAAGAATCTCTTTATAGAAAAACTTCGATATGAGAAGATAAAGAAAAGACACATTGAGGAGCACAAAGTTATATTCTTGGCAAAATCAGAATGAAAGCCTACCTGCATTTTTAAGAAACAGTAATAACAACAAATGTTTTATTCACCCCACTCATATTTATGGGGTGAATAATAAAGAAGCATTTTGTGACCTTAAGCAAAATACTGGATAAAATATAAATAAGTTAAATAAACTACTTTTAGAGTAAGAAACATTAACACTCTGAAATGTCCTGTCTTGGTGAGGGATGTTAAGAAGTCTCCCGGCACAGGACAGAGGTGGAGGAAATCGCCACAATGAAAAATCATGCCAGGGCCATACATGATATCTGGGCACCAGCTCTAACCACCATACTTTCTCCTACCCTGGAGAGCACGCCGAAGTACACCTTAATTGATCCAACTAAGAAATGCATGATTTATGATACAAACATTCTTAATCAGTCATTGTAACTGTAATCATCACAATTATTTCTAGAGAATATTTAAAAAGGATGAACAAAGGCAACAAACAGTAAGACAATTCCTAAAGGGGTAGGAGCATCAAGTCCACCTTATTTTTAACATACATTTTTAAGCATTATATCGCAGAGTAAATGCCATTTATTGTAAGATTCTGAAATATTTTTAGAAACCTAAAGACATGCGGTTATGTCTTTTATAAATGTGGATTTTAAAAGATTGGTTTGAAGCACAAAATTTGCTAAATTCTGTATACCCATTGGAAATCTAGAACTATTTAAATATGAAAATACACTACTGCTATCATCTTTGCTCATGAAGAAATACAGTATTTTTTAATCTAGCAAATTTCATGATAAAGTATGATTTTGAACTTTAGACATTTAGTCTGTCTTGGAGACTAATCCAAACGGTTGCTAATGGTGCTCTTTTGAGGAGCAAAAGACCAACCAGTCATGACTTACAGAAAACTGACATGTCTTCTGAACACTTCCAAGTCCCTAATTACCATCTATTCTGGTCAAGTGACATTTTATTTTTCAAGCCAATAATGTACCATTAAAGGACACTGTCAAATTGTTTTAAGCCTGATAAACTTCCTGCCTAATAAAATGTGAATATTTATTCAGCAGAGGATCACTCTTTCCATAGTTGTCTATATGTATATCTTGTGATAATATTGTATTTCAGAAAAACATTTTCTCATTTAATTTATAGTATAAATGAATATAATATCAAACATTAAAGTCAGACTGAACATTAGATAGAAACAAAAAACCCAGATCAGCATAAATACCTCTGAGAAAATTGAAGCTTAATACTGCTTATATTAAAATGAACCTGAAAGATGAAATGATTTTTAATATAAATGAAGCAGCATGTATATATATATGAAATTCTTTGAGTACAGAATGAAAATATACATATATATGGATATATATATATATGTCAAGACACATTAATAATAAATACATCCTACCTATCAGTCTAAGCATTTAAAAAAGAAAATCACTGAAAGGCTCTTTTATGGGCTCATAATTTTAACGAAATGATTTGAACTTAAACCTTTTGAATCTGAAGCTTATGCTGATTCCACAAAACCAATTTTTATCTCCACTAAACCCAACAAAAGTGTTATTTTTTAATGCTATCACCTTACTAGGAATTCATTAAATACGTGAAATACAGTAGTATCAAAATAAAAAACACTAGTAGGTATCTATTGTAGGTTAGTGAAAAATTTCTCAGAAACATTTTAGAAATTTTTAAAGACTAAAAAGAAAAACAACTCTGTCTGTACAGAGGTCTTTCTCTCAAATCCTGAGAGAATATCGCTAATCAGTTTTTTTTTAAAAAGCTTTTGATATGCTGTGGTCTGCAGGGAAAATAAAATAAAATAAAAGCAGAAACAGAGAATGGGAGAGGTTTTATCAGATGAAAGAAAGATCAGGTCCCCTGAAGGTCTATTCATTTTCAACCTTCATTTTGTCATATCTTTATCTCTTCCACTAGAAGAAATTCTGTAGGTGATATGAAAGTCTAATAAAAGCAGTTTAATCATATTGCACAAAGAAATAATTCTATCATTTTCCTTACAATTACTAAATATATTTCCTTGGAAATAACTGTTTTTAAAACCAATAAACAATTTACTTTCTAGACTACAAAATAGTTATAGATGAAAGAAGAAACTTTTCTGAAATATTTAACTATAAAATGTTTTCTTTTGATAGCTTTAGAAGGAAACCTTCAGGGGTCATATGACAGTTATAAGCCTGCAACAATCGTGATATTCAAGTTAACAACAAGAACTGACTTAAGAATATCAAAGAAACACGTTTAAATTTCAAAACTATTTAATTTATGTCAAGAATGTATCTTTTTAATAAGGAGCTAATAATCACAACACACTAATCAAAGTAAACTATGCATGTATTATGTAGTTAAAATTTAAATAGTTAACGTCCAATATGAATTAGCAGATTATTGTACTGTGCTTAAATAGAAAATTTTATTATCACTCTAATGAGTTTTGCCTATGTTAAGTAAATGTTTTTAATATATCAAAAGAATCAAAATACTCATTTGAATGGTCTAAAAATACTTTTTGAAAATAGCGTGATTAAATGAGTGAACAGACTTCTAAATTTTAAGTAGATAAGTATAGTTCAGATCAATTTCTTTGAAGTTCTGGTCTAATGAGGATATATAATTTAACAAGACAGACCTGTTTTCCAATTCTGGTGCTGCTGTTCACTAACTATGAGTTTTTAGTCAATGAACTTAACATTTTTCAGCTTTCAAAAATAATACTTACCTCATCTATTTCTATGTAGTATGTCAAATATCTGGCACAGAAAAATTTTGCTTCTATTAGAATCTTACGTAATTCATAGAATAAACTATGTTAGAACTATATACACTTGTAAACACCTCAAAACATGAGTGAAATGAATGAAAATACATAAATAGTCCCTAAATTGTCCTACATTTTGTCCTACAGAAAGTCTGTGCCTAGAATCACATTGCAATACAAAAGCATATGCTATTTAGGGAATACAACAGCTTAAAATAGCACTCAACAATAAAGTCTAATTTAATTTTATCTTTATTATAAATGGAATGAGAAAGGACAGCAAATCATAATGTTTTGCTTTCTCGCATTTCATGAAATTAGGAAAAAAGATGTCAAGATGTGACATTGCTTTAGAACTTCTTATGCTAATAGAAAGATATGAACACTTCAATAGACAAGGTCATACTATGTACCTTTATGAGTATTTAGTATAGTATTCCAACTAAGAGGTAAAAATAATTGTCTCTTACCAATAACCTTAACCAAATAATGGGAAACAAGGTAATTTATTTAAATTCTTATAAACATATACGGCCAGCAGAATTCTACCACAGCCTGATAACAACTTAGATACTAATGAACAACGATGTAATAAACATACAATTTTTATTCATGAAAATATATTTAATTACATCTGATATACTTATATCTTGTTTAAAGTGTTTCTATAAAGAAATAGCATTGGTATTTTGAAAAAGTACACAGACAAATATGCCCTGGAGGAGTAGCAAATGGGCACATTCCATATACATTCCAAGGTCCCAGGTTCGCATCCTGGGGCTGGTGGAAATAACTAAATAAAATGCTTCTCTCTCTTCTTGTCTGCCTTCCTGTGCTCACCTGCATTCCTCCCCGCACCTTTCCCTTAATAAAAAAATAAAAGAAAAAGTACATGGACAAAGAAGCAGACTATGAACAGGGATTTGCAACACTTTATAACTGTAAACATACACATCTGGACTGGGAGAAAAAGTATCTAAGGGTAAGAAGTATAGTGTATAATGGCTTTATAGCAAAAAGCACTTACTCTGTGCAAAGTGTAGATAAATAAACATATAGAAGACATAATTCCTACTTTTAAAGTGAATTTACATACATCCATACACCATGTCCTGGGTAACACATGCTGCATGTACACACACAGTGTTTGACATGTTTTCTAACGGTGGCAATATACATGGTCTATTAATATTACTGTATTTCAGTAGAATCTGCCACAAGAAGAATACATTTTTTTAAAGTACAACTTTTATTGAAAAATAAAATATAACTGAATTAAAGAACAGCAAAGATTCTAAAAAGAGTACTGCTAGCCAACGATAAGTTTTAGTCACAACCCTTTTTGTTTGATATAGTGGAAAGAATACAAATTCTGAAAAGCAGAGAAACAAATAATCTTGAACCCAAACTCAGAATTTATCTTTATCTTTTTAAAATATTTGATTCTTTTTATGTAAAAAATAAAATATAACAAATAAGCTTGAAGTTCCTTGTTCATTTCCCCTGACCAACTGCTGTACACAGAGCAATCATAATGAAATGATGTCTATCCTTTGTCATTGCTTGGTGTATACTTCTTAAAATTATGTCAATATTATCTGTTGTTGATACTGTTGATTATTCTAATAGACTGTATGTTGAACTGCAATGGCAAATTGAATGCCAAAGATAATTTCTACCAACTTCTAGGGTGAAATGATTTGTTTAAACAGAAACCCTTGCAAGTGATAGTTTCGACTGGACAAGAGAATCAATTCAGGTTAATGAGTTTTGAGAAATGGTTTGCTAAGGGTTTTAGAAGGCAAAGATAACGCCTGCAGGAGGGAAGACCCCTCAAGGAAACAAAGCTGAACTATCTCTAAGCCCCCTTTTTGGCACCCGAATTCAGTGTATAAATTGCATCTTTCTTAACAGACCATAGAATGGGCCTTATTGATAAACACAGATCTATTTTCTCAATTAAGAGACTATCATTCTTCGTGCAGAGGCACTATTTGTATAGTTTTAAAGATGTTAAATCAACACTTATGGCAATTTATCCAAAGATATACTGATCTCCTCTCATTATGGTGCTGTGGTTTAGCAAGCCCACTCTTACAAAGATGACTAAATGCTGTTTTTATATTTTACTTACACTGCCTAAAATAAGCTTCTGTAGACTTTCTGCTTTTATTTATGACACGAGCACATGAGCATATAATTATAACCATTATGTCTCTTTTTTTTTCCAAATTCACTTTAGATTTTCTACCAAGGCAGTCCCCAATTAATTCCAAGAGGCAAAAAATATTTTTAAATAGAATCCAAACTTAACTTAGGAACATATATTCCAATGATTTAAGAAGTTCTATTGAATTCTGATAAAAGTAATTTAGCAACAGTCCATCAACTTGAGTCTGTGGAGAATTAAAAGAGAAATTAGTCTTTTTTGACCATGATTTCTCAAGAGAAACAGAACAGATTAATGACATAATTTTTTACATATATATTGAATTGAATTATTTGTACTTACACTGACCAAACTGAAATAAGGTCCTGTTATTTATATTTAAATATTTACTATTTCTGCAAATGCTCAAATTATGAGACAATAAAATTATCAAAATAATAGTAAAACATTTGTGTTTATGTTAAGCCAGAAGACATATAACTCTTATAATACATGATGTACAATGGCTATAGATTATTTTCGATAGTTTATAATTTTCTTAGAATTGATTAAACTCCAGATTCTGAGAAATTAAATGAACAAAGGTTTTTTTTTTCCTAGTTTAAGCTTTAAGGGAGTGAAATATAAGCAAAACAAACAAATAAAAGTTGCTGACGTCAAGCAAGCCATCATTTATTCTTCTATTTGTGGCCCAGTGAAAAATAAATCTTTTGGAACATGACTTCTGGATCATGCTGTATAGATTTTAGCCTGGATCTGCCATATTCAGGAAATGTTTTTTAAATTAACCACAAAGCTGCAAGTCTAATCTTCAGAGATGTAATTAGCTTCAAATAAATTGGCAGACTCTTTGAGTACAGAAGCCAGGGTAAAGGAGATGTCAGCTGGTAAAAACAGCAAAACTCATATTAGCAAGAGTGAAAATAAATAATACACAACAGACATTATCATTACTTTTTTTTTTTGGCTCTGCAGCACAAAACTATAAACTCAAAGACTGCACAACTGAACATTTGACTTCCACAACAACTCTAACACTTTGACACCAAAAAATAAACACCAGATGAGCACACCTAGACCTCATATAAACCTACCCGACTCTACTACTGTCAAGATTCTGATTCTATTCTTGAAGACATTCTTTTAGAGGGTAGCGTTTGTTATATTAGATAAGTAAACTTAATTACTCCAAGAAACACTGTTCTGAACTAAGCACAATTCCATGGAACTCACAAAAATACCCCACTGACCTTCACTAGGGTCATATCCTTACACAAGCATGACACCCATCTGCTGTACTCAATTCACCCTGCCCCAACCCTTCTTTCTCTCTCAAAAATCACCAAATACGAGTTTACTAGCTACAGGAAACAATTCTTTCACTTTTACACCACCAACAATGTGTGCAGAAAGCAGGTACTCAATAAATATGTGTGGAAATAATCATTTTCAAGTAATTTCAAGACTTTAATATCAGTTGCATCGAGATTTATAACAAAGTTCAGTAAATCATCATTCATTTTCATGCGAGTTTGAAAAGCCAAAAAGCAATCTTCCTACATGAGAAACATAATGCTGAGTTAGTACAACAACACATATATCTTGTAACTTATAGATTAATTCATCCCCACCTGATCCTTAAAAATTAGTAGAATTTGGCCAGGGATGAGACATGCAGCCAAGCTATTCCCTGTAGTTTCACTCTGGGATTCTACCATAAATCTGTCATTAGGTACTTAGTCTCTTAGAGTTACTGAAGACTAATGTGAATGACAAACTTGGGACAGGATCAGTGTAGAGAAGGACAGTAGATTTGGACAGTTGAGAAAGAAAAGAGAAAGAATCTGAAACCAATCTAGCCCTTAGTCCTGCTGATAAATCTTCTTCCTGTGGTTCTCAAATAGTAAAGTTGCAATATCAAACCATTTACATTAGGAGATCATGCACTCAGGGAAGGCAAACAGCATCTCTTAGCTGAGAAATGAATTCTGTTGACTATGTCCTATGATTTCTAAAGGACTTCAGTTACTTTAACTACCAATAAATTTCCTGTAAATAAATCAAATACCAAACCTCAGGCATCCTAACTTGTTCTTTTTATAGCCCTATGTGAGTTCACAATTGCATACCTAACAATTACTTTTCACTAATGTAAACAATTCAAAATATTTATTATAATGAAAACAGCTGTACCACTTACTAGATGGGTCACTAATAACATATATCTTTTCACCTCAATTTTCTCAACTATAAAACAAAGATTATAATAGTAATCACACACATACATATATATAGTATTATCAGGGTTAAATAAGATCTATAAAGTCCTCAGTATATATAAGTTATCACATATTAAAAAATGAAGAACAGAGAAGTGGCTCAAATTGCAAATTTAATAAACTGAAATTCTTGAAATTATCGTTACTAAGAAATATTACATACCCTTCTTCAGGGAGGAAGTATTGCAATCTTTCATTCTCTCTTTACTAAATAGGGTATAATATTGATACGACCAGAATCATTCAATCATTTTGACTCTTCCCTCTGAACTAGCACTACTTCTGATTCTCATGTTGGGCAACAGTTCTTCATGGGTCTCTCATGTTTCTTCATGTCAGGTGAACAGAGGCTATGAGAGCCTTGGCTCTGGACTATCCTTCAAGAATAATAAATAATAAAAAGCTGTGGAAGACAAAGAAAGTGTCTCCCTCCAAGGTGGATACAGATTTGCTGCTCTTGAAAATAAAAATAAGTCTTGAGGGCAAAATTTAGATAGGTTTGCTGGCTGACTCCCTTTACCTGATCAGGACTTCCCAAGCTCGGGGATCACAAACTCAGTGCAAGCACAGTGTCCTCCAGGGCATAGCGCCCAACGAATATCAAAGTCCGGAGGGCAATGTAAACATGAAGCCAATGCTGCATGCTTCAACAGGAGTCAAAGTAACACATGAGGTCTCCCGAATCTTTGAAATGATGGTTGGTTGGTTTCATACCTTGCAAGAAAGCATTTGCTTCCATATAGTTTACTGATCCATCTCCTAATCTTTAAACTCTGAACATCATTTAACTAATGTTATCCTTATTTTGTCTTCTGTAGCTTATTACTGAGCATGCATTTTGCACCCTGCATAAAAGTCTTAGTGTCTCTAGAACAGAGCTTCTTAAAGTTGCCTAGACCAGCAGGGACAGCATCCCATGGGAATTGGTCACACATGCAAATTCTAAGATCCCACCTTAGGCCCACTGAGAACCTAACAAATCTTTATTAAAACAACAGCTCCTGTGATTGTACTGAAGTTTGAGATGCACTGTTCTAAAGTTAAAAAATCCATAGCATTGTTCATGCATAATTTTATATTACTAATAAGTTCTTACAGGTATGAGAAATAAAACGACAAACTTTTTGTTCTAATGTTCTGTTTTCTTTTTTAAATAAACCTGGTCTATTATATGGGCCAGAGATGAACAGGTAAAGCAAAAGTCCCTGACTAGGTTGCTATCACTTCAGAAGCTTAATCATAATTTGGATGATTTTAGTTTATAAACTTTATTTCCTTAAAAACTTTAACTTAGAAATAATAAAACAACAAGGAAAATGTTATTTGCCTTTCAATAAAATGTAAGTTTACTGAATAATATGTTACAGAACAAAACATTCAATGTTTACTGGAAACTATGGAAATGTTACAAAATAATGCATTGGCATTAGTAAAACTACATTCTATAATTGTTTGAAATTAGGATCTTCTCATTATTTTTCTTTTTTGAAATGTATTGCCATAACACACTGCTTTATACTTAGTCTCTAAAATTTTCCCTTTCTTTTCTTCCTTTCTTGGATATAGGATACCAAATGAGCTCAAACTCTCTAAGTTCTTATAAGCCCACCACAAAATTCTCAGGAACTTGTGGGCTTCGGGATTTCATGTTGTCTTTAAAATGTTGGTTGCCAGATAAGCAGGAAGCATATATGTTTATAAAAGGTAGAAAGGGAAAATTGTTATTTTTATAAGAAAATGATCAAATCTTTGTAGGAATCAGAAAATGGTACATAACTTCATTAGAAAGGAAAAAGATTTTGAAAAGCTAACTTACCACCATTAAATGGTTTGTGTCAGACTGCTTTCCCATAAATTCAGAAATGTATTAAAGTTCATGTGAGTCTTATTAGTCTATCAAAATAGCAAAATCACTTTAACTGAACATGATACAAAATGACAAAATTAATCAAAAGATGTAGCATAATAAATGATAAATATCTTTGCAAATTATATCTTTAAGAAAAGAAGATGAATCTAAACACCTTAATGCTCTTCAACGACCATGAAGAGAGGCAAGAATATAAATAAATGCAGCTGATAAAAGAATATATTTTCTAACTGATCTTTAGTTTCAAATATGCCTACATAGAAGTTTACATACAGATGTATGAAAATGAATAAGAATGAAAACAAAGATGAATGACTTTCATTGTTTTATCTGTAAAACAAATAATAGTACCCATTTCACAGAACAGTTAGGGATTAAGTGAAAATTTTGCAAAAGAGAAGAGAGACATCTTTGTCAACATCAGCTATTATAAATCAAGAAGAGGAAAAAAGGACAGAGATCTTCTATGGTACTGGGTACTTATCACCATGGTTTAAGGACACTGCAGAGCTCTCAAGATCCTGTCAAAACCTATCTGCTTCAGTTACCTCCCATCCTTTAAAGTTTACAATAATTACTTGCCATCTCCAGCTCTCCTCCTCCTACCACTCACTCTTTGATTCCCATTATATCAAAGTCGGTTTTATTTCCTTTACCTCAGGCTATTCCTTGACTGGCTGTAAACTATTTATCATTCCTGCCTTGTTATCTTAATTTCTTTTTGCTTTTAAATAATGTAACTTTGAGTTTAATTAAATCACACAGGCTGCCAATTTGATGAGTGAGATGGCTAGAAGTAAAGTGATCTCAGTAAAGAAATTATTTGTTTTGCTAATGTTACTATAGAAACTCTTATTTCTTTCACTTTTGCTAATACATTGGGGGTAAATACTGTAATATATAAAAGTATGTATGATGTGCTTCCCCATTTGAATATTTTTTCTCCTATGAGCTGAAAAATCACTGATATGCAAATTGATCAAATTTTAAAAATATTCAATTTCTTAATTTTTAAAGATTAAAAAACCACTATTAATTTGAAAAAAATGCCACTCCATATCCCGCTTTTCTAGTGAATGTTTTTAATTGCTATAAACTAGTCAGTAATTCTTTATTTTTTAATACTATTATTATTATTCCTAGTTCTCAAGTGAGTATCAACAATTTCAGTAAAAAGTTTCACGTAACTGACATTATCAAAAATCTCATACAATTATCCTATAATTTTTTACTCACAGCTCTTAGATATAAAGTTCTAAGCTGTGAGAAAAATATTAAACTGCTCTCAAGTGATGTGTTCACATGCAGGTATTTTATTTTTCCTTTCTAAAAATATTAAAATTTATATTTAATATATGATGCACATGGCATATTATTATGATCATTAAATTGTATAGTTTTGTATGCTTTAATATTTTTTACATAAATAATAATAAGGGTTGATATCTTTTCACAACTTACTGTTTGCCAAGCACTTTACAGGTATTTTCCCATTTACCTTTCTACCAATAATAAAAATTCATGTTAGAGAGGAGTAAACAGACTTCAGAGAACCAATGACGAGAGACAACTTATTGTGTGGTTTCACCATATGTGGTATACAGAGAAACCAAGCAAACAAATGAATTTAATCAAGCAAAAACAAAATTGTAGCTTATAAAATCAGAGTAGTAGTTACAAGGAGGTAAGGGAAGACAGGCTATCAAATTGGGTAAAAGAGATCAAATATGTAGTAAAGGAAGAAATGCCCTTGGTATTAAACATAATTTATTATATACAGTTGCTGATTTACAATGCTGCATATCTTAAGCCTATATAATGTTAGGAGGCAATGTTCCTTCAATAAAATTAATTAAAAAAATTAATGTTAGTAAACAATACAGTCACTTTACTAATCTCTATATGGAGCTAATGATATCTCCATCTCTAAATGGAGTTAATTTAGTATCTACAAAGTAAGTAGGAAAGACAGCTGGGATAATATCTATAAAGTGCCTGGCAAAGAGAAATTAGTAGAGGAGCTGGAATTTGAATAAAGCTACTTATTACAGAGGCCTTGTCTCTGTCCCACCTGATGAAAGAAGTCAGACACCTTGCTTTTAAGTTGTCCCACAAGTAGAAGACAAACTCTGAGCAAGAGTAGTTTCTTTTCATTCCATTTACAGTAAAAGCTAGCTCATCTACATAAAACCATTTCAGCAGATGAAAGCGATCTCCTAAGTGTTTACTGGACATTTGTTCATCATTGAAATTAATGGTGTCCTTGTATATTCATTTATTTTTCTCTCTCTACGCTACTGCATTTCAGTATTTTCCTGTAACATTCATAGATTAGGAAAATAGGCCGAATGAGGTAGAGCCATGTAGCCAATTAGTAAACTTTGCTGACTCTGATGATTCGAAAGTAACAATGTTACTGTCATTAAGAACAAATATAAGCAATTAAACAAAAGACCAGATCAAAATAAATAATACAAAATGTCCATTGTAGTGGGGAATCCTCCTGAAAAACTCTATTAACGCTTACTCCCTCTAGTGATATATCTGATTATGATTTTTTAAAAAGCAACTGAAGGGGAGAGGGTGCTTAATTTGGATAAATAGACAAATTTCACGTTGGCAAAGTCTGGATGAGCAAACAAGAAGCTCCTGCAGAAATTTACAAAAAACAAAACAAAACATCATCTTTAATTTCAAGAAAGTGAAGACTCCTAAAGAAAGTGAAAACTCTCTCTCTCTCTCTCTCTCTCTCTCTCTCTCTCTCTCTCTCTCTCTCTCTCTCTCTCTCTCTCTCTCTCCACCTCTAATTGTCTTTATCCCAGACACAAAGGACTCTTGAAAGAAAATCATAAAAAAAAAATTTCACCAAAATCTCCAGGCATTTCCTGATGTTGGCATTGCTGTGATATGAACAACTCAGAGTAGATTCAAAAATGCTAAAGAGCTGATGAAATAGAAAGATGTTATCATATGCAGAGAGAGTCTCAAAGATAGAGGTTTTTGGTAAACATTCTTTTTAAAGTTTATTCTACAGTAATTTTTTAGCAACAGGCTGCGTAACAGAGAAGGAACACATTAAAGCACAAGGAATAGAATGGAAGATTTCTAGGAAAATGATCTAAAAATAATTATAAAAATAAAGAGTTCATATATATAGTAGCAAAAAAAAGAGGCACAGTAAAATTATATACAAATCTGAATGTAACTGTACCTTTTATTTACTATGTATATCTCTAAAAGGACAGTTTCTTCTCCTAAAACAAATGATCTACTCACAAATTTATGGCAAAAATTTAATGGCACAACAAACATAAATCATCTATGATATAATCAGGATTCAACTAATAGTAGATCTCTAAAGTTGTCATTTCCTTCTATAACAAAGATTCTATTTTTAGGGTTGAAAATGATAACAAATTAATTAAAAAAATACATGTATCTAAACTTCAGAGACACCTAACTTTTAATAGATAAAAGTAATATAAAATCTGGCATGGTGGGAAAAATGACTTGGTAAATACTAAAGAGAATGAGTTGAATACATATATATATATATATATATATATATAATTAAATACATGCAAAATCTTTACTTTTAATCAGACACAAAGATTAGAGCTAAGTACCAAAATAATCCATAAAATAAATACATTTCTAAAAGGATTAGTCAGTCAAAATTCAAAATGTATATAGAAAATCACTGAGGTGTATAAGACTAAGCATGGGAAAATATAGTCTTATTTAAATTAATCAAATAGAAAGTTGAAAACAGAAATAAGGACAAGATATATAGTAGTTATTACGTTAGCAATATCAGTAGATGAGAATAATTTGTCAGCATTTTCAATCAAAACATGAGAAAAAATCAAAATATAATCCACATATAAATGAGCAAGCATTACAAAAAATGATTATAGTTATTAATTATTGTAATATGTTCAAAGTTAATTAGATATACTGAACATATAATATTATCAAACTTACAAAGATGAAGATTAGGTAAGAAATAGACTAGAGATCAGATATCAAGTAAAAAGAATTAGAGGATAAAAAGATAGTACACTGTGAAATTATATTCAACAACACAAAGAAAGGAAAAAGTAACAGTCTAGATTTCTGACAAAACTAGTGACAGTCGTAATACTTTTATAGCTGAAAATAACAATCATAAAAGCTAAAATGATATTGTGGTTCACCTCAACTAGAAAGAATGATCTCTACAGCAAGATGATATTGTTCTTGTTCTATGCATGAAGAATTCAGTTTACCAATTAGCTTTCTCTTTACCCTGGATATAAGCCAATGTTTAATTGCTTCATATCCATAAATGTATTAAGTTTGAATAAATTATTAAAGACAAAAAATTGTTCTATGGCACAAAGAGATTAATTACTAAAAGACAACAGCAATCCTTTGCTATCAATCAAAATTGCAGAAAAGCATGGCCACCTAATGAGGATTCAGCTTCATTAACTTTCCTCAAATCTCATTTGTAATATGAAAGTCCGATGTATATTCAATCCCCAGAAAATATAATCAACCAGCTAGTTTGTGTACTTATTTATGCCATCCTCACTCACTATTTAAAAGCAGTACCTTGCTCTCTTTAAACTCTAATGCCATCATATTAAATATTTTCAGATAACAACCTATTAAATATTATCTGATAGTGCTTTAGTCTATTTTCAATGGAATAAAGAGATATTCCCCAAATCCTTAAATCTATCACCAGTTCCATTTGGTATTGTGGGAAAAAAAAGTTAGAGAATCACATGTGGTTAGAGATGGGACAGGAGCTTAGAGATCATGGCCCAAACCTCTCCCTCTCACCCTACAAAATGACAACCTAGAATTTTTCCTACTGCCTTTTCAACGCCCAGACAGGTCCATATATATACATATATATATATGTATATATATTATATATGCATATATTATATATATTCCAAAATGCATTGTTAGAAAACAAAGTATGTTATTAGATAATACTATAAAATTACAAAGCATGTTCCACTATCTTGATAAGTAAATAATTTTATTTAATAAGTGTACTATTAAGGATAGTAATAATAAACATTATGCTCATGATGAAAATGAAGATATTATGCACAATTTCAAAATGCATGCTGCATAAGTATGTCTTTTTCCTCTTCCTGGGCTGCATGTGATCCCCATAATATATATATTTATAAAGGATTTGTGAAGAAATGTAATTATAAACTTATTAGTCTTAACTATTATCAGACTGTGTACTTACATATATATATATATAGATATATATTTTACCCTTTTAAAATCTAATTTTACATCTATTCAAAGGATCATGTTATACATATTTATTTAAATATTTTAATAATTTATTTCTAGTCTGAGAAATAATTTTTCAAAAGCTATTAGCTTAAAAGATTTTTGCAATATTAGTTTTCTGACAAAAGCTTTGAGAGCTTCCCAATGCAATCTGGATTTACTGAGCTGCTTTTCAGCAAAAAGGTGTTTAATTAGGTTGTCTCACACTTCTCTAAATCTGAAATCCTAATCACCACCTTCAAGCTCAAAGAACACAGACAAATTTCTTTGAATATTATCCAGTACAATATCTTTGGCTTTTCCTTCCACTCATTTCCACCTTCTATTTGGAAAAACCTTGACTTCAAAAGTATATTTTTTAAATCAAAGAAAAAGTTAAAAAAAACAAGTCAAAATCACAACATGAATAAACCCAAGTAATATCTTTCTGTTCTTATTAACAAGGTATATGTGTACATGTGTTTGTGAACATGTAAGAAACTTGAAGCATAAAGTATGTCTCAAAGCAGCAAATAAAAATTCAGGAATGAAGTAAAGAAAATGGAAAGTGTGAAACATAGGATTAATGGAAATATTTCAAAGGAAAAGGCTACAATAAGCAAGCTTAGTTAGATATCTTTTCTCTCATGTTAGGATTTAAGGTCACACTACAGGGAACTTTTTAAAGTCATATCTTCAGAAATTCTTGCATTTAAAAAAAGACTTCTCTTTCATTCTCAACTTTGCTCTATAATATGTGTGTGCATAATCGTAATCACCATGATAGTTTCTTTCCTCAATAATTTTACATTTTAATATAGAGAAACAGGGTATTAACACAAAAGAGATAACTAGTTTTTTATCCTAAAATAGGTTCGTGTTCAATGAAATAAAAATACTTTCACAATAATCCTATCAACAGGTATTATCATCTTTGTATTAAAGGAATGAAATACTTTTCAGAATAGGTTTAAAGTCACCTTGTTAATGTAAAACAGAAAATATATATTCAAATACTATTAACATTTTATTATATATTTATTAATAATAATTACTGACAGTATTTCTAATTATTGTTTACTATTTTTATATTATATATTAATGTATAATATGGTATATGTTATTTCTTAAAATTGTAAATAATTTATATATTACATGTCATTTGAATACTATCTATATAAGTTGATAGAAAATTATAAATCTCTAATTGTAGAAAACCCTAAGAAATGATGGTCTGAGTGGTGATGCCTCACACAGAAGAAAAATTGACAAAGTTGATTTCCATTTCTGAATCTAAGTGGAATATAGGAATTGTATACAGAAGAAGCAGAATAAGTTTAGTTGGTATGTAAAAGAAAAATGACTCATATTGATAATGAATTCCTTCTAAGGAGAGTAAATTCTATGAAATAAAAATCTATTTTTTCATCTGCACTTCCAGTTGGATTTACATCTGAAAACTTGTCAATCAGCAAAGAAACACAGAATTACTCCACATAAGGTAAAATAAAATTACAATTCTACGACAATCCCAGTGGGTACAAGGAAAGGAAGAAATGAAAATTAATACAAGATGAAATTCATATGGAATGAGAGGCCAGTGACAATTTATTTTTTAGTGGAGGGAAGTTTAGTGTTTCAATTTAGTGTTACTTTTGTGTCAGAGATTTAAATCATTTTTTAATTTTTTTCCCAGGTATCTTTGGCTTGACACACATGATCACGTTCAGAAATAGAATAAATATGTTTAGTTTCTTTTGTACCAAATAAAGCATGTGGAAAGATCAAAATAATGGAAGCAGAAGTTCAATAAGAAATGGCATGGTTATTTCTTTTTAAGCAGAATGTTGAGAAAGGACTTTCTGAGAGAAATATTCAACATTCAGTTTCAGATTTTTATGTGCATATGAATGAGAATCTGTGTAGAGATCTCAAAACTTGGGGATAGGGACCTATAGTTTAAAAATTTCAGAGTATTAAATTGATAGTCACTTTGTCTACGTTAAAATTTAAATGTTATCATAGAAAGGGGATATCAAAAGGATTTCAAAGAGAGTTGAAGGTGAATCCTTAAGAATCATCTATTTGGGGGCAGAAAGGTCAATAACACCACTAATTAAATGGAAAGTAAGTATTTAAGATGCTTCACAGTTGGTTCCAAAATGTACAAATTAGGAGCTAAAATAATGAAGTATAAGTACTAAGTCGACTACCTTTGATTAGATGTCAACCACCTGATAGATGTCTCTACGCCTCAGATTTGACATTCTACTGTTTCTACATAGATAAATCTAAATAAGTCTAAATATGATTTAATATAAACCAAAATTAAATGTCTCATTTTACAGTACATTTAAAAAATGAAGCTAAGCAAAATAGGTATTACCCTGAGCATGCCATAATCTATGGAAATTCATACTATACTATAGGGAGTATAAAAAAGTTAATGCACTGAATTTCATAGAATTTTCTCAATCATTTTTGCAATGTTTTAGAAACCTCGTAGAATGCTTGGGTTTTTCATTCCTTCAGCTACACACAAAATTCATTATTTGAGAAGTGTGTATTAAGAACAAATATATTTTTAACATGTTAGTCGGTTATATACTTGACGTACTTTAACTTTGTCTCTGGCCAACTGCTTTATAATATGAAAATTTACTTGATATTCTTGAATGAAATCCAAGAACATTTATATGTGCTTTCAACATATTCTCATTATCTATTATGTATGCTTTATCAACTTTATGTCTTGAAATCTTTTTATTGAAGTAACTGATTTATAAAATACAAGTTTAGATGTGTAGGATCACTATTCCGCAAATGTAGGACAACCACCACACCCATCAGCCAATTTACATCTTGTTTTTGTCTGTTTGTTTAAATAGTATCTGTATAATTGCTTTCATAGTGAATTAGAACTTCACTATAATAATTTTTGGCACCAAATGTGTAAGACTACATTGTTGTTCTGGTAGGAACTCCCCTTAATGAGGAAGTTTCTGTTGAATTAAAATTCTGAAAACTAACCAGCCTTATTGGAGTAAGATTTCTAAGTAGCTGCTAAAAGTCTAATGCATCTCTGCATCAGTTGCAATATACATTATTTCCTTCTGAGCTGTTCAGGAGAGCTGAGTGTCAGTTGCCATAAGCAAGCTCCAGGAGGGGCAGTCAGCTGAAAACATCAGGTAATCATGTCAAGACACCAAAGCGACTGTGATTGCCACAACTCTGTCATTCAAGAAGGAAAAAATCATTATACTCTGTGTCAGAACAACAAATAAACTTTTGCACATCCATACAGAGTTTGGAAAATCTGTCCCCAACTCATTTGCTGAAATAGTAAAAATGAATACAATCCCAGCCCCTAATGATTTGCATGTATGCATATGCAAATACCCTCCAAATGTTGAGATATTTACATGCTGAATTGCATAGACATTTTTCCTTAAATCTGTTTTTCTTAATGAATCGTAGCAAGCAAGCAAAAGTCAAAACAGAAGCACAGGAAATCTTAATGAGGAGAAGTCAAGCTAAACTCATCACATTTTTATTTAATATGTATTATGATTCATTTTAATGAAAAATTAACTTTAAATACATTTTTAAATTTGGGAGAAGGGCATCAATAACAACATTTGGCAAAATTCACACCAGGGAGAAGAGAAAGCCTTTAGAAAGGGAGTTAAATTATCTGAAAAGGGACTGAAAAATCTATGATGAGTAACAATTCCCAATACTCTTCTGTAAGATGAGACTGAAAATACTTGGTAGATGGAGGGTGATCAGTTTGTACTTTTACATCTTCCCACCACAAGGAGTGAGAGAAATTGATTCCCCATAGTCACATGAAGATAATCATAATAGGCATAGGTAGTATTGTAAGTTATACTCTCATTTTGTACAGAAAAAGGTGTTTAGGTATTTTGTGTGTTTTCAATTAGTGCATTATAATCAGATTATTTTCTTTAGATGTACATTATATCTCTATTCAATGATGCCATTATCAATTAACATTTATTGACAGAAGTATTTTATCTATATAGCCTATTAAAAACAATGCAATTGGTGTCATGGATCCAGATATAAAAGAGCCCCTCTTATGCAGAATATGAAACTAAACCAATGAGCAAACTTCAACAATATTTACAGGACTTATACAGTGGCCACCAGAGGGTGGAAAGGGGGTGGGGAGGAAGGCAGGAAGGTGGCAAAGAGCACTGGAACTCTGGTGGTGGGTGTGGGGTGAAGTGTACACAGACTGAGGTGAGACTTCAATACCCGAAAATGCATATGACAATATAAACAAAACAATAAAATGACTATACTTAAAAAAATGGACTCCAATGGCCCTCTTCTTCATTGAGGAAAATGGGAGCCTCTGCCTCCAAATGAAAAATTTCTCACATTAAGCCTGATACTTATGCTTAAGGATGAATATTTTTTGACAAAGTTTAACATATAAAACAAATACTTCATTTGGTGTTCAGCAAAATATCCTAATTCTCAAGAAAAAACCCATTATGCCCCCACCTAAGAAAAAATGCCATCTATGTTCCCCACACAAACATAATTGACCATAATCAATGTTAGGTAACAATCCTAAGAATGATTTTAGATTCTATCCAAGTATAATATGCAACTCTCCTGTGTTTTAGTAAGAAAATCCACCTTAAAAAAACCCAAAGAGTTTCAGCATGAACCAATTAGAAAATCTTATAAGAGAGAGAAATAAGAACCTCGCTTCTGCAGTTAGTGATTGGCTGGAAGTGAGTGGTGAGCCCTAAGAGAGCACATCAGGGAACACCTAATATAAATTAGTGTGGGGAGGCTCTACTGAGAAGCTGATTACTAAACAGTATCTTATGATCAAATAGGAGCTAATTATGCAAGGAAGATAATGAAGTTTATATAATTTTTTTAGATAAGGCATAGTTTGGAATTTGAGAGTTGGTGGCAAAACAGAAGGCTCTAAAAGTAGGGAATGAGAAGATTATGCTTTGCTTTTGGAACTGATTTTTTTTAAATAGGTGTGTAGAACACTGTAGATTCAAGTTACTGACTTGCTTCCTTGCAATGTCAAGTCTCCTTTCTCCAAGCCAGGATGTTATTTTCTCCAGATTCTTTAATTATCTAATCATTTGCAGGTTATCTACACACACACACACACACACACACACACACACACACACACACACACAAAAACAGAACTCTGATCTCATTTAATGTCTATCAAAGTGAATATTTTTATCCCTTTTAGCTTTTTCTGACTTAGGCAAGGAACTTGCAAAACAATTTGCACTCTTTTTACAGCAGGCTCTGTGACTACCCTCCCACACTTGCTGCACCCTTAAAGTTGGCTCAGGGAAAGAAGGCGAGATAAAGACACAAAGGTTTTCCTTGGCTACAAAGAGTATAATTTGCTTTGGTGGGTGTAAAGAAATCTAAATGCTGAGTCTATTTTCTGGGAAATTTTAGCAGTTCCAAAAAAAAAAATCCTACTGGAGATCATTAATTGTTGTTCCACAGCATTGGTGACTCTTTTCCCAGCTAGCCTCTGCACCTCTCTGCCTAGTTTGGATTCTGGAATTCCACTGCTGGGGATCTTTTTGGGCAGAGACATCTTGATTTCCACTGAATCTCTTCTCATTTTTATTACCTAGCCTCAAAGTAAGAGATTAGTTAAAACTAGAGCTAGATTTTAGAACCATTTCACAATTACACACATGGCCTGGCAACTCTCTTAAGAGAGAGACTTGTCACTCATGATCCTTAGCTTTACCTAGCCAAAATTTGCAGAACAATCAATTTAATGTTATGAGGTTTAGATTTCATTTTAAAGGCAATGCCACTGAAGAAATCTATGATGGATTTTTGAATGATAGACACGAGGGACACACCTGAGGGAGGAATTCCTGTAGGATAGTTAGTGCACTCATTTGATTGAAAAAGAATGATGAGATCCCAGATTCAACCAGGAATATTAAGAATAATAATGCAGAAAAGTCAAGAAATAGTAGAGTAAAAGAATAGAGAGAATTTGAACCCAGAAGGCTGGGAGTATTGCTACGTTGTTGGTTTGGGTTTTTCTGTTTGTTTATTGTTCATTAATTTGTCTGTTTGTAGATTTGCTTTAAAGAAATAAGAGAAAAATGGAAAAGTTGATAGAGGGTAGAAAAGTCATTTAAAGAGTCCAGAAAGAGATCCAAATAACAAAGTGAGATTGTTAGACTTGAACAAAGTAAAGTCCAATTTCCTTAGTGAGAAATAAAGGAGATGGATGAAGACAGTTACAGATGAGAATCAGTTTGGCAAAGAAATTGAGGAAGTTCTTACCTGACATCCTCTATTTTATCTCTGAATGAACAGAGGTCAATCACTTTAAAATTAAGGAGGCTATGGTAGGAAAGGAAGTAATACAAGTTTAAAACACTTAAAAAAAAAAGATATGAGCAAGAATATTATCTAGGGATAAATAGACTGTATAATCCTCAATTTTTTAAGAAAAACATCTTTCTCCTGTAAATTTTTAAAAATCAAAGTACAGTAATAAACCAATGAAATAATAAATCATTGGAAAAAATAAACCAATGAAAAATAATAAATGAACAAAAATTATGAGTTTACACAGCCAACTAATAAGATTATTTAAAACAAAAAATAAGTTTTTCATTAAAATCAAAACTGATATATGAATTAACAGTAAAGATTATTTAATTAAAGCACTGTCATTGTGACAAGATCAATAATAATATTCAAAAAGAAAATATAAAATTTAAGGATAATTTATGAGGTGAACAGAAATGAGATATTTTTCATTTCACCATACCAATGGTTCTGTAAATAATTTATCTAATATTTCAGGTTGTACGGAATGCATTTCTAAAATAAACTGATTCTTACAAGTCAAGATTTTTTATTTTAGTATCATGTGTTTTACAACTTAAAAATATAAATCACAATATAAAAATATAGCATTCTGAAGAGAATAAAATTGACATATTTTCTATTAGAATAATGAAGCAAGTATTTTTATTGTGTGATAAATATTACTTCTAATGTACTGTGATATGTTACATGTACTTGAAAAATCTAAAGGCTTTGCTAAATTTGGTTATTTTTTACAAATTTTATTGTTATCTGATTATGTCACAGATATGACACAGACAATTAAGAAACTATTTTTCAGAAGAATTAAATATTCAACTACAATTATCTTTAACATATTATGCACAAAAAAAAGATTGCCAGGAAGAAAATTAAGTTACATCTTTTATCCTTCTGACATCCCTTTAAAAATCATTCATCATTTTAAAAGTTTCATTAAAAAATGTTTTTTAAATATCAATAACATCTATTATGTTACTCCAACTACATTTTAACTTATTTTGCTATCTTAATATCAGTGATATCTATTAAAAGGTGCATATACATATTGGAATAATTGGAAAGGATATATAGCACTTTTTATTCACATTGAGAAAACTGTTATTAAATGTTAGTTTGTATTAAAAGACAGATGAAGAGAGAAGAATCCCAGTTTTCCAACTAAATAAACTCTTTTCCCATATAAGAAATCACCACTAAATTAAAATCTTTATAATTTACTGTAACAGGTCACCAATAGTTTATAAAATCCAATTTGTAAAAATATTTTCCATAATATTCAATCTTCCAACCTCTTGTTATTGGATATTGTATATATTTTTCATTCATATGTTGTTTAATTTTCATCGATATCTATTTTAAATGTACAAATAAGTAATTTGTCCTTTAAGAATGATAACTATAATACCCCTCAGTAATATTCTGATATTAATTTCTGGGACTTTTTTTCTACATATATACCTGCAAAAATGATAAATAACTTTCAAAATGGTTAATAAGGCTAATTAAATATCTAGGAAACAAAATAACTAGCACCCTTAAAAGCAAATATTAAATATATGCAAAAAAGATGCAAATATAATCACAAAAAGCACAGTTTCTGCTCTTTCGTTAGGCAAAGCCTGAGGCTTATTACCTTTCCTGGTCTCAGAGCAGCAGGAGCTAACTAGTGCATTTGGTAATTGAAAGCAAGATACCAAATTTTAGAGAGATTCTGAATTTGTTACAGGGGCATTACTAAGTTGAATAATACTATCTAAATAGGTTAGATAAAATATACAAAAAGATACAGATAAGTATTTATGGTACATGTGATAACTAAAACCTAAACAGGAAGGATGAATGCTAATAAATCATTTATTTTACTGGTTCTATTTATAATACTTCCTAGAGAGCAAACACATTTTTTACTATATAATTTATGTATTTACATATGAGAATGTTTTTATATATTCTATATAATTACATAATTATACATATATCTGTAACATATTATAAAAAGTAAATAATATTCAACTATAAAAATCTTATTTTACATATCTATACATTAGATATATAGAAGTCAGTGAAAACAAGTAACAAATGTACTGAGTAGAATTCAAACATACTTAACAATTAGAAGACTCTTCCTGTGATATGCCTGGTCATTGTAAATGTTTCTCAACAGAGACAATACAGAATTTTAAGGCAGAAAATGTCCTCACTGGGCGGAAAAATCCCTAGCTTCAGTCATTAAGTGTCAGCAACTGTCATAACTAAAACACTCACACATTTCAAAAATTCTCATGCTGGGATATAGAGCTGGGAGAGGGGAATGGGAATGTTATCAGTCACTGATTAAGAACATAAGCAAAGATCCCAAAATAAAGCAGTTGGAATTCAATAAACCTGGTTCTAACCCCAGTAGCTCTATAAATTTTAGGCGTATTAGCAATCTCTCTGTGCCTCAATTTATTATTCTCTGATGTGGGTTTCACATCGTTGGCTTCAATCTTCACAAAACCACTGAATGGTTCAAGTGTGAGAGATCCAATGCGTGTAGAATGTCAAGTGCCACCCCAAATTTTTATTTAACATTTTTATATAACAATTATAATTTTTCCATTTATCTATTCTATGTTGTACTTTTCATGGTTAATTAGGAAGTTTTCAGGTAATAAAACATTAGGCATTACTGTCTAATTTGAAGGCAAGTGTACTAATTTGGAGGCTCTGATTTTTTCAGATAACCAAGACAAAAGCAATTCTAATC
This sequence comes from Solenodon paradoxus, assembly GCA_004363575.1. NCBI lineage: Eukaryota > Metazoa > Chordata > Mammalia > Eulipotyphla > Solenodontidae > Solenodon > Solenodon paradoxus. The sequence goes on along the minus strand of RJWH01000762.1, from coordinate 194,929 downwards.
CTTGACCCTGTGTTACAGCCTTAATGAGGCTCCAGTCTCCGGCTGGTAGATCTGCTGGTGAAAGGAAAGAAGCTGGTACTTAGTAATAATTTAATAATCTCTTAAGAGTTTGTTCTGAAAAATCCAGTTTTAACTGACAACAACTATATGTCCATTTTTTAATTACTTCTGTGGATTTAGGTAATTACAGATTTTTTCAGATCATGTTTTGGGTTTTTTTCCATGCTTTTACAAATGTGTGTCTGTGGCAGGTATACATGGTATATTACTAATTAGGGAAAAGAGAAGCATATCCATAAGTATGAAAATCTTGCTTCATTACTGAAAGAAAAAAGAAAAAAAAAACCTCTTGATCTCCTAAGAAGCTTATAAAGCTGTCTAACTTTTAATAGCAAATAGCAACATGTCACATTCAAAATTGCTGTGAGCTTGTGCCATATACCTTAAGGGCAAGAAAAGGTGGCTGTCATTTGATAGAAAGAATGGTGCTCCTATAATAGAGTGACAGAATTCACAGTATGAGTGTGATAATGTAAGAATTGCTAAAAAATAACTCAATTTTAGACTTGTTCTATAAAATTGCTGCTTACTTTTAAAATATTTAATAAATAAAATACATTATATATGAATGTATATAATATAAATAAGATAGCACTTAAAGATTCTTTTATGAGCTTTCAAAGCAACAGAATTTACATTAAAAATATAGGCTAATTGCTCACTCTACCAAGCTTACTTTGTTTATTTCTGTATAATACAGGTTATATGAAAATGGTTTGGATTCCAATATAAAATTATAAACAGATTAATACATTCACAGGACACTTCAGTAAAAATACTTTTATGAAGAAAAATTAAATTCACTAAAAATCAGTGACTTTTTTTTATCAGATTTCAAATCCTAATAATATAATTCCTTTCAAATGATTATTTTTAAATAACTATTGAAATTATCTTGAACTCATTTTGAATAATTAAAATCTTCACCACTTATTATTAAACACTCTTATCAGCTTATATTTATCAAAAAAAATCTAATTTATAAACAAATTGCTTTATAAAATAATTTCTCGTATTTTCCTCAATGAATCAACTGCAATAATAGAGAGACACATACGCAGAGACAGAGAGAGAGACAGAGAGAGAGAACACAATCATACAGAGTACATTTCAATCAAATATATCTGGGAAATATTATAAATGGGGAAATAGAGACCATTCATGGATTCTAAGTACATGAGAAAATTTTCTCTCCTGCTACTTTTCATCAGTGAATGCTGTCATAAATCTATGTCCACTGATCCACTTGCATTTGGCATAGAGGTTGGTAGATTATTTATCGAAGAGATTTCTGTCAGACTGGGATTAAGATGTCCTAAAAATTCCCAAGTGGGCAATTCATCACAACACAATTTAGAAAGCCACAACAGAGCCTGGTAGCAAAATGAGAGTGAGTGATAGGTGAACCCAAACCCCCAGCTTGATCTAAAGAAAGCAGACAACATATACCAGTGGTGTCAGTCAAACTGCCTCCTGAGCTGTCTCATGAATATGAAATAGAGAACAAACAGATTGGTTTTTCTTTCCTCGTGCCCAACAGTTATAAGAAGATATTCCAGCGCTAATGAGCTCATTTCTGCATATATGCCAGGAAGGTTCTATTTCAAATTCTTTCATATAGTCAAAGAAACAAACACAGGCATTATTTCGGAAATAATGGAGGTTGTAAAATGTTTTACTGCTGCCAAATTGCTCCCTATCTAGCCAGCGCCACATTTCTGCAGCATCTGAACAAATCAATCTTGCCTGTTTCTGAAAATTAACAAACTAAAGTATCTTTCTGGTGTTCAGACCCACGTTTACAACAGTCTAAAAATGTCCTCAATTTAAGTGTGAATCTTAAATCATCCTGTTAATCTTAAATTTTAAAGAAATTAAAAAGAGCTGCCAACAATAAAGTAAATGGCCTGATGTACCAGAACTCTTCGAAGTCAGCAGTCAGTAAGTTAGTCAATTTTCTAATATAAAATCAATTTTGACAGCTGCTAATATGGCTAAAATTATGATCAACAGAACTGTGCCTAGCAATAGCACGCAATTACAAGTGTTCCTTGCACAAAAGAATCAAGGAGGCAATTAATACTTGATTCATGGTTTTGTTTAGTTCTTTTAAATTATGCTGGATTTTCAAGTTTGCAGCTTTAATTTTATGTGAAGCATTTCTCATTTACTAATACTTATTGTTTTGGGAAGAAACTTTTTTGTCCATGTTAATATACATAAAGTCTGGATGGATTCTACAATCGATAATGAGTCAAAGTTTGCAGACTTTTTAAAATATACTATTATTCTATGCCCATGACATCAAAGATTTAAAGAATATTAGTGAAATTAATATATCTCTGGCATTACCCTCATCTCCCATCATGTTAATTGTTTATAACACCCACTGTAATACTAATCACTCATTTCTTTGCATTGTCTTTATGCTTTCTCAGTGTGCTATGAACTTCTGAAAGCAAGCATTAATTCTAACATTTCTTTGCAATACTTTATGCATACCTATTTCTAGAATCACACAATTATTCTATATAATTATTAAATTTAACACCAAATAGTTAATTAATTTTAACATTCAACATGGAATTTTACCTTTCCTTTATGACTTGGCGCCCCTGAATTTCTCAATCTTGCCTTAGCATATTCTCTTATATTTTATGTATATATACCATTTATAAATTTGTACAGATTACAAAACTGAATGTCCATATCCCACAATTTATATTGAAATCCTAACCCCCAGTTTGAGGTAGTGGAGATAGGGTCTTTTGGAGGTAATTAGGTCATGAGGGTAATTTCTTATGAATGGGATTTTTCTTTTATGAAAAGTACCCTAAAGAGTTCTGATGAATTGCTGCTACATGAGTTAGAAAATAAGAAAGCAGACTGTGACCCAAAAGAGGCCTTCACCAGAACTCAACCGTGCAGGTACCGTGATTCCATATCCAGTCTCTAGAACTGTGAAAAAAAAAATCTGTTGTTGATTAGACACTCAGTCTGTGGTATTTTGTTATAGCACACAAACTAAAAGAGCGTGTAGGACCGTCCATTTAAGATGGGAACCTGGCAGGAACCAGACTCATGTCCTCTCCACAGAAGAACTGGAAATCCACCTATTTTTCAGAAACAAACACCAAAGAAAAGCAGGCAGAGAGGCTGTAGAAACACAGCAGCAGTCACAACAAAGGGTAGGCAAAAATGTCCAGGTTCAGAGCTACACCATAGACTCAGACTCAGGGGCCACGGCAGAAGAGGCAGAACTTTGGGAAGAAGCAGACCTCCCAGAAATTGTAAAAGCAGCAAACAGCCTGCCCGGCAGGACTGGGACATGGAGCCCAGTTAGAAGGTCTAGGCACAGGTCAGGAAAGACATCAGTGACCCAGTGATTAGAACAGAAGTCCTAGCAAGAAAATTATGCTGTGCGTCGCCATTAAGAGAAGGAAGATAGGGGAATCCCAACTCCCACCACCTACCCCTCTCACCATATCGCTCTGGAGACACAGGATCTGCCCAGAAACCTTGCACTCCGGTTTAAAAGGAGAAAGTCTTCCAGAGGGAGAAACAGTCTATGCTACCCACTAGCACCACCCTAAGGGTGTAGGTGAAACTGCAGCATGATTGCCTATTGTGGGCCAACAGCGAGGCGGTCATTGTGTCTGGGAGCTGGGACACTGGGGAGAAGATCTGAATCCTCCATGCAGACTCCAAAGCCATAGACTGAACTATCCGGCAGTAACAGATGGTCCACATAAGAACTTCAGCAAATTCAACCAGTGGATCCAACCAGCCACAAAACTCAAGAAATCCCACTGTTCAAACAAAGATCCAGGCTTACTTGGTGCAAGTGGATATGCTACACAGGGCAATTATTGCAGGAAACCTAATCCCCCAAAACATAAACAAAATGCCAAACAAGCAAAGACACAGAGACAGATACATGAAATGTTGGATCCACTCAAAAACCCTGAGGAAAATCTGAATACAACAGACATCTACAAGCTACCGGAGGATGAATTTTGGGCAACAGTTGTAAACACACTCATGAGAATCAACAAAATAAAGGAAGAAAAAGAGAACAACGAAAGAGAGAAGAAATGAAACAGCTCAAAAAAGATGTCAAAGAAATAAAAAACACAAGGGACCTAAAGAATTCAATAGAGGAACAAGAATGGGATGAATGAAGTCTCCAATACAGTGAGCCAGAAGATAGGGCACAGCAATGTACTCAAGCAAACCAGTAAAGAGGTAAAAGAATGCAAAGAAATAAAGATCGCCTTCAAGTCCTATGAGATGACATCAAAAGAAACAACATTTTCATTATAGGGTTCCCAGAAGGAGAAGAGCACGCAAATGGGGTAGAAACTATTTGAAGAAATAAATTGCTGAAAATTACCCCAATCTGAGGAATGAAGCAAGCCTCCAGATTCACAAAGTTCAAGAGTCACTAGAAAAAGAAAAACAAGCAGGGCTACACCTAGACATACTGTCATCAAAATGTCAAAAATACAAGATAAAGAATCTTAAAAGTATCCAGAGAAAAAAGAGTCACATACAAAGGAGTCCTCATAAGGTTGCCAGTGTTATGGTTTATATGATTTTTCAATATTTTGTTATAAACTGGGGCTAAATTGGCAACCATCTGAGGTGTGATACAACCAAGCCAATTAACTTCTTAACCTCAAAAGTTGGTGTAACACAATCTGGTAAGAAGACAACAATGTAAGAAATGATAACACTTTTATGCGTTGAAAGTTGGATATGGGGGAAAAAAACTGAAATTCAAGGTAGCAACAATAAAGATGAGCCTAACACAAACGGAGATAATATTTTACATTAGTTGAAATTAGGTACGCATACATGCACATATGTATGTATAATGCATCTATGTATTGATTTGACCTCCACTCATATAAATATTTAAGGTAAGATTAGGGAAAAATAATATTGGTAGCATATGGAAGTTCTATTGGTTAAAAGAATACCAGATTAAGACAATGACTGTTGTCTAAATTTTATTAATTTATGTCAAAGAAATAAATTTCAATTCCTTTTTAGATCTGCAAAGCAAATGAGAACAACCTCTTAGCTGGTTTCTTCCATGTACCCAAATAGAAATCTAAGGCAGTAATCTAACGTGGTTCCAGTCAGATCCTTGTTACAGGAACTTTTTAGTTGAACTGCTATCTTTAACAAAGTGAAACATCAGTACAACTATCCTTCCTTGAAGTTCCTATAAAAACATTTTTTTTTAACCTGCAAGCTTAGTCAATTTCTCTTCAGTTTTCAGAACAAAGGAAACAACTGGGGTGAACCAAAAATGAGTAAAGCAATTCTTTGAACCTCTGTTTTTATGGAAAGCAAATCAGTTTGATCAGCTGGGACGACTGAACAAAACAGTCATTTGAACAACTTTTGAACTTAGTTTTTCTTTAATTTTAAATTTATTTTGAAAAGGCTTTCTATGTGAGACTCCTTATCTACTTTCGTTTTATATATTTTGTGGATTAGCTAGGAGGACTGACTGATACCACAAGGTTATATATATAAATGGACTGGAAGTATACTGTGTCTAATATGGCACTACCTGTATTCAGGTGATACCTGAGAATGTCTTTTCCAGGCCAGAGAACTACAGAATTAATTTTAACTTTGATTTATGATAGTAAAGAGTCTTATGAACTAGGATTTAAAGACAGAGGTTATATTATTGGATTGGTTACAGCAGGGGCTACTAAAAATAAGGGTTACTATTGAGACTGTGAATAGGAGGGAAACAACCAGCCTCTGATTTGGAACACAGATTTCTACAGAACCATGACTGAGAAATAGCTCCATCTATGTATCTAAGAATTTTGAAATCTTCGTTCAGGTTAGAAAGTAATTTCTCTCTGTTTCTAGGGAAAAATTCCCTTTAAGGAGGAAAGACAGCAAAGACGTTAAGCAATTACCTCATCATTCTTCCACTGTTTCTTTCATTACAATTAAGATTTGAAAACATGAAAATCATAAAATATAAAAGTGTCCAATGCATGTTTGCTTAATGAATGGAGTAAACACAAATGCAACAGAGTTAGAAGAGTAAAAGATACATAAAGAAGATATTTACTGAGATTTTCTATGTGCCAGGTATGGTGCTGAGTTTCAAGAGGAATATCCCATATGATGTATCCTTCACAGTTCTATTAGATAACATTTTATATGACATTTTTATTTATGTTTTTGTTTTCTAGATCCATAACATCTCTTCTTTGCCAATTTTTGTTGTAGAACTCCATTTTCTTTGGGTTTATGGGTGAAATTAGCTAATAAGGTGCCAAGTCTAATAAACAAGTCTAATCAACACTCCATCAACCTAGCCAAGTGATGGGTTCAGGAAAGTAGACAAAGGTCCCTAAAAGGGCTTTTGTACTAGCAAATAAAAATATAAAATACCCAGCTTAATTTGAATTTCAACTAGGTAATGAATTATTTCTTAAAGCACATGTGATGCTATGTTTATGCTACAAATGATAAATGATTCTTTGTTTACATGAAATACAAATATATGTGAATATTATCTAGAAATCCTAGAAGGAATGATGGTCAGATTTAGTCCTGGACTGAAACTGAACCATCAGACAAAAGCACTTTACATTATTTCCTGCAATTGCTAAATTCATAGATGTAAAGCTAGAGTTACTCAGTGCCATGTTTTGTTCAACATGGGGAAAATCTGCTTGGGAATGAAATCTTCACAGAGTAGAGCAAAGTTCTGGTGAACTTTACAAAGTTCCGGTGATATCATTTGAGTTCCTGGATTCAATAGAGTCTCTGGACATTATCAGGATTGGCACAATTCAGTTATTACTCCAATCCATTCTTTCTACTGTTGATGTTGAAACATGAGTTTATGTTACATGAGGCTGAAATATGCCAATCTAAGTTGCCATGCTGAATTTATATACCTGACCCTTTTTTTTTTTCTTTTTAACTCTTAAAAGCCCATGCTGTTCTGTATACCTGGAATGCCTGTTGATCCCTTTTCCTCCTACTCACAACCGAAAGTAAACTATATGTCTCTAAGAAGGCCTTCCTTGAACAGTTTATCACTCAACAGTTGGTAGGAAAATGCTCTTCTGTTTATGGCAAAATTCCAAGGAAAGGATGAGTCTTTCAGGAACATTAAATAGTCATTGGGTGCAGGTTGTCACCTGAGAAGGGGCTAAAATTTGGGCAAGTTGTCTCCAGCTAACTATCAAAAACCTTAATCAACAAATGAATAAGAGTCTCAGGCATCAAGATACAGAATCTAAGTGGGAATCTGAGTGAGGTGACAACACACAACACCCAAAGTGGGTATCAGGAAAGTCTGGAATGAAACTTACCATCAGAAATCAGACAAAATACTTTTTATAGTAATCAGCATAGCTGATACATTTAAAATACAAGAGCATATAAATGATAGCAGTAGATTTCTTGTGCTTATGGTAGATTCTGTTCATGACACATCATAGTTACTTCTTGTAGCAAGTTATGTATCAGAAAATCAATTAACTCTTTAAAATCCTAATAATACCCTGTTGACCTAAAATAAATTTAAAACTACCAAAAGGTTTAGCTATTATTGCATAATTTAAAAATAACTTTCAGCTTTATTAGCAGTCTCTTCTTTTTTGGGGAAGCATCAGAAAGAAATATCACATAAGTTAGCATTCCAGAACAGTTAATTTAAAAGAAGATGTTATAAAAAGAAGTTAGCCATATATTAGTATGATACAGAAAGCAGGGGATCTTATCATTTCATACCAAACACATCAAGAATTTGAGTTATACTAATTACATTTCACATTTTGTGAACATAAATGCTAGCTACTTAGAATGATTCAGTCATAAATAATGTCTAATACACAATGCAATCAATGTCTGATGTAATCAAATATAATCTATAACTATTTTTTAATTTTTCTTTTAACTTTTTATTTAGCATATTTTAATATAGTAAGCATTTAAAATAATTTTATTAATATTGCTTTAAAATCCAGTGCCATCATTTATTACATTATATTTCTTCATCAAAATGAATTCTTATATGACAAAATGCCTTTGACAGTAATTATTTTCTTAGAGCATCAATACTAAAAATTTGTTTCATCTGAAAATATTTTCCTGATTAGCCCTACTAAAATGTTTTCATATTTTCTTTTAATCTAATACATTTACTCTGATAGGTCATGAAAAATTCTGTGGAAGGTAAACATTTCTAATAGTCAAATTTAATATAACATAAAAATAACATCCAATATACCTTAGTTATACCTTTTTCATAGTTACTCAAAAGTCACTTTGCTTGAAATTGAGATTTTTACTTCTGCTTAATATATTATATTTTGGCTTTATCAGATTCCTTGGCCATATTTCCAAATTACAAAAGTATGACTTTTTATTATTTTGTGTGTGCAGTCCTCAAAATGAAAAGGTTACAATGTGGCCTTCAAATAAGTATACTTCTTTATCCTAAAGAATTTATCCTCATATATTGGTATTCATATCAAATACAAAGACTCAGAAATAGCCAATACATTTTAAAAAGCATCTCAAATGAACACTGTGGATGAAATAATTTTTCATAAACAGTATATTAGTCCAAACCAGTCTGAGATATTCCCAAGTCTAGAACAAGCCAACAGAAAGGTCCTAAGTGAGAGCCTAACAAAACAAAAATCATCATGTTACTGCCTTGTCTTAAACATAGTTATGTCTTTGCAAAAAGCACTGCTATATTGAATTTCTTTTCTAGTATATTATAAAGTCATAGCCACCTTCTCTTTTTGTCTTCCATTCTAACATGTCTTTTTAAAAAATATTCTGTTTTTTTTCAACTTCTCACCACACAAAGCGAATATTTCTAGGCAGAGTAATAACAGTAGAGTATGAAGCAGTTTATCAAAATCAACTTGTCATGCTACATATTCATGAGATAGTTCATTTAAATATTCTGAACTTTCCTTTTCCTCATAATTAAAGTGCTGATTTATTATTCCTTCTATGAAACATTCTTGAACTTAAAACATCATAATAAGGCAGTTTACTCCTAAGAATAGTTTCATTTTTTTCAAATATTTCAACTATCCAAAGGCACAGATTTCTAGCAATATCAAGTAACTAGATCATGATGAATTGAAAAGTAAAGGGCAAAAGAGATGATATCCTAAACAGCAAAGAAGCGTCCATAAGTAGTAAACGCCAAAAATAGTAACTATCTGAAGACAAAAACAACAAAAAAGTTATAAAAAATTTCCTGATCTTCAAAAATTGGTTCTAAGTCTAAATGAGCATCATTAAAGAACTGGACAGCTGAAATATGTGAACAAAGGAGTGAAAGAGGGAGCTGGGGAGGAAGTCCACTAACCTGGGAACCTGCCAACTATTAATTATCCTACAAAGGTAGTGTTAAAGACATTTTAAATAGCACTGCATCAACTCCTTTTAAGGCCAAACCAATGGATACTTATCTTACAGTCACTTACTTTATAAAGGCTATTTTCTTTCTCTTTATCTCTTTGACCATGTCCATAAACAACAGAAACTCAGTCCTTTCTCCATAGCAGCTAACTGGTCTAGCTACTGAATGACTGATAATTTAGCTCCTCTCAACCACCTTTTTTGCCTGAACCCTTTAAAAAATATACTTTGAATTATTGCAAATCACACATACACACACAGTGTCCTAAAGTAGTCTAGAATAGAAAGCTAATCAGATATAAGTAGAAATCAAGATTTTTTACCAAATGATTCATTGATGTCTGTTACATTAGATGCTTTTGTTTTTGAATATCAGAGAAACATCTGAGTACATCTTTGGCATGAAGAAATTTCATAGCCAGGTTCAAATAAGTTAGATACATGTCCAAAAGTCATCTAAAAATATTTTAAAAATTAAGAGGCAGAATATTTCAATTCAGTTCTATCTAGCAAGAGTTTTATAGCAGCTGTTATACCTTTACAAAAACAGAAGCTTCTAATATTCACAGATATCATATATACAAAAAATATTTTTATCATGATAATGGTCAGATGTTCATACCATTAATTTCAAATAAAAGAAAAACAAAAATAAATTTTAAGCTACTAAAATTCAAAAATTATAGGGGGAAAGATACCACAAATCTTTCATTATGAAAACTTTTCCATTTATTTTTTATTATTTTCATCATCATCAACATATTATAATACAGTATTCTTTAAGAAATTATCTTATATACCTTTTCTATAACTTGGAAATTGATTCATATGAATTATTTTTTCCACATTTTTCTATTTGTGTGCTTTTTAATATGTAACAATTAAGGGACTATCCACTATCTATTGTGTCTTTTTAAATAAAGAACTTCAGTCAAGAGTCTAGGTGACATTGCTATGTTTAAATATTTTGGCAATATTTTCAAAGGAAAGTCACATTCTTTGAATAAAAAAATACCTATTTTTATAGTTTTCCTTCTGTAAATGTTTATAAACAAGAAAAATGTCAGAAAGTTAACAAAGAAATTTTAATTCTAATTGTGGTGAAATAAAAATCACAAACTTTGTCCTTGAATTCTAACAATATTTATTTATGAAAATAGCTGAGTAACCGTTTCAATGACATATATTTAATTTCATCTTATTCTGATGAGAACATTTAAATATCAATAATAAAATGATTATTCTACAAAGAGTAGGATATCCGTGCTAAATTTTTAGGTATATAAAATAACCTACAATGTTGTCAATGGATTTTTGTATATATTTAGGAAATACAATTTTTCCCTTTCAAGAATAAAAATCACAGATTTGTTCATTGATTTGATCTTTTAAAGAAACATGGACTTTTAAAAATGGCAGGAATGACAGTCTAATAAAATACTTGTATCAACATCTCCATCAATTTCATCTGCTATCATAAATGATCACAGATTGAGTGGTTTAAAAACAAACACAGAAAATCAGAAAAGCTAGACATAGAAAATCAGCAGGCTGCTTGCATGACTGGGTTCTTAGTGAGGCCCCTTCCTCATCGTAGTCTCACATTAACATTTCCTTCAGTGCAGCATCTTGCTCTTCATAAGGTTATTAATCTCATCACTAGGATCCGTCATCACCATGACCTATCTAATATTGCTTTCCCAAGAGGTGCATATCCAAATAGCATTACTTGTAGGGGGTCAGGATTTCAACATGTGAATCTGGTGCTGGATGTGGGGACTTCCATAAACATTAGTCCATAACAATGATAATAGGAGCAACATTTTGTTCCCCTTTTACAACAGAGGATATCTTTAATCTTGTCAATATCTATTAACACAGGAAAATTCCAGGCAATTGCTATCTGAGCAATACAAAGAAAAGTCTGAAAGTAAAATGTTTTTTAGAATTTCATGATATGGGTATTATAGAAACAAGAGAATAGTAGTTAAGTATTTGAAAAATCAGTAAGATGCAGACTGTCTTTACAAGTATCAATATAAAGCTACTTCAAAACATTAGCTGCTTAGATTTTGATGGCTGTTTACTGTGGTGTTTTGCACATCTTTATGTCATAGATATAGTTACTCCAGCATTTCTCAAGTGTTTTTTTGGTCTCCTGTATGATTTATACTCTTAAAAATTATTGAAGACCAGCCCTCCAAAAAAGTTTTGCTTATGTGGGTTATATCTATTAATATTACAAGCTAAAAATGAAACAGAATTTTTTTAATTATTAACTATTAATTATTTTAATAAAAATAAGCATCATGTGCGTCATTAAATGGCATTTCAATTTTAATATCTAGAGTTACGAAAAACTGAGTAGAATAATAGAAATATGTAGTTTTAAAACTGCAATATTTCAACAGCTTTTACTGATAACTCTCAACAAGCAGACATTTCTCAAAATATCTTGAAGGTTATTGCCATATAAAGCCTTATCAATATGCATTCCCTATTACAGTGAAACCTAGTAAGTAGTTTGTCCTGCATGTGGAATATAGCTTTTACCATACATGACTTGTACCTGGAAGACCCTTTTGGAAGGGTTCTAAATATTCCTTAATATCTCTGGACCATACTTTTAGAGCCATCGTCTGTGAGTGTTTTACTACAGACAACTTCTAAAACACTGTTGCACTATACACATATCAAGTAAACATTATCCTAAATGACTGCATATTATTCATAAGACTCACTCATAATGCATATTATACAACAGTCTCAAGATTTGTATCAGAAATACAACATGACCCTGAGTTTCCAACTTCAGGGTGAAGCAATTAACTGTTTCCAAATCAGTTCACTTTTACAAAAATTATTAGCTTACTAAATCTTGATAACAAATCAGAATGACTTCAAGACAAGTTACAAGGTATTTTCTATAATCATGTTTTCAAACTAAACATATTCGAATATAAAGAAAATATCTTATGTCTGAAAAGGTAAGTAGTTTTGGATGGTGAAACGCCTGCTAAGATAGTTGTAATAAAAATGAAAATAAAAGGTTACTTTGGATCAACCTTTAATGCCAAAAGTTTTTACCAGTAAAGGATGAATCCCAGTCTCTACTAAAAGCTAGTGTTAAATAATATAATTTAAAAATGAGCAAGATGAGGATTCTTATGAACACATACAATTCAAAATTGAAGACAGCAGAAAGTAGAAGGACCAAAGAGAGTTATTACAAAATGCCAGGGATTTCAGATAATGCTTGGTCAAGAAAGCGGTACTTCTTAGAAGGAAGTTCTACAGGAACGAAGCTGCCCCATGGTTGTTTCTAGGTGGTTTTCACACTTGAGAATGAAGACTTTTACTTCACAGATCAAGTGAGCTTTTTAATTGAGAGCAGTTGCAACAAAAGAGATAATCTATCACAAACATTGTCTTTTTAAGACTTTCTACCATCCTCAAGACATATAACTACTTGATGCTTTTCACTCTCTAATAAAACACTTAATATTTTCTTAAATACTGGCTATTAACATTTATAATACAGTTAAGCACTTGAGGGTGGGAATATTTTTTTCTCATTTTTATCTCAAGTATCTAATACAGTAGTTACATAAATAATTGTAACCATTTTATTACATAAATATACAGTATTAAAATTTAAATTCTTAAATGTTAAAATATTCGAGTTTTTTTTAAGACTGGTGGTGATTGTTAGTTTATTTTTTATACTTTGCTTCTAGTGCTTTATTTTTAATTTCCTAAATTGTTAAGTTCATTCTAAAATAAGAAGTTTGGTTCTTTCAAAGCACTGGATCTCAAAACAGTAAGTCAGGAGAAAGGCAAACATCAAGTTATTTCACTCATACGTAGTGTATCAAGAAAATAAACAAATGAACCAAGACACACAAAAATATACACACTTTTCATCTAGAGAATCAAACTAGTAGTTATAAGAAGGAAAGGGGGGTAGGCAAATTGGGTAAAAGAGGTCATTTATATGATAAAATTGTATTGTCATGGTAAATCTAATGTATACTTACAGATGTTAATTCACAGTGATTCGCAACTTAAACCTATATAATGTTATGATGCAATGTTCCTTCAGTAAAACTAATAGATAAATAAACTGTAAGTCCTGCTTCATAATCGCTTCCATGCTTCTCAATTTGCCAGCTTTCAGCTTCCCTAAGGTAGCTACTAGGGTTGAAATTATCTACAGTAAATATATGGAAGATATATTTGAAAAGTATATTTTTTAAAAAGTTTACTTAGGCCAAGTGATTGATGTGTAGTACACTTGTAAGCTTTCTTTTATTTTTTTACTTTTTCTTACAGAAAGAAAGGAACACAGAGAGCATGATGATGTCCTTGTAATTTAGTTACTTGACCTTGAGAAATTGTGCCTCTGAATGGTAATGATTCTTCTCTTTTAGAGCCTTTGCACGGATTAGACAATATACATGTAAAACATCAGCTCATGGTGGCTATTTTCATGTTATCTAATTTCTTTTATTCCTTTGTCACTATCAGGGTAGTCCCATATACCTTCAATTTTAATTTAACCACTGCAATCATTTCTAATTGGCCTCCAGATTCCATGCTTGCCCCCCATTCTCCACACGGTAGTTATAATGATGCTTCATAAAAGGTTGATCAGATTTGTCACTCTCCTGTTCAAAACCACCTAATGGTCTCCCTTCACTCTGCCTATAAGAGCTAACGTGACATGCCCCCTCATATACCCACATGACATTTCTGCTACTGTCTCACCAGCCTCCTTGTCTTGGACATGTCAAGCACACTCTATCCTTAGAATATTGCTACATCTGAAAATCCACTACCTGGAGCGCTCTTCCCTTCCGTCTCCTTTCTTTACCTCAATCCTTTATTCAAATATTCGATATCTCAGTTCACTGTAGCAAAATCTCACTGGCCCACTCTTAACCATCTTCCCTTTAATGCCATTTGCCTAGGAACTAGAATAGTGCCTGGTATACAGTGACACCTCAAAAATATTTGTAGAATGAATATAGTATTGATTAATTATAAAAATTCTAAGTAGTATTCAACATAAATGTAAAATCAGAGAAACATTTTAAGTTATCTGAAATTAAAAATAAGAACAGTTAGTACTTATTAGGTGCTTATTTATAATATACGAGGTATTAACAAATTTGGTTATCACACAAAATTTTAAAATAATTATAATCACTCTTCTCATTTAGCAGTTGAAAAGCTGAAGTTCAGCAGGTTATATAGCTAACCCTAAGTAACATAGTAAATAAGAAAGTAAGGTTTTGAACTCAGCATTCCAGTTCCAGAGTCTATCTGAATGAACACAATAATTTCCAAAAAGAACTTCACAACAAAAGTACTCTGATCGCCTCAAAACCTTCATTTCCTTGCAAGGGTCATAAAATCATTTTGATCTACTGTTCCTATGTGTCAAATGATTTGTTACAATTCAAAGAGCATTTTTTTCCCTGTCATGTTAGATAGGGTAAGATATAAGACAGGATCTATTTCTTAGTCAGTCCACACTTGATAGTTCATATAGTTCTGAGGAGATGTAGCTCCCTGTCTTAACAGAAACTATGTGAACTGTTCCTGTTCATCAATCATGTAGTGGCTGTTTACTCGTCCCCAGGCCACATTTCACTCCACATGGCATTTGGGTCTTCTCTTCAGCAAAACTAAAATGTGCAATGACAGATGAAATCTCTGCTATTTGGAAATTCAAAGCTAAGTAAGAATGTTCCACTCTTGAAAAACAAAATAAATCACCACCAAGACACAAAATTTATGCTTGATAAGACTATTCAAGAAGAAATTTGATATCATGACAAAAATTAATACTTAGAAAAAAAATGTTTTTTCTCCTTCAACTTTTCGTGTTTACTTATTTGATCTTAATTTCTAAGTGACTTTGTTACTTTGCTGAGAAAATGGGTCAAATATGAAAAATAAATTGACAGAAATAATGCAAGAAATAATGAATCATGACGTATTCATGTAACAGAGAACACATACTATAGTTCTGCTGATCATGGAATTAAATTACTTTGGATACATAGGGGAAGGAGGAGAGAAATAGGTAAAGAAAGAATTAGGAGCTGATAAAGGTAGCTGAATAGCTGCTGTTCCTTAGTAAAGGCATTACAAACAATAAAATTAATCCAGTCATTTTGATTTTCCTTCCAACTTAAGTTCAAGGAAGAATGGTATGACTCTGAATTCATGAGCTACCTAACTAGAATTAGATTCAGATCAATCTCTACAAGCCACATACATTATATGCAGGCACTTAGATATTATTTTTCTGAAAAAAGTTCCATATCATATGCCAATTATTTAAGTGAATCCTGGACCTTACAGGGGCTTATAAAAAGACTATTCAATACACTTGTGATGAAATATTTGATGTTTTTATTATATATCTTATACAGATGGAAGAGTGGCTTTATAAGCCATGCAATCAAGTTTTTGTTTTAGAGATCCTTACATAGAGGATATTCACCTACTGTCTACTAAAAGAAGAGTTATTCCTTTTGATTCTTTTTCTTTTAACATAAGAGTATTTCCAAAAATGGCTATCAATGGCCCATTTAATTGAGCACCAGTGTGTATTAAATATGAATTTCCTAGTAAATGAAGACTTGGAAGATGACAAAGTTCTGTAGAAAAAAATAAACATTATAAGGAGATTATTCACCACTCAAATTAAAGTCAAATACTTTCTAAGATGTAAAGTTTTATTAGGAAGCACAACAAAGTTGGACTTTAATGATTTTCCAAATATCAAATACAAATTATTTTTAAAAATTGTATCCTGGAAAGTTGTTTAATTAACCTACTACAGAATCAGTCATTAGACATCTTCTACAAAGTATGGATGAATAAGTTTCATTTAATGCTAAGTAATTTTCTTGGACTACAGACTTATTGATTATCATTAATTCAGAGAGGAACGAACAGCTCAAAATGCTGCTTCCAACATGACCACAGCTGCCTCTGAGGTTCTGCAGTCCCCATTCACTGAATGCTGACATACTCTGTTAGGCATTTCAAACATACCTTCTCAACTGTCCTCGCAACAGCTCTCCAAGAAAGAGATTGAACTGCATTCTAGATGAGGTAAGCAATTATTGCCTAGACCTCCTTTCTGGGATGAAGGGTTTTTCTATTGCCCATTCTTTTTGGAGAAAGGGAAGAACTCACTTAACTCCTCAGGCAGGTGTGCAGACGCTGAGACATTTTTCCATCCTGCTGGCATCGTGGCTCTTCAGAAAAATCGATTAAAAAGCAATTGGGTTACAGGACCAAGAGGGAAGGCATCCTGAGTACAGATGAGGAAGGAGCTCTTTCAATCATTTAATATATTAGAAATTAGAACAGCTCCATAGACCAAAAAATAAAAATAAAAGCAATTAATATCCTGAAGAAAAGAAATATGGTATGTGACGTCTTGATCCCCTAACATTATACCTTATCTTAGCTGTCTGCTACTCTACACCTCCAGACTTCAAAGTTAGAATATTTTCAGCTTTCCTTCTAAATGAACAATCACCTGAGCCAGACACAGTGCTCAGTTTATTGTACAGTAAAAAGGAAAAACAACTATTTTAAGAGACCACCCTATTCTTGCCTTATGCAAAATATATTAAATATTTGAATCCTCATTTTCACAAGAACAGTAGACAATTTTGCACTATTTTGTTGATTTCTTTATAACTTCTTCAAATTCATGCTAACTAAACATATTTCTTTTAAAAGCAAGATACAGAAATAATAAAATTGAAAGAGGCTGCTATGGAAGTCAACATAATCTGTAGGATTTAAAGACTAGGAAAAAGATAATTAAGCAATATCTATGACCCACTTTGTGAGAGCAAGTTTCCTCATTCTAAATGAACTCAGGAAGCTCAGTCAGAAAGAACATGAACATGACAGTCAGGGAAAAGTTGAAAATTAGCTGAAACTATTATCACAATCTGAAATGGATCACAGAGAACATGAAAATGTCTTTAATATACACAAGTACAAGTGATCTTCTGAAAGGCAAAGAAAAAAACAAACTATACAAATGACAAAGAGGAAAGTTTGGTGCAGATTCTGGGAAAGACCCTTGGATGGGTTTAGAAGATGAAAAAGCGTCAAATATCAGATTGGTGATTGGTTTAGCAAGCTACTTAGATCTCTTCTAAGCCTGAAATTTAAATCTCTTTCAAGTCTGCCCTATTAATGGTAGTGACTGGTTTGGGCTCTTTGGATAAATATGTTCCTAGAATGCAAATGTGGAATTCATTAGATTAAGATAGCTTAATTAAAATAGCACATGATAGCACTATAGCCTAATGATTAAGAGCAATTTCTCTGGACTTTGACTAGACCTGTTTATGTTCTGCTACTTATTCCAGTTACATAATCCTTTATCTGAAATCTTCAGGCCAGGTAGAATCTAGTTTTAGAAAATTTAGACTATTTTAAAACTTTATTAAGAAAGTACGATGACTATCTGTATATATAGTGACAGTCCCAACAGCCAGTAATCCAACACAGAGAAATGTCTCCAGATTCAAACCAAGTAGGATAAATAAAGTTATAGACAGCCATCTCAAATTAAGTCAGATTTTCTCTGCATCTGTAGTGTTATGAGTTTGGGTAAATATTTTATTAACTATAGACAAATTATTTAATTACTACAAGCTTCCTTATCTTTAAAGCAAAATAAAAACTAACTCATAGGATGCTGGTGAGAATTTAATAGTGTGAATAAAACAACATAATAACTGGAGCTATCAGTCACTTTTTAATATTAATTTTTGAAATATTATACCCCTTGCTCTACCAGTGAATTTCACCACTAACCACACACTAAAGTCATAAGTGGATTGTCAGAAAATAGGAGTGCCTGTGCCCAGTCCCTAGCAATTACACTGCTTACCTTTTAACATAAATAGTTTTCCATTATGAATTTCTCTAGATTTGTTCAGAGAGTATGGGCTTAGTTTAATAAGGCATTTCCTCAGAGTGTAATTACTTTTGGGACAACTGACCAATCTCAGGTCTAAGTCCTAAAATATAAGAGACCAAGTTATCCACTCACAGTGTGCCAAACCTGAGTCTTCGGCAGAGAACCTCACTTTCCTTGTGCCCTCTCTAATGGCTCCATCTCCATATAAATCCACTGATAACGAGACTAAATTTTCAGACAGACTACTCAGATATCTATGTATGACAAAAGAACTCTGATTTGTGAAGAATAAGCTTCAGAAGTCAAAGCATCACTATAACAGCTTGCCCAGAATTGTCAGAACTTGGTCCAAGACCACCAGCTTCTCTATTTCTCCACCTCATCTCCCCCCACTGGATTCCAACTCTTGACCAATCAGAGAAAGCCACTGTTGCTCTCCAAACCAATCACATAAGGTACCTGCTTCTACCTAACTTCCATGATAACAATCTCCATCAGACCATATCTTTAGATTTTCTTGCTTTTCAGTCTAAAACTTCCTATCCTATTTTTGCCAAATGCAAGTGATGGTGGCTGCTATAGAAAAATCTCTGAATAGCCTCTGTTTTTATCTAATTGGTATGGCTTTCATTTATTTCCACAGTCTAGTGAATGGGGAGCATAAATTATGCTAAGCATAGCTCCATTTCTGTTTCACTTTTCCACTCATTCACTTAACTACTAGTTTATAGAATCATTTTGAATTATACCTACAGAAAAAATATACAGATATCATAAATGTAAAAATGGGTGAACTTTCAAATGCAAACACACATGTGTAATCAGCATCCAGCTGAAGATACTTGACTCCCTGCCCAGAACCACCTCTTTTGGGTTCCCCGCCAGCCCTACATTCTCACTCAAAATGGTAACCTCTGTGCTAACTTCTAAAATGATAGAGTATTTTGGTTGAGTTTATATTCTATTGATAGGGAATCTGAATGCAGAGTACTTTCCTTTACTCGGTGCTATGTTAAAGTTTCATGCTTGCTATTACATGTTTCATTGCCATATGATATTCCACAATTTATTCGTGTAACTGGTGATGGACATTTGGGTCGTTTCTACTTCAGGGTTATTTAAATTAGTGCTGCTGTCAATACTCTAATGCCTGCCTTAGCAATTTATATATTTCTGCTAGGAAAGTAAGAGTAGAGTGGCAGGATCAGTGTATATATACGTATGTTTCAATTTAATAAGAAAATGACTCTACATTAAAAAAAAAAATCATATAGTGTTGGTAATCAATTAAAATGAAAGGAGGAATTTAGTGTCCAACAAGTCCATCTCCAATCTTGTATTTTCTATCATACTAATGCTTTTTAATTGCATTATTTTTGTTTGAAAAAAATACAGATTATGCCAGATTTTACTTCTAGAAACAGACTATCTTTGTGAAATGCAATTTATATCCACTACATGTGTATGAGAATATATGTGTGTGTATGAATCTAAGAATATCAGTATATTATACTTCCTTTTCACATATTATAAAAAGAAAGCAGCAGCAGATTGCATTTTAGGGACACTTAAACTAAGGACAAACTCCTCCCCTTATATAAGGTTCTTGAGGCAGAGATCAGGGCAAATTTATCTTTATATTCCTGTTCCTACACCTGTACTGCTGGTACACAGAAGTCACTGGCTAAATTTTTGTGGAATAAATGCGCACTCAAAAAGCTATGTCAGCAAATGCTCCTCTTGAAATGTTCTTTTAATGAGGTGGTAGGACACTTGGAAAAAAATGCATTACATCTGCCTTCCCAACTTTCTTTTGTTGTTTGCACTTCTGGCCCTTGAGCAGAACACAGAATCTGCAGACAGGCCGCCTCCTCCACGGGATGCTGGAAAGGGCTTGAACCCAAAGAGAAAGCAAAGTTAAATGTTTACATTTTGCCTTGCTCTGGTTACGCGGAGCTCACCTGTGCATTCACATAAGTATCCTCCAGTCCTGAGACAAGATGAGGAGAGACTCCTTTCTAATGTGAGCATCGTCGGGCACAAAATGGAGCAACAGGAAAAACTGAGAAGCTATCAAATCCTGAAGCTTCCAGAGGCCTCAGCACATTCATATTTTCTGCTACACTAACTATGCTAGTTACATAATTTACATTTATCTTTTACATTTTCTAAGAGATGTTTAAGTCAGCTTTCAATTAATGTTTTGGAGAGAAACAAAATCACAGACAAAGCTCCATGAAAAAGCACTTCAATTTTGTAATATTTTAATGTAATCACCCTAAAATCTATATTTTATGGTATACAGAAATCAGTTAGGGAGGGAGAATGTTCTTGGTCTAATTAAAAAGCAACTGATCTCAGGTTTATTATATATTTTCCTTCTCCACCTCACCTATCGGAAGTGGAAAGAATGAAATCATAACATTGAAAAAACATTATCACCCAAAATTCCATCTCCTTGGTTCAAGATATAGTTACACTTTTTCTAATTCTTATAAAATCATTGATCCATTCTACAATTAAAAAAATAAGGGTAATTGTCTGATACATAGTATTTCATTAATTTTGCTTTTTATTTCCATGAAACATTATCTACCTTACAATGGACTCTTCATAACATTTGTTTTTAAATTATATAATATTCCACCCACAGAATGAATTAAAATTTTAACTGCTCTAATATTGTGTAACATTTAGACTACAGATTTTTTTATTACTGTCCCTTTTTTTTAGTCTTGTAGCCTTTTTCCTACTTTTAAAATTATATTCTGAAGATAGTGAGCAATGGGAATACGAAGCCAAAGAATATAGACATATTTATTGTTTTTATATAAAATTATTTTCAAAATAATGTTGCCAGTTCTATGAATGTACACATATGTTAAAATTTAAGACTAAATAAAACCCTAGATAGGATACCATGTTCATTTGGCCCACACTCACATCACATTGATAAACACCATCTACAAATAAAATAAACATTTCTCATCTGCTAATGCTTTCATAATATGAAGTAAATTTCAAAGTAACAGATGTTCATTTCTTTGTGTTGCCAGCAAGTCAGAAAATCCATCCATTTTTCAACAGTACCGTGAGGTAAAATCCCCATAGACAAAAAAGGAAATAAAATTAATTCTTACTGAAAATACACTATGTTCCATACTGTATCTGTATGTTCCATATTGACACATATTTGCTGGTGTCATCTAATTTGACCACAAAGTATATAGTAATTGCTCCCATTTTACAAAATTTAGGATAAAGTACATTCCACATTATTTCAATTACATATCCCAAATACGTAAGAAAAAAATTAATAAATTATTTATATAGGTACTTCAGGATTGTTTTCAAGCTAAAGTGCCAAAACATGTAAAATGAGTTAGCTACTTTCTTATGACATAGACGTAACTAACTGACTGTTAAGAAGACAATTTTCCTTTCATAACTTTGGGCTAATTGTAGAGAAAAAACACTTTATAAAAATTATTTTCAGTATTTGATTTCTGCATAGATGTTTCAGAGAATTTTTATCCTTTATATATCAATATCTTCATAATATGAAGATTTTATCATTATCTATGTTGCTCGCAAACATAATATTTTAATTAACTTATTGTAAAAAGCATACACAGAAAAGTACATAAATTATGATTTTTCACAATATAGAAGTACCTATGATGCACTCATATCAAACTACCAACATCCCTGAAACATTCCTTGTGACCTAACTTCTAACATCAGAGATTAGTTTTACCTTCACAGGTATTTTTTAATCTAGTAAAGCTCTGATAAATTTTTTGTGACCTTTATTAAGTATTCATTTAATTTCTACTAGCGCTTCTACTTCCTCACTGAAGAAAGAAGTTTATCCCATGAGATCAAGTAAAGTGGACCTGATAAAAATAGCAGAATCAAAATGACACCAATCAGAACAGCCTCTATTCAGAGGCTGGATTTTCTTTCATTTATCACTGACACACCTAACACGTTACAAGACCTGCTCTACCTTGCCACTATCACGACCATATAAAAACTTAAAAGATTGTGTTTCACTAAAACAACTCACGAATAGTAGCTATATTTGCATAATATAATTAATTTCTGTTTAATTCACTACCATCTGTTTTCATATTTTTAAGTAGAAAGATTTATACATAAAACAATCTTATATAACTTGTCACATGCTATTTTAAAGAAAGTGACCCAAATCTGGATTATTTTTTTCTATGTATCTAAAATTGCTTCCAAAAGGCAGGACACATACCCTCAGCATCAATTTTTAATATAAATAATTTAAAGTATTAAAAAACTTGTGATAACAAGAATTTCTTGTCCCATTTTAATATATTATTAACTGAAATATCCATTAAGTGCTATACTTCCTCACAGCAACTTATTTCATTCTTATAAAGAACATAAAATATACTTCGAGTATTTACCTTCATTAATTTTCTCTAAAAGGACTCAAGAGGCCTCCTTCAATAGAGAGTAAATTTGGATTATGTGAGGAACTAGATGACTTTTAATAAACAATATTTGGATTTAACAACTGAAAACATGCACATAATATATGCTATTTCACACATCATACTATATTAATAGACTTTAGTATTAATGACATAGAGTTAACAGATTGAACATAAAAGCATATTTTAAACTACCTTATTAATAAATCTAAACAAAATCACAGAGATGGGGTAGAAAATATATTCAAATATTTTAGTCAAATAAACCTGAACATTGTCCTATTTTTATAAAAAAGATATTTTACCTGTGTTAATTAAATAATATTCAATATACTGATATATGAATTACCTATCAACTTATTTTAAGATTTCTGAAGCTATAGCTTCATAGTTTTCAAGAATGTCATTTTAGAAAAAGGAAAATTTAGAAAATTCTATCTTGAGAATTTTACATTATTTACCACAAGGGGGCCATAATTGTCTTTCTGTGATTTTTGGTTGTTTTTTTTCTTTTTAGGCAGCCCAACTAGCAAGAGAAAACTGAAAATGAAGTCAACCGATTCATTAAAATTAAGTAAATAACATAAGGAAGTATCTAAGTTGAAAAAAGTGAGATAAATCGATATGTATTACTTTGTTTTATCGCAATATACTATTAATTTGAGAAGGAAACATTTTCTTAATTCTTTTTTCCAAAACACGCATATCCCTGTAACTATACCCCTAACATATTTTTACCTTATATAAAATTTGTGGTTTATTAAAATAACTAAAAAACTATTATTATTCAAGTGCTGTAACGTAGTACTTGACTGTTAATGACCTCTAGCCTTTATCTAACCTAGTGACCTGAGGAGAAGCTTACGAATGAGCAAAATTACCAGAACACTCACCAGGCTAAAAACAAGCTAACCAAAAGATGGAAGGTATGTCTAGTGATGCTATGCTTTAATTCCTTTCTTTTTCTTTATAATTAAAATTATTCACAAAACAGATGGAATGGCAAGCTATATGAAGCAACTAAACATTTTACTCACATATTTCTATGTTGCAATGGCCTCCTTTCTCTCTGCAGACAAAAATGCTATAATGCTTGCCTTCTGAGAGAAAAATTCTAAACTGGTACAATTGTAAAGTGGTGCTAAACCAGCTGTCCCACCAGTGGCCTTATGTTAACCCCCAGTGCCTTAGAAAATGTTATCCAGCACATTCACCAAATGCACATGGACATTCATCTGAGGGGAGAAGGGTGGTTCTTCTAAAGCACTGGTGACATTACAG
Organism: Solenodon paradoxus; assembly: GCA_004363575.1. Taxonomy (NCBI): domain Eukaryota; kingdom Metazoa; phylum Chordata; class Mammalia; order Eulipotyphla; family Solenodontidae; genus Solenodon; species Solenodon paradoxus. The sequence continues at coordinate 170,707 of RJWH01000762.1, read as the reverse complement.
ACTCGCTCTAGCCAATGATCCTTATAATTGTCAGTAATTCCTTCCATTCTTATACATCAGTTTAAATTTTGTTGTAGCAGAGAAGTTCAGTGATGATGATGATAATAATAGCTGGAATAAACAGAGATAAATAATTTTAGGTATACTGATAAAAATTCTATTGCAACTCTTCTATTTTGTGTTTTATATTAACTCTTATGATTTAATAGTATCTGGATTGCCATTTTTTTTCCAATTTTGCCTAAAATGCCAATGAACACTGCCTCACTAGTCCCATGACTAGATTTCTAGATGTGGAGTTACACTGTCACAAAAAGCCAGTGGGCTATAGGGAAGGGTCTGATGCATTTCTACAATGTCACTGAATTACGAGGCCGAATGATGTCTCTGTACTAAAGGTTTAATATTTTCATGACTCATTCCCCTCCCTATAAAATGGAAATATACTCACCACCTGCCTAGCTGATGACTATGTCAGGAACTGTGCAAAATGTTACATTAATTACCACTTTTATGACACCTCCCCATTAACTATAGGAAAAGCTAAGAGGTGAACAGCAACGAACAGGCTGACATCGCCAACACTCAGTAGTTGTGTAGCACCTTGCTGACAAAAGACTCGATTGTGAAGAAAATCAATATGTGAAAAGAAAAAAATCAACACAGAGAAAAAAAGTCTCTCTAGTACCTTCTAACAAGTTACTATATAAATTCAGAATTATAAAAAGTGAAACTCAGTCTCTTAGGCAAGAGTGTTATTTTCTATACAGATTTTAGTGGCTTTGTACCCATTCTGTAGCATAGGCTCCTTTTCCTTGAACGGAAAATAGAGACAGTGTGGTTTCTAAGAGCCAAGCGGCATTACAAACAGTGGTAACCAATTGCATACATGGCATCTGTATTCCCAACTGGTAGGTGCTGTAGGCATGCATAAGTAATGTAGTCTTTCCTACTTGTTTTTCAAAAGACCTTCAACAAGTTGCACTTGACATTCACAAAGGAGCACAATCTCTGTTATAATGCTATTTCTCTCTTTAGTTTTAAATTAAATGTGACATTCATAATTTAATCTCTACACTAACCAATTCTATATGAGAAAAATTGGCTTGCAGTAAGCATTTTCTTCACTGATGTAAGTTGGAATGAGGAATTCAAACAAAGCTATTAGAAATTTTCATCCCTTTCTTTTTAGTAGTGTCTCTCACACTGGGTTTTTTCTAAAAGTATCCAACTTGATTAAACAGAAGAAAAAGAAAGAAGGAAAACCTTAGTATTTTGAAGTTCTACTTGACTGACATGTTCTTATTTCCTCACTTATATCAGTTTCATGCATTGAAACTAATTTACTGTGTCCAAGTGATTTTATTCTAAATTATATTTCATATTGCAAAGTGAAATAAAATAAAAATAACTCAATTAAGGAGAGTTTGTTTTAAAGGAGATCTGTTTCCTCAATAAGGGTTGAATCCACTTACATTTCTAACTCTGTATTTTGATCTAATCATAAATAAAGTATGTTCTTTATTTTAATGGATCCACTTAAATCATATACCTGTAAAAATAAAAATTACTGCACTAATTCTATGACACTGCTGTAAATGAACATATTTTAAGGTATCTTTTTCTAATAGCTAAGTATAACCTATCCAACATTTATATGTTATGTAAAAAAATCAGAACCAGGAAAAAAAGTTTTTGAAATCCTAAGAAAAACCTTTTCAAATCCCTCCCACTCTTAATAAAATTAAAAATACTAATACTAATAATTTTTGCCTAAAAATGCTCAATTTGGGATAAAGCCAGGAACTACAAAGAAAGCCTCATAACACACTTTCAAAGCTAGCTCAGTGAATTTTTACTAAACACAAGATATCAGAATTTTAGAATTATTGTCAAAACATCAGAAATACACAAACACCCAGATAAATACTTTCATCTTGTTTTTAAGATTTTCTTTTCTATCTTCTGCTACTTTATTCTACTGGCAATATCAGGTGTGACTAGGTTGTCTCAAACCTTGATTTTTATTACAGAACTTAACTATCAACTATTTATAATCTCTTGGTAACATTTTGATCTCCTGATGGGAATGTTTTCTAAATGCAAAATAATTGGTATAGTTAATGACTTATTAGAAACTGAAGATGTCAACTAAAAGATAGGGATATAAAAAGCACATTTAGATGACGGAAATAGAAAGCATTCTTAGGATGAAGTCTATATCACCTATTATTGTTACTCAGTTGTTTAGTTATATAATATTCTTTATGTATCTTCTGATATAATCTTCTATATATATTTCATCTCCTATATATCTCATATCATCCTATCAATCATTTTCTATTTTAGATAAAACACTCTCTTCTATTGTAAACGACTAAATTAATGGAAGGTGTCCCAAAACTTTGTCACACAGTAAATCATACAACAAATTCATACTGAAAGAAAATAGGATTTAGGGTTGTTTTGTCTTCTAGTCCATTTAGTGGTTCATGTTGGTTGTTCACCCTGGTCCCTGGGTGGCAAAATCAGGTCCTTGGACTTTACATGAACTACACCACCCAGAGCTGCAAACTATCTGCTAAGCTATCAGGATGTGCCTGTTTGTAACTATTTTATAGTATACATGAGGCATCTCCAAGGGCCCCAGGCTCGTAAGTCCACTACTCTTTCATACACATTTCATTTTTTCTAGGATTTTTTTTAAAATCTGTTTATCACTGAGAATGACAGGTAATTTTTAGAAATCCCTTAGATATAAACCAATGGTGCTCTACATGAAGTTAGGTTGAATTAAAAAAAAATGAATACATACATATATATACATATATATTTAAGGCAAACTGAGGAAGGTCTTTAATAAGTCCTACAATAAAAACACTCCTGGAATAAACATTTTTTAAAAACCAGTATGATACACGTAAATTCCCTCTAGAACTGCCTGTCATTTTCAAGAAAAGTCTAAATTCTTTAACATGGTTATTCTCTGTTACTACTAAAAGAAGAGAAGAAAAAAAATTTTTGCTTGTGGAGCTTTTCTAGATCCAACAAATTGCTTTCTTTCTGTTTCCAGATATGTTTTTACTTCAGCATTCCTAAGGTAGCAGCACCGCCATTCCCACTGAGTCCAACACAGGTGACCACTCCTTGATTTGAATGTAATTGCAATAGGCACTTTCAATACTAACAATAAGCTTATAGCTCTGCTTGCCAGAAGATTCCACACATTTTTTGAGATGAGGAATTTTGACTTAGATACTTGTATCTTGGTGCTATCACTATGACCATTACAAAATAAACATTCATTAAATGTTTACTGAGATGATAATTGTTATTGCATAATACTATATACATAGGTGGCTCTAAGGATCTATCTTTGTGGATAGACTGGATTTTGCTAGAGGACAAACACGACTAGAGAATTAATTCATCTTAGCATTCTCAAAACTCATCCTAGCAGCCCACTAATGTGAGATGTACAACAAATTTTTGTTGAATGAAAAAAAAATCAGTGAGTAGCCAAATGATCTGTTTTGAGCTAAGTAAAATATTACTAAATATTACTTTCCTAGAGACTTTATGTTATACATTAGGAGCCAATATATTCAAGTGATCAAAAGAAAATATTAATTCAATAGCAATTCAGGTAATGACTGCTAATTTCCTAAAATACCATAGTATTTAAGTTAAATCTATCTATTTTCTCTCCTCTTTTCTCTGATATTTTTTAAGAGCAAGAAAATAGTAATTTAGACATAATAGTGTCAGGAAAATAAAAGACCTTGAAGTTATGCTACTAGTGGAAAACTAATCTTATTATCCTAAATGTCAATAACTTAGCAAAATGAAGCTATATGTGGCGTCTCATAAGACACAACGAGACTATATCTTCTTTTGGAAAAAAAAATAAAATTTGCATAAAAGTACCACAAAGGAACAAAATTTTTTGTTCTCCTCAGTCAAGATTCAGTGAACTAGTAATTTTAAAACATTCAATAGACATCCATCATACCTTTACCTACCACCCCCACCGCCCCTAACAAAAATTCTACAGTGTATTCCTATGGCTCAGTGGTTGGAGTGCAGGACATAAAAAGCTCAAGAGCCTAGGTTCAAGACCCAGGGCCAGGAGTCAGGAAAACAAAATAAAAACAAAAAACACATGTTGATTATGCTTGTCTCCTTAATATTTCTACTTATTAGTAATGATAGCAGTAGAAGCTAACATTGTATTATTTGATATATTTCTTTTAGTAAATTTACTGTTCTCTTTAAGGCACATCTTTATAGCTGCAAAGCTTTTCACTAAAAAGACTTTGAGAGTAGTATTCCCAATATCCATTATAAAGATATAAAAGTCTATATAATTAAAGTCATCGTCAGAATTCTCCATAGGGTATAAGTAACTCTAAATTATTTGCCTTATTTTAAATTGTTATATATTAGCAGTTTCATTTTCCTGACTTGTAAATTACTTTGTAGAAGGAAGAAAGGTCCCAGTGGAAGTATTTAGCCTATCCACCAGGTCTACTTGAACTTATTTATGTGCTTTTGATGTACACACACACACACACACACACACACACACACACACATACATCACAACCACCATCAAGGACAAATTATCAATTTCTTAACATATTTATAAAACCCCAGTCACCCTGCTTGAGCTCTTTCCATAATCTATTGTAAAAAAGACAAAAACATTTAAGTATAAAGAAGTAAAACCCAATACAGATATTGCTTGGCTAGCTAAAAATTAAAAATAATACCCAGCTGATAGGCTGAAGAATGGACACAAAGTAACAATTTCAGACTCCTGAAGTCTATGAGTCTCTGTTTCTGCCTCTATACAAGTGTGATAACATTGACACCATACATTTTTTTGATTAATAAATTATATGACAGCTTTAGTGGCAGACTCACTATATGCTTTGCCCCTTTACATCTTCCACGAAGATCTGAATTTTCCCTTGACCTAATCATCCTTTTCTTTAATGTTTATAAATCTGCATCTGATTTTAGAAAATTATTAGCTGCCTTCTGTGAGAATACAGATCCATCAGCACAGAGTTTAAAAATCTCAATGTTTAAAAGGAAGAACACATGAAATACTGACCTGGAAGTGCCAATGTATCAACAACTTCTCACAGACTATATATTTTAATTTTTTGTTGCTTTATCAGTAATTCATTAATTTATTTAGTGATTTAGTCTATTAAAATCTTAAAAAACAATTAACTCTAACCTAAAAGACACTTTCAAGCTGTTAATTTAAAAAGTGTTTTAAGGAAAGTTTTGGGAATACTTTAAGATGAAATTTGAATTAGGAGAAAACAAACCTAAGGCTCTAAAGCAGTCTTTCAGACAACTGTTAATTTTATCTTGAATCTCAGTGTTAATATTCTAACAGCTGTATATTAGAATTGATGTAAATCATATATATATATATATATATATATGACTGAAAATAAATTTTCAAATTTTCCCAGTAGTTATTACCCTCATAATGAGTCACATATTTTATAAGTTTTACTAACAGTTTAGATTAATAAACTATTTTATTAAAAATAAAAATCAGGTCTTTGTATTTCAAGATATGATCTAAATACTTTTCTCTTTTCTGTAATTTAATCCCTGTACTCTCAGGTAACTGCTAATTTATACTTACTTGGGATTAATTCAGGGACTTCTGGATATGCAGGGAACTGCTTTTCAGACCCACTTAAGGTCAGACTGCTGAAGAAAAGTCAATATGTCACAAGGAAGTTTCACACATTCTGGGAATACTAACTTCAACTCTGGGATTAATTTGGGGATTCATGACAAAAGAAGACCCAAGAGACCTACTTATAGTACCATCTTGCCTTTCAGATACTAATCATTCTAAAATGCAGGGGAGGAAAGAGGGAGGAATAGAGGGAAAGGGGAAGGAAAGTGGGGAAGGGAGGGAGGGAGATGAAGTGGCGGGGAGAGAGAGAAAAGAGAAAGAGAGAGGACACAGAAAAGTATATGTACACATGGTGTACATACCTGCTAAGGATGAATGATGAAAGGAGAGGAATGATGGGGAGACTAGGTCATACAGATTAATCCTGGGGCCAAGTATAAACATGTAAAATTAGTTTCTAAGTTTAAAGACAATGTAACTATATCGATAGTATAAATTTAATATAATGGCAAGCTGAGAACAGAAATATTATGCTATGACCATTAAAGAACAATTTTTATCTATAACATGCCTTTCCAAAGAAGAGAAGAATCTTGAGTGACAATAGTTGTAAATCATTTAAAATTCTATTCTATAATATACTATTTTAAAGATAGTCTGACCTATTCTTGGTTCAAATCTTTTCCTGATATAGAGGAAATAATTCCCAATTAGAAGAACGGTTTAGTTATGTAAATATGTACTTGTTATTACCAGTAATTATTATCAAATATTAAGAAATTAACCAAGTTTCTAAATAATTATTTCTCCAGCAACATGGTATTTTACATAGATTAGCCTTACTAATTTCCCATCAATCCTATTATTGGTGAGGGGCTGAGGCCCTGAAGAAGGTGGGAGTGCTCACCTGCTCTCACACCACACCTGCAGCTGTAGCCAAGGAAAAGCCAGAGCCTGCCTCCATAAACCATACCCTTAACCTTTTTTTTCTGCAGAGCCATCAACAGAGAAATCACAGTATTATTTAGATTTTGATCTAGCTCTTACATGTTTTGTTAAAGTGATGGTTTGTGGTTCATGCATATAAAGGTCAAAATTTCCATTTTCAAAAGTGACCAGAAATCCCATACTGGCTTCATAAATGGAATAAAGACCAAACCCAAGGACTTCCAAATTTTTTCTGGGCAATCTCACTTTCTTCAAGTTAGAGGTGCAGAACTTTTCATATTTCACCTTGATTTGTATCTTTAACTGAGAGGGGGAAAGAGTTTTCATTCATTCATTAATGTGCAGATTAATCAGATAATTCGGAGTTCTATTATTTTTTCAAAGATACTGAGCTTCTCGAGGGAAAACATTCCATAGAAACAAAGGGCATTCTTAGTATTAAAATTGACATTTTTATCTTTGACATTTATCTCAATGGATAAATATTTCATTACTTATATTCATTTATTAGGATTTTAATCAGGTTTAAATTCAAATCCTTCAGGACACTGAAGGATGAACTATCCAAACCTACTCTCAAATCCTTTTATTTATCAAAGAGTTTTCAATAATCCCTTAAGACAAAAGGAAAAAAGTGAGTGTGAGGTATAAATAAATCTAAAATAACATTTAAACATGATTGTATTTAAAAAAGTTCTTTGCAGACATTTCCTTATGTGCAAATTAAAAGTTTAGGTTTGGTTTTCTACAGTAGATAACAGCCATAGTCTGTTAAACTGAATCAAGCAACGATTTCTAAGAGATAGGCTGAAGCCCGGTGGAGGTGAAAGAATAAAATGACCATATGTCTTCACAACAAAAGCCGTATGTAAAAGTGAAATCTGATTACTGTCATTATTCATTTATTCTTTTACATAAGATGCCTCTGGACCTTTTCTCTTCAAAGTCTGTTGATGGATCCAGTAAAATTTGAATGAGGATCTTTAGGAAGAAAATATATAGTTAAATTTAAGTGTCAGATAAGCATATATAAAACTCAAAAATAAATGAAGGTAATGAAAATGCAATACCAGGCGATAGAAAAGATTAATATGTACAAACACTGTCAATACCTGGGAATAGATAATGTCCATGTTTCTTCAGTTAGATCAGTTGCTACACTGGAGAAAAAGTAGCATCTCAGAAGCTTAAAAGCTGTGAAGGATGTGACTACCTGGATCATGAAAGTGCACCACAATTTCATTTCCAAAAAGGTGCCTATATTGACAGCTTGATAAAGTACACCCTACAGGTCTGTGTTAAAGAGTAGCTGAAAGATTAAGATGTGGCTGCATCCTGGTAGAGTAGCAGTTTGATCAACTAGCTCCAGCTGAAGCATAGTCCACATACCTCCCAAGGAATCAGGTTCACATCCTGAGCCAGGCAGAACAAGATACACAACTGATTAAAAATAAAGTATTTCTCCCTCTTCTCTCTTCCTGTCTGCCTGCCTACTTGCCTTCATTTCTGCCTGTAACTTACCTTTAAAATAAAAAAGGTCAAGACACTAGATCTTTATAAAATTTGCTTTTTTGAGCATACCTAGAGGAGTAGTACTTCAGCTTCCTGCCTCTGACCAAGAAAACAGTCTATATACATCCCAAGGACCCAGGTTCGTATCACAGGATCAGGAGGAACAACCAACATGAAAAACTAACTAACTATAAATAAATAAATGCTTCTTCCTCCTCCCTCTCTTTCTGCCTGCCTACTCACCTTCATTCCTGCCACACCTTCCCTTTAAATATCTTTTCCTAATAGTTTCAACTTTCCAACTTTAACACACTTACATAAGCATGACTAGTTTATTTTAAAAGCAAAATTTTAACTATATCCCATTTCTACAGACCATCGCAATGAGCTTTCATCAAAATCATGTGAATTATACATGGAGAAAGATCTTTGATCATTACTGCCTCTCACACTTGGAAGAAGTGAAATAAAATTGAAAATGCAGCAATAGTTGAGGGCTGATTTTCTAACAAAGCAGAAAACATCCTCCAGCACATATACTCAAACCTAGGGAGCAGCCCAGATACCAAGAAACATCACAGGTAGCCTGCACAGTAATTCCACTGTGAACCTTGTGTTGGCTGTGGAACATTAATGTTTCATAGTATCACTGATTACTATTTTACTCAAATCACCATAGTCACAAGTGAGGCAAAATTCTCTGAAATCCTCTTGGGCTTACTGCTTGCTCGAACCTACACTGATGCATAATTTGTTTTTGTCTTGAATAAATCCCTAGATAATTCTTTGTTCATGCAAAACTCTCCTACACAATTGAAATTCACCTTTAATGGCTTTCAAGGGGAACAGAACTCTTCTGCTTGCTGTTTCCCAGATGAAAGAAAACTCTAGTAATGGAATAGCTTAACACTAAATACAGTAAAATTGGTGAGGATATTTGTTTTATAAATAAAAATGGAATCTTGAGTTTTGCTAAAATACATTATTGAATATTTTAGCAATTCAAAAGATAGCAAATTATTTGTCTAGCTAAACATACACACACATACACACACACACACACACACTGATTAGAAAACACTAGTTTTGTAAAGTTTTCTTTAATGGAAGATTGTCAAGAGTCCATTTACAGAATAAAATGTATGTATGCTCATGGTTTCTTATAAATGGACTGGTAGTTTTACCTCCTGGAATAGCATAAGCAATAGATTGATGTTTAAAAATATTTTCTGTAATAATTTCAGTTTGTAAGCATTTTACTTAATTCTGTTCTATATATTTCCATATATCTTTGTGACATCAGGTATTATATTGTCCATACACAATGAATTCTTTATGTCTCAGGCTCATTATAGAAATAATTACAAATTTCTCATAAGCAAAATAAACAAATAACAGCCCATTCAACATCCTAATATATAAATTAATAACATATATCAATTATATATTTCTATATTTTATGTACATACATTTAATTTATAAATCACATTAAAATATACTTTTATAACCTGTTCTTGCTCACAATAAAATGTGAATGTATTTTCATATCAACAGAAAATATCTGGTATCATAAACATGCATCATATTTAATGACCCAATCTGCTATTAGTTGATAACAAAATATCTAAGAAAATTATATAAACTATACAGCACTTCACGAGAAGCATTTATTTTAAACACTATTGTATGAGTGTAGTTGGGACAAAGTTCTTTCTAAGTCTTATCTGATTTTAAGTGTGTGCGTACCAGTGTCTATTAGCAAGGATGGGAGCAGATCAGAGCAGGGAAGAGAACTGAAGGCCGTTCGTTCTCCTTTGATCAGCTGACAAAATGACTGAGGTATCTGTATAATCTCATACAATTGCCAGTTGTTTTTAACTTATTTGAAAAATTTAGATAGTTTTGATTTTAGTGAAGAGGGCATCTTTGACTGGTACAGACACATGCTGAGGTAAGAAAGAATGAAACTTTGTTATCTTTTTGCTTAATTCTGACTGTTTTGTATCGCAATATACTCTTCATTCTCCCCCTTACCCTCACTGTCATCCCACAAGCATATAGGCACATAGCAGATGAGGCTCCCACAACCAGGGTCTTTTCCTAGTTCTATTGGTCTACTGCTACCATGTTACCATCTTGGAAAAGGTAAGTCAAGATGTGAACAGAGCACTAGGAGGACTGCCTATCATATTAGATTGCTTTCTCCTCTTTTATATATTTTGGAAATTTTTTAAATGGATAAATAACACTTGAATAACTAATTTAGAATTAAACCATATCAATCTTTTTTCTAGTTGTACTTGAATATATGATTCTGGGAGTAGAAGTAGAAGGGTCAAACTCTTCTCGCAGGGTCACTGAGCTCTGGCCACAAACATACCAATCATATATTGCAGTATTTGTTGGCACTTTGTCATGGAAACATAAGTCTGACCAGATCTGATGATACCAAGTTGGCAAAATGATTTTGGTAAAAATGAACTATGTGGAGAGAGTCTCCATGATCATTTTCATGTAGTCTGGAAGATTTCCTTAGGATAAATTGTTTGTGATGTTTTAACATTATAAAGCCATTATTCAGTAATATTGAAATTTGAAAAGAGATAAATACTGTACAAAGAATAAATCTAAGTTCTATGAAACAGACTGAAAGATGGTCTAAGATCTCCAAAAATTAAACTTCAATATCTGATTAGAAGTTCAAGTATTCCTATTTTACAAAAATAAAACTAGAAAGCAGCACAAGTGTGTGAAAATACCAACATATATGCAAACAGACACTAAGCAGCTTATGTTGTGACCAAGTTAACACCTTCAAAATGATGAACAGGTCAAGCAAAGAAAGGCTGTAGATAATACACACGTTCTAGTTTAGATTATAAGATGTCATAGTTCTCAACTTTGTGCATTACTAAGAAAAAGAGCCAAAATAAAATGGCTGATAAAGTGACAATGACCACTCACCTTGTTTTGCTTTTCAATTGTTGGTAGATTTTTCTTTTCTTGTTCTCTTTAAATTAAAGGAAAGTTACAGGCAGGAATGAAGGTGAGCAGAGGCAGGCAGGTAAGAAGAGAGGGGAAGAAGAAACACTTTATTTCAGTTGCTCATCTTTGGTTGTTCTCCTGGATCCAAGTCTTGAACCAGAGACTTTGGGATGTATGTGAACTGTGCCCAGGCTGTACTAAGATGGTTAGGACACCAGGCCATGCTTAATTGTTGGCAGACTTCAGTGGATCCATACCTGTCACCCATGAAGAGTTCTCTTCCCTAATGATGCCCCTTTTTGGAAGACTAATAATTGAGGACACAGGGACTTCTGTGACCAGAGAGAAGAAGGAATCTCTCAGACTCACAGAGACTCTAAACCCGAGAGACCTTATATGATATGCGCTACTTACATTTCCGAGCATTTTGCTCTTACAGTCTCTTAAAACAGGACTTTTGTAATTATGAAAATGTGAAAGGAAGAATACAATCCATGTTCTCATATTCATTGGCTAATACATTAAATAAATAATTTGTTTTCCATTAATTGAAGGTGACATTGTGAACCCAAGTTAATACTATTTTTCTTGTACCTGATACCATTGGAAGTCTATTTTTATCAATTTCATTTATAGAAGAGACTATAACTATATGATAACTATAAAAATATAACACTGATGTAGTATATCAAAATTCACTTACAGTGCAATAGGGGAGATAGGGAAATTCTTTGAATGTGATAACTACAAAATACCTATCCTAACAAGACTATTGAGAGATCAGAAATCCCTATTTAAAATTCAAATAGGTGGCACGCCCTGATCGTCTAACAGATAAGGTCACTGAAAGCAGTCCATATATATATCCCAAGAACCCAAGTTAAACACCTGAGGACAGGGAGAGAAAATTAGGAATAACTTCTGAATAAAAATGAAAGGCTTTCCACTCCTCTCTTCCTGTATGCCTATATACTCACCTTAAGTCCTGCCTACATCTTTCCTTTTATTAAAAAAAAAAAAAAAATCAATCTAGAAGCACACCCCGGTGGAGTAGCAGTAAGGTCTGCCACCTCGGCTGAGGGAAGGCCACATACATTCCAAGCAGTAGGGTTCCCATTCCAGGGCTAAGGAGAACAACCAAGAAGAACAGCTAAATAAAAATAAAATGATTCTTCCTCCTTTCTCTTCCTGCCTGCTTATGGATCGCCTTCCTTTCTGACTGCAGGAAATAAAATTTGTCTTTAATTCAATATAGAAGACTTCTAGTCTCCAAAGGTATCATGGGAGCACAGAAGGGATACCATATTCATATTAAGCAACAGGAGTAAAAAAGTATTAAGAAAAACTTCAAAGAGACAGTTTCATAGTCCACTCTGACTGCTACATCTAAAAACGAAAACAAAAAAGGGAGAAGGGGGTCTTTATTTTTTTAAGGTTTGGGTTTTGTTTGTTTGTTTGTTTTTTTTGTAGTTTTAAAAGTTGAGAAATCCAAGATCATGTTACCTGACAGATTCAGTGTTTAGTATTGTCACATGGCAAAAGGCAAAGACTATCCTCTCAAATCTCTTTAAGTCACTAATTCCAATCATGTACACTCTACCCTAATCACCTCCAAAATATTCCACCATCTAATACCATCACATGAAATAGTAGGTTTCAATAAATGAATCCAGGGGGAACAAAACATTCATACCATAGCAGACATATATCCCAGAGTGAATCTTAAAGAGTAAACTACTAGTACTCAGGCATTCAAGAACATGACTGAACAAAGGATTCTACACAAAGGAAGTTGTATAAAAAAGAATTTGGGAGAAATCAGAGTATGGGGATATATGGGGATTCATCACATGATGGGTTAAAGACTTAGTAGGGAATAGATGATGAGGCTGAAAGGCAGGCAAGAGTCAGATCATAAAAGATTAATTTGAGGTGCACTTTGGTGGCTTAGCACATAAGGCCACTGGACATAGTCCACATGCATCCCCTGGACCCAGGTTCCAGGTGCAATGCCAAGGGAAACAATCAAGATGAACAACTGAAAAAAAAAAGTAAAAGTGCTTATTGTTTCTCTCGCTTCCTTCCTGCCTGCCTACTGGCCTTCATTCCTACCTATACCTTTCCTTTAAAAAAAAAAAAAAAAAAAAAAAGAAGAAGAAAAAGAACTAGAATTTGTCACCTTAAGGAGAGAAAAGAGAATTCCGTGGCTCTGACTTACAGATGAGTGTTATCTTCAGCACACTGTCTTTAGCTGTGCTCCTGGCTGCAAAATGACTGGAAACAGAACTGAAATCATCCTGGTTTTCATCCAGTGGGAAAGCAAGGATCATATTCTCACAAACATCAAACAATATTATTGAGCCTATTAGAATACCCTAGAATTAGGCGCAGATCTTGTGTTGATTGGCTCAGATTTCATCTCCTATACTAAACTGAGTAGTTTAGAACAAAGAGAACCCACACCTAAAACTCAACCTAGAATAAATTCCACCTAAACATTAGGAGTGAGACAGTAGAAGAGCTTTGAGAAGGAGGGAAGCTGTGAATGGATGCAAGTAACGAGAGTCTCTAAACCTCCCCTGTAAGTCCTCTGCATTTTAGAGAGGTTTGATAAGATGTGGAAAGAGGAGAAAGAAAACCGAACTGACTATATAAATAGGCATGGAAGAAAAGTATTTTATTTCTTAAATACCAGATAAATAAGAACTCATTTTTTAGTGATAAATAGTGAAGATAATCTCCTTTTCACTTTATAGTGCAGTTTAATACATGCAAGTTAATTCTTAGGACTCCACAGCTTACCTTCTCTCTGAGAGTGATCACCATTACAGAAGGAATGGCAATTTTAATTGTTATTCCTTAAGAAATGACTTTACATGTAACATCTCAAATTTTCATAAACATACATTCTTAACTCACCATAATATAGTCAGACACTTTAATTCTTTAGCATTCTGACTTTAGTGCTAAGAAATTAAATACTGGGTCTTGTTTGTGTGTTTTTTTTAAAAAGGAATTTATAGTTTACTGGAAATTTCTACCTAGAATTTAATATTTTGTTGCCTATCACTCTCATTTATTTTTTTACAGCTGAGTCTCTTATTAACATTTGAAAATATCTGTATAATGCATGTCCATCATCTATGTGTTTAAATAAATGTAGCTACCAACAATAATAAATAGTCATAAGAAACATAACAAGACAAATAACTATCTGAATCTAAAAGTATCCTTTAAAACAGGGGACACAATAAAGAATGTTGAAGACTTATATGCTCCCTTATCTCTCATCTCTTGATGCCATAATGTAATGAGAACTTACTGAAAAATATTAAACAAAGCCAGTAACCCCACCTGATTCTTCCACCTCTATAACTTCCGCATTTGAAAAGACTTTTACAATGGTCAATTTACTAGCACCTAGAATAGGTTGCTATTGTGATACTGGAAACAAAAGGGACTCTAAATCTTGCACTAAAAATAAACAAAAAATGGGACACAAACTAACCTTTCAGAGTATTGGAAACCATAACCTGATAGGAATAAGATACAGTGCTGCAAGCATCTGTCAAAACTCACTGAATATGCATACTTTATTATATATATATTTGGTATCTTAAATCAAATACATAGATAAGAACGCAATATATTTTCACTGTGACTTTGTAATTAAATTCCTCTAAAGCAATCCTTCTCTTAAGTTACCCTAAAGGATAAATCTTCCTAAAATATTCAGATAAGCCACCCCAAGATATCCAGAACAGACTTTCTCCAAAAGGGGTCTTTGGCAAGTGGGTTGTTTCTAGCTAAATTCAACCAAGGCCCTGTGGACCCTGAGAGAAACTGTTACCATTATTTTAACTACCTTTAAGACCATTACCCAGATGTAGGGTCATTTTCAAAAATAACTTTTCTATCAGAGAAATCTATTTATATAGGAGACAACTAGTCTCAGAGTATCCAGTTTTGTCATGAGCCACCCTCTCCTCTATTAATTATGTAAGTCCTAGGTCTCTAGGTTGGTCTCTCTCCTTGACACCTAGCTCCCAATTCCATTCATTAGCTCCAGTATGAAAGAACAAACTCTTTCCTGTTTACTCTAGAATTCGTAGCCATGTAAACGCATGTCATTAAATTTGTGTTTGTTTTTTATTTTCTCCTACAACAATCTGTCTGATGTAGTCTGATTACTTGAAAAATCAAGAAGACCCTAGAGGGATGTAAGAAATTTCCTCTCCATCTCTACAACAGATGAGAAAGAAATGAGCTTTAGTGTACTCTTACATTTCTTCTGTAAGTGAATTAGTGCTGTTATGCCCTGTTTTAGAATCATACATTGCAAACATTCTTCCAGCTTTATGTATCATACATTAGACTCATTACAATAACTACCAATTAAATAGGAAATGTCAAATACTCCATCAACCTTTACACATCTTGGAAAAAACAGGAGATAGAATGTAAACCTATGCCAAATGCCTATTTTTCTCAAGACAACCTTTGATAATTTTGTCCATGACCAATTACCAGCTGTAGAACTACAAAGGATATATGAGAAAAAAATTCAAGCAAATCAATGCTTTATTTCTATGATTCATGTACTTTTCATTATCTGCATTTGTGTGTTCTTTAAAATGCAAGAGTATCAAATTTTGGGTCTGTCATTTACTACATTTTACTTATTAGACACTATAATCATAACTACTTTCCAAATATATTCTGCCTTATTCCTCTTATCAGGTCAGGTAATTGACTATTCCTTATCATAAATAGTAAGTAATGAAGCCAGGATTTGAAACTGACAGCATTATCTGGACTTAACACAACCTCACTAGCTGTATTCCCACTCTTAATTAATGTTTGCTCATTCATTAAATGTATACTTAGTGAATGTTGACAGCACTCACGTGTAGAAATACAGATTTTCTGGACACACAGAGGAACAAAATGGTAGGCATCACAGCACTATACAATGGTACTACACTGTGATAAGAACTAAGTTATTTAAGCAACAGAAGAAACATTTAACCTCGGGGGAAAAAATGTAGGAACGAAAGGAAGTAAGCTGCAGGACTGACAGGGAAGACTGAAACCTAGAAAGTTTTTGTAGAGAAAGTCCACTTTTACAAATGAGAACTTAGCCATTTGAAGAATAAAATGAAAGGTGTTCAAAGGTCAGGACAGAGTGTGGGCATTCAGGGAAATGGAAGTGTAAGTAGAAATAAAGATGAATGAAAGGAATAGCTGTTAGAAGGGCTCATACAGGAAGGTAGGTTCAATCTGATTTCAAAATACTTTGAAAGGAATGAGAAATGAGTATGGAATTTGGTAGTAGAAAATGATTAAGTTTTGTATTTGAAAAAAGTGACTGGCAATAGTATGGAAAGTGAATCAAATCTATAGTCAGTGAAAATATAACGCAAGAGGACAATTAGAAATAACTTCAGAAATGAGAGGCATGAACTGAGGTACAGACAGTGGTCACTGTGAGACTTCTTAAATTTGATTAAAAGGGAAATCCACATAGAGAGAAAGTAATTTTGTAAGTATGTTAGTTATATTTCATATATAGTATAATGTCTAAAATATTAATCAAGGGCATTGTGACAAAATCATTGACTCTGGAAGTTGACTCTATTTTACGAGGAAATATAAAATAATCTGATAAATATTATCACTAAGCCACCAAAAAAAAAATCTGGTAAGATATAAATTTTGGCTTATAAAATAAATGTATGCTAATGTCATTAACAGTGTTTCTTGTTAAATCCTTATTATTTCCCATTTATTAATTTCATGGTCCTATATAATTTATTTGCATATAATTTTTACACTAGAAATAAAGTATACTTAAGGTTTAGTCTCCAGAAACTAGCAAGATTTTAGAGCAGATTCTCTGAAGCTATTGAACCTTGAATTTAGTATGCTCCCATATGGCTAAGAAACACGAGGTCAAATGTTTTTTAAGTGGCAGATATTTTAGAAAGGAATGTTTTTCTTCCTTGACAACTCATTTTGAAGAGTAGCTTTACCCTCCCCAACTCTGTTCTTGAGAAATGTTTCTATTTTGACTTAAAAACAAAACAACATAAAATTTAATGACCTTGTAGATTATTCATCTTTATTTTAATTGACCCACAAAGAAATTCAAATTATATTTTGTTTCGCTACATACTAAAGAGATCATTAAAAAGTGAATTATACATCGAGATTAAAAAGATCATATCCTGCCTCCTTTCACCTCATTCTATCTCTGCAATTTAATTTAATTAACAATTATTCTGTCCATTCAAAAGTGAATATAAAACGAAAAATATATATAATTTAACATAAATTCTTTGAATATCCTGTATTTTCTAAAAATGAACTTAATAGACAGGAAAAACAATGTATTGTAGAGGGATTCTTTGGCAAGAAGGAGTGTGTTTACTATTTAACGATAAAAGTTTTGTTCCTTCAGGCTGTGTAATCCTCCTTATGCCCCCAAAACGCATATCATTTAATGAGTTAGCAATATGGTATCATTCAGTATCTTAACTGAAAAAATATATAGATAGATAGATACACAATTACACTATCATTCATTTCTTTGTTAGCATATATGGGAAAAGTCTACAGGCTCACTTGTAAGGAAAACTGACCTTAAAGGCCTAATAGGGTAGAAGTCAATACCTTGCTTAAATATATAGTACATTTCAGAGTCAAACTTTCAATGCTAGAGATTTAAAATTCTGCTTCCATCAGTACCCTGAAAGTGGATCCAGCTCGCATGTGTGCATGTGACAGATTTTTTTTGCATTTAGAATAATTTCAAACTCAATGCTCTACAAGGTTCCACTTAGTCTGATTTTTCCCAAACTCTAAAGCCTCATCTTAGCCTACTAGCCTCCAAAATATAATAAACTTCTTAGTATTCTCAGAACATTTGTCTTTCTCTGCTTGGAAAACTGTTCTCTCATCAGCTAAACATACATACCGTATTTTGCCATGTATAATGCGCACCCCCATTTTTGGCCCTAACTTTCAGGGAAAAAAAATCTTCCATTTCAATTTTAGTCATATTTTTGTTCATATTTAGGTACTTGTTTTTTTTATTACAAAGGAATTTCAGCATTTATTTTTAACATATTATGGTACAAAGATTTTTATGTATCGAATAATTACAAAACACAGAGATACAAAGTACAAGAAAGTAAAAAAAAATTAAAAACATTATACAAATACAGAATTAGTACTACCCATGTATAATGCAAATACTAATTTTTCTCTCACAAATTTGTGTCAAAAAAACTGTACATTACACACTACAAAATATGGTATTTAGCCTTCAATTACCTGATTAAACATTACCTATTAACTCCCCTGTCAAAATGATTTCTTCCCTCTCCCCCGTTTATTCTGTATGTCACTATGTTCATTTCTGTCACTGATCTTTCTCTCGATGAGAATGTATATTGTATGTCTCAACACTCCAGAAATACAAATTTGAGAACAAGCAAGTTGTCCATTTGTCTCCAGAGCTTAATATAAATGACCCATTAATAAATTCAACAAATATTTCATGAAGAAAGGAGTTAATCTAGTTCACAAGAGTGATATGATACAAACTATCAATTACTTGTGAGAAATATTTTCTGGATTACTATTTTTGTCATAGACTATATATTACCTCTCTGCATATAAAACTTTCTAAAAAGTTTTAAGCATGTGATTGAAATAAGGGAACTTCGATGAATCAAGCAGTTAATGATTTGAACTGATGTATGTATGCATCCACATACAGTCTCTCCAACAATACCTAGTATCAATGACTAATGATTAAATCTCTCTCCTGAGAAGTCAGGCTTGGCTGGTCACAGTCAAAGGCTTTTCTCTAACAAATAGTCTTCTTTCTTTACATGAACTACTGACCAATTCGTCCTTCAAATTAGTACTTTGATTCTTTAAATAAATGAATGAATTCAAATTACTGATTTTTTTCAGACGTTCAATGTGTAAAATGTGCCTGTCATATGAATTTAAATTCTCCTCTCAGAGTTTGATCTTCTCTCCAAATTGTTGTGGGATGCATCGACTCTAGCTTCCAAGAGCTGATGAGAATATTTACATATATACAGCAATCCCTCACCTATCACGGGAGTTACGTTCCAGAGAGCTCCGCGATAGGTGAAAATTCGCGAAGTAGCAGCGTTATAATTTATTTTATTATTTACATACATTTTAAGGCTTTATAAACCCTTCCCACACTATTATTAACCTTTCCCACACTCTCACAAACACTTTCTACACTCTTAAACCTAAGTAATTTTAACAACATATAAAATTCTATGTGGGTATTCACTAGTGAAGTATACACATACTGCAAAATCCCACGATATAGCAAAAATTCCTCAATACAGAATTAAAAATATTTTTTAAAAACCCACAATACAGTAAAGCCACGCTAAGTGAACCGCGATATAGCAAGGTATGACTGTATATATACATATATATACACATATATGTGCATTTATTTCTTCCTATCTTGTTACTGTGTGTATTTTCTAATATGTTTGGCTACAGATCACATTGAGATGTGCCACAGAGTAATACTAATTATGAAGAACATGTAATCCTATGTCTATACAGTTACAGGAAAGTATAAATACTGTTATTTTACCCATAAAGGTATACATCAAAGAGAGAATTAAAAAGGTGGTATAGACTTACGAGAACTGCATTTAAAGTACATTTGAATCCTCATGAGTTATCTTGTTTTAAAAACTTTAGTTATATACTAATTTATAAATTCAAGCTTAATGAAGATCCTCAGTCAAACCTTTCATTAGATGATAGCTTGATGATGCTATTTGACAAAAGAAAAGCACAAACACTGAGATAATATGATTTTGTCATTTAAATTTTGAAACAAAATATTTAAACATGTATTTCATAAAAAGATGTTTGATTTAGTACTTAATCTGGTAATACTACCATCTCTGAAAATAATATATACTATCACGTATTTTACGAATTTACATGCCTTACAATATTTGCTGAGAATTCATTAGAGGTGATATCAAAAATGAAGGTGGTAACAACAACGCTAACCTGAATTATTATAACTCTTGTTTTGCTCTCAATACTAATCAGATTATATTATGTCATTATTACTTGCATTGTTGTAGAGTTTTAATACATTTCTTTACAAAGAATAATAAAGCTTCTATGAGTTTCAGTCAAGAAATGAGTTCATTTTTCCCTCCTTCCATGACACTCAGTATGGTATCTTACATAAGGATTTCAGTTGAGCAAATCAGCTCTAGTTGTCTCTGCCCCTCAAAGGGACTGACACAGAAATGAGATAGAATTCTGGCCCCAAGCCCACAAGTCTATATTTTACCACCAGTCATACACATCCCCTCATCTTGACACTGAAAACATACACTCAGTGCCAGTCATCTATTTTCAGGGAAAATGCATATGCATCTGAGAGTAATTTTCATTTACAATTGGAAACTCTATTGACTCAATGTATACTCTTTATTCTAATTTAAAGCCAATGTGGTAATGCTTAAAATATGAATACAGCTGCTGAATGAAACAATTAAATCACAATAAAGATATGAAGAGATCAGTAAGAGTAAGAATTCTATACTCCAGGACTGTGTAAGCCCTAAAACAGGTTGTTAGACCAGAATAACTGTAATGCCATCTTCTACTTTTATGGAATTATAATATCCTTTTTTAATAACATTAATGATATCATACTTGCTAGTAACTTAGATTTGTCCTTACATTTATAAAATATATGTTAGTTCCTTGAAATCTGAAAAGCTAGGAAGCTCTGGTATAAATTTGGCTACCAAATAAAGGAGAGAAGAAACATTTTAGGTAAACAAATCACAGAGTTTTTAAGAATATTTATTTTACTTGTAGTTTTATCTTTAAAAATGGGAGTGAACGAGTACATATACATTTAAAATTTTTGAAGCAGGAGGAAAAAAATGGGACTGAAAATAAAGAGTGTGGATTGTTGGTAAAGTAAGACCCCAATGTTGGAAGAGATGAGAGGCAAATGTTTTTTTGAAATCAGGTAAAGTCAACAGCTGTTAGCAGAGGAAAGAACATTTTCTTGGGATTGTAGGAAAATAGGTACAAGGGAATACAGAGAAAGTTTGAAGCTCTAGACTTAACACAGGAAAGGATCCTGTTTTCCACTCTGATAACTAGAGTATATAAAATATTTTTCATTTTAAAGAGTATGTATTCACAATGCACCCTCCCACCACTGTTTCTTTCAGAGATTATAGTCCTGCAGTCATTCTCTGTTCACTTACTTATATTGAGAAGCAGAAATATAATAATAAAAACAATAATAATAATAATGCTCCTTGAGTTTTCACTAAGGAAAGAAATAGTACCTTAATCATTTACTGGACAATGATGGTATAGCCTACTTTTTTACTCATGACTATTCCTGAATATCCCACTATTTGCACTTTCCAGGCTTATATAAACTTTATTAAGTCAGTAGAATATATAGAACTAAGGCATCTGATTCATAACCACTACTGCTATGACAAATCATGAATTTCTCACTTAAAACTTGGAGTATCACTTTAAAAAGTTTGAGAAGACAAAATGAAATATATTACCAAGAAAACTCCTTCAAAGACATTTAAATATCAATCACACCTCTATCTTGCAAACTTGATGTTCTCTTCTTAATAATCACTAATTTGATCTAATAGAAGAATACATGAGCCAATACTTTTAGAAAAGTGTTTTCTGGTTATAAGAACAAAACTATAATTTCTTAAGAAAACCAAATCATGTATCTGATTCATAAACAAACACCTGGATAGATACAAATGGATAGGCAAATAATGATGATTGATATAAAGACAAAGAGACAGAAAAACAGATGAATAGACAGACATAGATAAACAAATACATACTTGCAGTATGGTAGGTTCTCTCTTGGAGTAAGAGTTGTTTTCTATCTAAAAGGATCATTATGTAGAGCCTCAATTCAGTTTATGCATGGAATGCAAAATCTAACTACATTTTATTTTAATTAATGTCATAATGGAGTATTTTAGAAACTTGCATAACATAAGAAATGTAACTAGTCCTTTACCATACAAGTCTATTAGAAGATAACAAAGTAGGTAGTAGAAAAGCTCTGAGAATCATTCAATAGGAGATAACGTTGTTTCTAAAACAGCACAATCTCTAGAAGATGGTGGCTGGTTTAATTAGCAGTTATGGGTGAAATGATTATAATATTCTTTGATCAAATACCTAATACTTTTAGTGCTAAGTGCTAAAGGAGCTATCAAGTAGAAAGATATAAGCATCATCATCCAGGAACACTGATAATGAAATGCTGAAAAACTAAAAAGTAAGGCCTTGCTTGAAACACATGCCCATGTGGGTGGGAGTGAGGACTAGCGCGATTCATGATGGCCCCTTCGCTGCACAGACAGCGAAGAGTTCAAACTCTGGAGCCCTAATGCTCTAGTCTGGCTATAAACTCATTAGCTGTGTGACACTTTGAGCTAGTTAGCTGGTTACATAATCCCTCTTTGATCCAACTTTTGTTTTGTTTTGTCTGTAAAATTGAGGTAATTATAGTAGGTATGTTATAGGGCTGTGTGTGTGTATTTATGTAAGATACATACAGATTAGTGCTTGATACTCAGCAAGTACCATGTATGGTCATTATTAATGAGATCATCATCAACATCACTACTTTTTCTATAAGAATTTATAAAGAAACATCAAAAAGGCAAATATAGCAGGTGTTTACTATAGGAACTAAATATTTCATTTAGGATTAATGTTATTCTCATGAAATAATAAGCAAATAATTTAAGCAAAACCCAATATATAAGATTAACCCTAAGCAAACATTTGAAATTGGCAAAATATGACTTTAAAGACATCATTCTCTCAAACCTATTTTTTATCAAATGGCTATGAGATAGAACCTCACTAAGAGTGCTAGCTATCTATGGTATTCCAGCCTTAATACAATCATTGTGAGGAGAAATTACTTGAACTAGTATACAGTTGAAGAACTAAGCCTAAGAAGCATAGTAAGTTACCTAAGATTGTCAGTTTGGGATAAGTCAATTTTGTTCTAAGGCATTCATTCACGCAAAGTTTGTTTTTAAAACCTAAACCAGTATCTATCAAATTGTTTCAAAATGTTTCCACAATATTTTGTGTTTTGGTACATGTGTATGTACATTTTTTCAATGTCATACATATATTATTATTATTATTATTATTATTATTATTATTATGGTGTTACATCATACATACATACATCATTTGAAAATACATGGAATATTGGACTAAAATATTTAAATAGACATCCTAAACAGAAGACCTTACATTTCTTTGATACTGAAAGTTTCAGTAATTCTATGATGATGGAGATACATTATAAATAGGCTGAATATAGGTAATGTTTTCAACAGGATAGTACTGTTAGTTTTCACATTTCCCAGCCATCAATTTGGTCCTGTTTTTAATAAACCAGGATCGCTGTAACATGGGGCAAAAGAGACAGCAGAGTTGCCCTGGGCTCAGTTGGTTGAGGGGGCCCAAAAGTCCCATCCCGTGTTTGTCTCAAGGAAATATGGTCAGTCCAATGTAAAGTGTATCCAAAAACTTTTGGTCCATAGCCTATTTTTAGAGTGTCTCTCAGAATCCGGCTGGCATGTAGCATATTTCAGCAAATCCTGCATTGTGTCATGGCCTTTTGTTTCCTGAGTAGCATGTGTAGCTCTAAAATCTCATTGTCTTTAGACAACTCTTCCTTGTTGTTCTCACAAGTTCAAATGCGACTGAAGCCAATCTGAAGTGTATTCCTCTGCCATAGTATGTCCATTTTAAACAAGACTTCCTTAGGCTGATAAAAATTTCCTTCCAGGTCTAATCAATGAGAGGGCAAGAATTGGTGAGAAGGAACACTGTCTTTTTAAGAGTCCTTGATATCATGTCATAAAGGTAGTCCTTTCACCTCTAAGTAAAGATTATTCTACTTAATCATTTCTAATCAAATAAAGCCGCCCTATCACAGAGACTTTAAGCACCACATAAGGAGAGGACATCAGAAACAGATATTATTCATCTTAAGTGGAAAAATTAGGGTAAGTTTTTGGTGTTGGCAAGGTCTGCTTTCTGATTCTTTTCCTCCAATGACCTTGGCATTTAATGTGTTAATATTGGTTCAGATCTCCTCCTGGAGGACTTATTTGGAGGCCACGGGTTTTTCTCAAACGTTAATGAGGAAGATGACCAACCAGTACCTTCCTCTGAAAATAATAAAGCATATGATGCTTTTAAGTCAATAAACAACAAGGAGAGTAAACTTTTACTATTATTGTTAATACTGCTATTATTGTTGAGGCTAATGTTTTATCATCCACTAACCTACACACAAAAATGTTTAGGAGGATATCTGAAGTCTCACATTAAAAGTTAGTCTTTTGCATACATACATACATACATATACATACATACATATATACATACATACATATATACATACATACATACATACATACATACATACATAAATATATATATATATATATATGCTGGAAGAAAACATCATTCTTTGATCACTTGTCTCCAGATGGATAGATAGAACTTTAGCCTAAGCCTTGAGCTATTACGTCTGGAAGGTGTTATTTTTAAAAACATTGCTATCAACTCAAAAGAAAACACTCACTCTTATTTTTTCCTAAAAAATGTACATAAGACTAAGCCTATCCAAAGAACTCTGCAATCAGAAATGAATATGAGAGAAAATTTTAGACATTAGTGATTTTATCAATATTATCAATATTAATATAATCAACTAAGACATTTTAAAATAAAAATAAAGATATGGATGTATTTTAGCTTTGGTCAGTGCCATTAGAACTATAACCCTTTGTTATTAGTCATTTTACACAGAGAGAGGAGGAAAAAGTCAAGCAAAGCAAATGAATGTTTGATTTTCCTCTAGATGATGTAGTATAGTCTGCATGGGTAAGGCAAGCAAAATAGAGACTTACCTCAATCTCTGTGAAAAATGAAACATCACAATATGTCCCTCTGCCCTTCCAAGGCCAGGGTAAAGCTATAAAGAAGCACATCCTACTAGTGCTGTTTTTTGCCCCTCCTCAGTTAATTTGGAGAATATTTTAGTTTAACATTATTATGTAGGCTCTCACTGTTTTCAAAAATTGCATTAGGTCCATAAACTCATTCTAATTGGCAGATAAAATAATGATGTTTATGTTTACAGATCCTAATGCTTGTGAGAGTACAGACACCCATTTCCATTTATTTTGCTTTTCAACACATCATGCTGGTGACAGATGTTTCTGAACTGTTTCAATGTCCCTGTCCAAATATAAAATGCGCACTTAATGATCCCCATGTGTGTATATTTCTAGTTCTAGACATATCTTTATATGTCTACAAAAAAAAAATCTCCCCTTGGTAATTATATTTCTATTCAATATTAATGAATTATTGGCAGAGAAACATCTTTTATGTATACAGGCACACAGAAAAAAATCTGCTTTTGCACATGATGATTATAGATACATACTACTTATCATTGCTTCAACATAAATGTTCACAATATTTTCTATATTTGTCTTTTAAAAGTGTGAATTTCACATGCTTATTTTCAAGGCATATAGTCAAGGGATAATTTATTGTGAGAGTAAAAGAAATGCAGCTTAGTGTCAGCTCTGCTGTCTTTGAGTAATCTGCAAGCTACCCACTTTAATGGCTCTTCATAAATAATTCAGATTTTAATTATGCTGCCAGCCTCTGACCTGAAGAGAAATGAAGAAAGAAAAGTAAAAGAATGGACAAGGGAAAGCCTATCAGTTGAATCAAATTTTGCCTCCAGTGAATGACTTGATGTCTCAAAGCTCCACTTTCTTATTCAAGATGCACCTGCTTCCTCATCTATGATCTTTTAAACAAAATTAATATCATCCAATACACAACACTGGTGATGGAACCTTTTATTCTAAAAATAAAATAGGTGTACCCGCCCTTATTCAACATAAGCTTTCTATCACACAGATGTACTTATATATCAAAATACGTGCCCAGACTACAGCAGATTCTCCCAACTAGGTCTCTCCCCCTTTTCTAATTTCAGTCTCTATCTTCTCTCATGGAAGGTCAATGGGGTTCATGTTATTATCAGGCATGTTCATATCACTGCAGTGACACATCTGATCTCCATTATATTAAAAAAAGGGACACATAAGTCTCCTTCCAAACCCAGGTCTTATAAGTTATTGTTGGAGGGCCTGCAGCCAAATTAATGGCTGACTGAATAGACTTAGGAAAATCTAACTGCATCTGTTGTGCAGAAAGCTGGCCAAGGTAGATCTGACAGGCGATACATGGCTGAATGATCTCCTCCCACCTAAAAACATCTTTTAATTGCATCAGGTCTCTCAATACACAGTTGAGCATCTGCTCATTAGAACCAAAGCACTATTTCTCAAATTGGAATGCTAAATTTCATCATTTAATTTTTTTCTAAATATTGCCTTACAATTTTCCTAAAGCAATGCAAACTCAGTTATATTTGATCTAAGATCTCTGGGCCAAATATAACCCATGTGTATTAATAATTTATTCCTCCTTCTTGGGGTATCTGTATAGCTTTTATCCCTCAATTTAACAAAGAACACATTTGGATTTCATTATAGAAATCCCCAAGTCCCATTTGCAATAGATCTTTTTGGTTTATTTGGGGGACTCAGATAAATATATCAGAAGTTTATTTAACATGCTCTGGATTCTTTTTTCTTTTCTGAATATCTGCCCTTTACTTCAAGTTCTTGTGAGAGAATTCGAAAAATCTATTCGGTTCTACATAAAAGTATTATGTACCTGTCTCAAGAATATATTTATCTTACAACTATTATCTTATTTTTCAACCATTTTCCAAAAACAGTCTCTTTTTTCCATTTCTTATACATTAAACTTTGATTTTTCTGTCATTTTCCTCTTTATTTTCCTTCTCACTTATCCAAGATTTGATTCAGAGAAGCAAGAGGTAATAGAGAATTTAATAGCTGCATTTTTGATAGGCTAATTTTAATTACTCTAACTCTGTCTATATGATGATAAAATAGTCAGAGGGAAATATATTCTAGCTCATTAAATCATCTATGTGATCTGCAAGATGGCATAATTATGTGTGTGCATCTATACAACATTTCTTATAAAATTATACAGAGACAGCCTTATAGGAGTCATTCAATTACCTTTAAAAAAGCCACAAAAGCATTTCTACTGAATAAACCAATTTGGAAAATGAAGAGAAACTGTCTGGCCTTTAGATAATATGGCACATGTCCTTTTTTCTATTTGAAATTCAGGTTTTGATTTAAGATTTACAAGTGCAGTGCAAGGCGCAATGGTTATCAGTAGACAGACTCCTTCAGAGTTACCCGCTGTTAGAAGAGACTTGTGCTTCCACTGGCTGAAATAAATAGATGCTTCTCCAAATACTTTTAAGATCGAAAAACATTTTGTGAAAATGACTGAGTTTACAATTATCTATATGTAAAATAAATGGTTGTAGAAATAAAGCATAATGGTTGTAGAAATCAACTCAAATAGTATCTTAGGAAACCCAAATATAGCAGGTCAGTGCTTGAAAGCTTTTCATCACAATCTGTTGGTAGAATTGTCTTCAACAAATTCTTCACAAACATGTGCCTGACCTTTTGCCAGATAAACTCTAAAAACTTTATTACTCCAAAGACTGAATCCCAGAAGTATTTGATTTGTTCTGTCTCTACATTTCAGTCACATGACAAACTATTTCTGAAATACATTATCGTCTACCAAATGCATTAGCTGGAAATCCCAACAAATGTATCCAGAGTCTTTCAATTCAAAAAATGACAAATTAATTTAAATTCAAATAGATTCAAGGCAAATATCAAAAGCCCAAAAAGATCTTTTATAAAAATCTAACATTTACTTTTCATTAGAAAATACATTTCTGAAAAAAGGCTATACTGATCATTTTGATTTGCATTTCTCTAGGAAGAGTACAAGCATTTTCATATTTTACCTGCATTATGTGTGTGATGTCTTTTCTTAGATCTTTCCTTTTTTAAAAATTATTAATCTTTTGTTTATTGATCTATAGAAAAACTGAGTTCTTGATAGGTACTCAGAACATAGTTCTTAAGTGTTACAATTATTTATACCCCAACATCAATTAAAATTAAATCCAAATCGAGAGAAGAATTTGCAGTAGTATCTTTGCTAACAATTCATCCTAAGACAGTCCACTATATAATGTGATATTACCGTAAAATGTTATTGGGTATTTGTCTGTCTCTCATTAGCCCATAAACTGCTCAACTACAGCCACAAAACAGTATTTTTTTATAAACATCACCTCATATTTTTTCTTATATACAGTACCAATGATTATATAAATGAATTGAAGAAACTAAAGTTTTTACATCTAACCTCTTTAAATCTATTAAAGATAAAAGCTACTATTTGTATAACAAAAATCAAAGAATAAATAAGAATAGCTTACTAATTTTGGTGAATTAAGTCACTTAAATACATTTTACAGGCAGGGAAAAATTGATTTAGACATAATGTTTATTTTTAATATTTTTAAATGTTAGTTGAAATCTAAACAGGTTATGGCAAAATTAAAACTGACCAGGAGGGTATGTTGACATGTGTTTGAATAATGGGGAATCTGGATATATGGGGAACCTACACATACGGGTTTATATTAATTTGTAAGGTAAAGTTTCCCCAATAAATATTAATTTAAAACATAACAAAATTAATCAAAGGAAATACAGTGTTATAGCTGCACTAAAGTTAAAATCTTGTCTTTTAAAAAAGGCATTCCATGCTAAATGACTATGATTTAATATTGTAGATATCTCTATAAATACTCTGTGCTTTAACTGCAAAGTTCATAAAATATCATATATATATGATTAACTTTGAAAGTTTCTTTTACAAAATCAGATGAAATAACCAGTGAACCTCAAAGAGAGTAAACCTAAGACACACTATTTGGGGTTTAAAAATGCTTTGGTATTACCCTGGGAAAACTTAATTCTCCCCCTTGTTTATAGGGTTACACTCAGTCTTTCCCTACTGTGAATTTTTTCTGTGTGTCTCCTTTACTACTCACAAAGAACACTTAGGCTTCTGACACTCTAGTAACCAAATGTGTAAAGGTTTTTCTCCTTTCCAAGTTACTCTTTCCAACTGGGTGTCCCATAACTCAACTTAATTTTTACACAGTCTACCCCAGATAGCATTAGATTCAACATATTATGGACTCCATCCTACCTTGTTCCCACTCCCCACCACACCTTGTCAGATGCAGGTTGCAAGTCCATGTTGGCACCTGAAATTCTGGTGGATGGGCTACAGATTGAAGATCCCCTTCCTGGACTTCAGAGACCAAGTCTAGGTTATTTCATGTACTTCTGACTGACTGTAAATGAGAGGTATAGATACATTTTTAACTTGGGTTTGATTAATTTTCTAGGGCAGCTCGCAGAACTCAGGACACCTTTACTTACTGATCACCTGTAAAAGAATATACACTTAACAACAGCCCAGTGAAGACAAGGCCCAGGGAAGCCAGTGGGGAAAGGAAGTGAACTATCACACCGCACTCTCTCCAGGCTCCTGACAGCCCAGAACCTCCAGTGCTCACCAACCCAGATGCTCTTTGAACCCAGTCTTTTTGAAATTTTGTGAAGGTTTCATGACATAAACATAACTGGTTCCATAGTTAGTTTTCAGCAATTAATTAAACCTACAGCTCCTCTCTCGCTTATTTCAGGGGTTGGGCCTGAAAATTCTAATCTTCTAATAACAGACTCAGTTAATTCTTCTGACAATATGACCCTACCCACAGAGCAAAAGGTTACCTCATTAATAAACAAGACACCTTTTGTCTTTGTTGCTCATTGCTTTTTTGGAATAATCTTTCATTTAAATTTCAATTGTGCATTTAATTCAGGACTTACACATGATATTACAAATTTCCAGTGGGAGATGACAAAATATTGTTATACAGACTGAAAACCAGAAAATGGGCCTTTACAACGGAATTACATAGCAGTTACCATTATAATCAAGGGATAGCAATTAGCATCATCGATATTGGGAAAACCCAACATTTATGCTTTTTAATGCATATAATATCATCTATAATTCATTCTTGCTAAAATGCAAACCTAATATGATAAAACCTCCATGCTTAATATCAAATTTACTGGAGTTGTGAAAAATAAGAATACATAGAATAAAAAAGAATAATTAAACACACAATAAAATAATTTAAAAAATCTAGACTATAAGGGTACTCTAAGAAAATTTTCCTGTATTCTATGCAAAGCCAATACCACGCTATGCAAAGAGAATGAGTTTGGCTGTGTTCCCTTTTCTTCAACATCTGTATCCTTCTCTTCACGTTGGAAATTCCAAGGGTTTTCAGAAGCTTGTGCAAGAAATTTGATAAAGACCAAACTATATCTTATTATAAATCTCAAAATCCCTCACAATCATTCATTCTCCCTCCAAACATATATTGCCCACTCTTAATTCTCTTCCTCTATTATTAGTCAACCCAAACCAGAAATACCCAAAAAGAAAAGTTAATTATTAGAGTCATGGGACCAGGATTGGACAAAACGTTGAGAGACTAATTTGGCCACTTAGGACAAATATGTCTACCATATTAAAATGATGAAGAGCTAGGATGAACATTACAGTAAATGAAAATGGAAAAGTAACTTGAACGAGATCTGAGACAAAAATAAATAAAAAGAAGTGAAGTGGAGATAAGATTAAGAAGTGTTCTAAGAACACACTGACAATAAAACTCTCCAAAACAGTAAATCTGCAGAGCCTGCTAAATAGCTTAAGACAGGAAAATGATAAGAAGTAAAGGATGCTCAAGAAGCTTTAATCCAGAGCTCCTGATCTATAAGAGAGCATGGCAAGAGGAAATTGAAAAGACAGTGGTTCCTAGGGCCAGAATGAGGGCACAAGATGAAGTGACATGGAAAATTGCCAGGAAGAGTAAGTAGTTTGCAACAATAAGTGCATGCCCTTCTGTGCACTCATTCTTAGTCACAAAGGCCAGAGTCCACTTGATTTTCCAAACCAGAAACCTAAATATATTCTTTTCCCTTAATGCTCACATTCATCAACTCAGCATGGCCTACATAGTCTCCTCTTTCATCTCTCTCCTCCCCTCCCTTTATATGAGAACTGCTTCCCTTCAAGCTGTCTTCACTTTCCAGGATTTCTGCAGTAGCCTTCTACTGGTCTTCCTGCCTCTGATTTTTAAATCCTCTATCCCAGAGCAAACTAAAACTGCAAATGTGAATTTAAAATAACACTGATTTTATCCTCTGTCTCTAACGCCCTTCACAGCTTCCCTATGAAGATGGGGCTACCTTCACCAAACAACAGCAAGGAGAGTTTTATGCCTTCCATTCTCACAACCTGAAAAGTGGATACCATTTCCCCATTTCACAGGCAACTCCTGAAATTCGAATCTAGCTGTGTCCACTCTCAAGTGTAGAGGCTTCCCAGGGCACAGACTATACAAGTCCTTTTTTATTATATGGCCTCTAGCTAATTTTCTAGTCATATGTCACCATTTCCTTTTAGCATCTTAACTTTGCATTGTGCAACACCTAAAATTCTTTTAGTCTTTTCCTTCACCTCAGAAGTTTGAGAACTCTGTATGTGTCCAAGATTCTTAAGCATCTATTATACTTGTCTATTTGATACTTTCCTTACTGGACTGTAAATTCTTTAAGACAAAAACATTGTCTTTCAACTGTATATCTCTAACATGTAGCTCAATTTTTAGAACATAAGAGATACTTAGTAGTAAACCTCTTCTGAATAATTGAGTGGGACATAACAAATATCAGGAAGAAAGTGATAAAAAGAATCAGTCCCTTCATTATATTTTCCCTTCTCTCAAGTTAAAGAGACTTCTAAGATACAAAGATCAAACTAAACAGATACAATTACAATATTTTGCTATCTAGTTTCATATAGTTGTTCTGGTTTTCATATACGCAGCTTTATAGACCTATGATGTGGCTTCATATTTAATTAGATTCTTAAGCTGCTTCTGGTCAATTATTTATGACACTTTTTTTTTTTTTTAAGATTTTTTTCCACACAACTTCAATAGCTATTCTCCTGTCCCCAGACCTGATTCTTGGGTCCCCATATCCCGTTCTTGGGTTTGTTCTATGAACTGCTATATCATATATAAGTGGTTGCTGTAAAAAATTAGTATCACCACTTCTAAAGTAATTCAATTTCAGTTGCTCTATTTGCTGGCCCACAATGACCACTGTTAGTCATTTTTAAATTTTGATCTTTCTGTGAATTTAAACACAAATTTTATCATTCACCATTACTAAACTTGTTTTAGATACTTTTTAGGGTTCACTCATTACTTATTTCATTATGACCTCTGCTTAAACTCTTTAAATCACTTCAAACCCAACTATATCTTGTCCATAATCATTATTCCCCAATTAACTAAAACTAACTACAGATTCTCCAATTAATTACAAAACTCTACTATGTTGCATGTGAAAGTCAAAATTTCCTTAAGATTCTAGTTCCATATCCCTCTCTGCCACCCTACAAATATAGTGGGTATTCTTGCTTTAGTTAATTGAGGCAACATTGGTTTACAATACTGCATACATTACGTTTTTTAATGTACCGCCATACAACTTCTCATCTATACATACTACACCCTATCTGACACCAGAGGTCTAGTTTCTATCCACCATCATTCTACTGACCTCCTCTGCCCATTCTACTCCCAGTCCCCCTACCCCTCTGGCAACCTAAAAATCTAAGAATTTGTTTTTGTTTTGTTTCTTGTTTGCTCTGATTCTGTATCTTCAATATATGAGTGAAATCATACAGATTATGATAAGTGAAATAACTCAGAATAATAATTATAATTTAATAATCATATTTTAAACCACACACTACATTCTCTGCCCTATCTTTTTTATGTTAGTTGTCACTTAAATAAAGCTACATATCTATACCCATGATTTTCTTTAAATTGCTAATTCTCTAACTCCACTTTTTGTTAAACCATTAGAGCAAGAGAGTCTGCCCTTATCTCACATTCATCAAGATGATAAAGCCATTTCCTTCTCTAGAACCCAGCTTTCCTTTAAAAATTCCCTACTTCTCAAAATACTACTAGTCACCCATTCAATGTTAAAATGATGTGTCATTTTTTTCTTGTTTTCCCCCCCACTTGTAATAATTAAATTATCCTGGGACTTTCTCAAAATGTATTCCTAGTCTTCATCCCACAAAATACATTTATTCCATTTAAATTGAAATTTGTAATTATAATTTTATCTACCTGCACTATCTATAAATACACCCATTCAAAAGGGCCAAATTTCTCATATGCTTGCTAATTTTCAATTTGTTGATTTGGGTCCTCAGACTATCATAACAACCAACATACTAACAAAGCAATAACTAATATAGCATAGCTTTGAATCAGTGACATTCTCTCTTTTAAGTGCTGCAGCTACTTGGTGAATAAGATTATTTTATTGTCTTTATTTGAAAATTGGCAGATGGTTAGCTTTAGACAAAATAATTAACTAGAGACAAGGAGGAAAAAATAAAAGGCTGCAGAAGACAAACGGTTAGAATCACAAAGTAGCTAATTACAACATAAATTTATAGTAATTATTTTCCTCTTTCCTGAACGTATTTTAACTTATTTGAAACAAATTATATTTATAATTCTAGAGATGCTAAATTATCCCAAAGAGTATACCAAATTTATGTGTATACATATTTATAAAACTCATTTAAGCATAAATTCAAAATGATAAATGAGAAGTCTTGTCAGCATTTTCCCCTCAATATCATCTCTAGATGGCAGATCTGTTATAAAACACAAATATAATTTACAATGTCCACAATCACTGACATCTGAAACTGCTAGGTTATTCTTATGAAAGTATGACAAAGGGTCAAGCAAAGTAGAGAATATCACACCTATATTATCAACAATGGGTGGGGCACTCATAAGATCAAATATACTTCTCTCAAAAGATTACCAGAATGCAAGCTTTATGGTGGAGTATTTCTTTCTTTGCCCTTAGATCAGTGACTGATAAATACTAGGTACTCAATAAATAAATGTTAAATATGTATATTTATGAATGATTAAATAAAGAATAGCCAATTTATTTTTGTCCATGTATCATAAAAATGAAAATGGAAAACAAGTCAAATGTAATTTTATGCACTGTGACCTAAACTGTTCAGCAAAAAACTATACTGAATAAGGTACACTCTGGTAGTTTAGCAGTTAAATCTGCAGTCTCTAGTTGGGCCAGTCCATATACATCCCAAGGACCAGGGTTAGCAACTCAGGGCCAGGAGAAACAACTAAGATAAAAAACTAAATCAATAAATACTTCATCTTCCTCTTTCTTCCTGCCTGCCTGCCTACTCACCTTTATTCCTGTCTGTACTTTTCCTTAAAAAAAAAAATGCTGAATGAAAATCAGTGTCCTGCTCAAAAATCAATCTTACATATAAGCATTAAGTTTACTATGAAAAATATACACAGCTGCACAATGTACAGCTTTTTCCATCAAGAAGTCAGATCTCTGGTGCGGTCAGTTAAATCACAGTGTAAATTTACTACTTCAATTAAACATCAAAATTTACTTAGAATCACCGTTAAAAATCCTTGGCTCTGTCTTGCAGTTCCCTGAAAAGAATTAGAAAGAATACCACATTGAAGGATTTTCCAAGTAATTGAAATTTCAGTACCACTCCCCTTTTAGAATACTTTTTAACTTTAAATCCTCAGAGCAAGCATCCAGCAATATCTGCCCATTATTTAACACATTCTTTTTATTTCTATGATCTTCTCAAATAGACACCACAGCTGTTCACTCATAGTGAAGGCAGCACCCCCTATCAGGTTGTTCTCTGATTCTATCATTCCTGAAAGTAACTCTATCATTATCTCTGGAAAGGGCCTTTCTGCAAAGAGCCCATAGTTTGTGTATGCTTTCCGTACACTCTCCAGCATGACAAATACCATCTACTAGCTTACACTATCATTTCCATTGAAAACCTGTAATTACTTCC
Organism: Solenodon paradoxus; assembly: GCA_004363575.1. Taxonomy (NCBI): domain Eukaryota; kingdom Metazoa; phylum Chordata; class Mammalia; order Eulipotyphla; family Solenodontidae; genus Solenodon; species Solenodon paradoxus. The sequence goes on along the minus strand of RJWH01000762.1, from coordinate 135,366 downwards.
CACAAGCAACACTTCATCCTGCCAGGCTGATTGAATGCAGCACACACTAGAAGGCAAAGAGCAACAGTGCTCCAGCATCAAAGTGTGTCTCTTGTAAGCAACAGTGGAGCAGCATGTACACAGTAAGCACTAAATCACTGCTTTAGCTATTGTATTTGCAGCTTGACATCATTGAAAATCTTTAAAAAATGATTTTCTGTTGAAACATAATAGATTTTTAAAGAGCAAAGTGAGCAAACCAAAATGTGCTTTTGAATTGTCATTTATTAAAATATTCTACCGTAAAAGATATACCATTCAAGGGTCTCCACCCCATCACCTCACTCACATCTATACCATTCAAGTAACTTTTCAACTATTCCTGTTTCTTTACAGGAAAATCAATCAAACAAGAAGTTCTGCTTTATCATATTACTTAATTGAGTTGTGTCCTAGTCTACTTTGTCTGATTAGAATAATAAGATAAACGAGAAATGTCTAATTATTTTGACAGAAGTGTATTTAGAGACAGCACCAGCAAGAGATACATAATTCAGTTACCTAAACTTTATAAGGATGATCTGTCTTATTTTTTTCTCATTTCGGTCATAGAAGGATCTTTCTATGTTTGGAGAATTTCTCAAGATATGAATGATGTTGGGTAATAGTACCTGCATCCGAGTAGAGAAAATGAAAGTGATATTGCCTGTTTTTTTGCCCTGTATTTGGCCATCCACTTTGAACTGGCTATTCAAATTGACATGCTTAGGATGTTGAATAAGAAGCTAATGACACAAGCTAATGACAAACTATTCTTGCATGTAAAAGTAATAGCCAACTTTAGGGACAGCAACAGAAGCACTAGGTATCCAGGGCTGATTGTAACAACATTAAGACATAATCTCTGAGATCAGATGTAGGGGTTAAGTGTGTCCTCACACTGACTCTAACATGCAATTCTGAATTTAGTTCTTCTATGAATTACACAATGTATTCTTTCAATAAAAATATTTGCTGTTTGAATCAGTCTCTGTAATTGGATATTGTAAACTCTTATTAAGACAACTTCTAAGTAGTGGGTACTTTGATAAGTTATACAGAGACATATTTTTTTCTTTTTTCGTGCGTTAACTCATATTTGACTACTAAGCTGGTTCAAAGTGCTAGTACCAGAGAGTCGACAGTTTTGTTGGACTGAGATTTTACATTTATCTGTATAGCAGTGTTGGTACATCTGCATCTGAAATTTTAATTGTACTTTTATTTATATTTTATCCTATACAACAACTATAGATTGGAAATGTAAAATCACTGATACTAAAGAGAGAAGCATAAATATGACTACATCAAAACAGTTGGGCAATGATAGAAGTTTAGCCTAACAAAAGTGACCAATCTCTAACCTCAACTAGAAATGCATTTATAAAAAGATTGTGGACAAATAGGTTGAGAATATGTTAAGAAATAATTTAAAAGGCATGATTGAATGAAACTTTTCATAAATTTTAGCTCTTTGATCACAAGATTACTCTCTCCCTTAACATGTATGTTAACTGTTGTGTAGACTACATTTAGTAATATAGCATATACAAGAACACACTGCCTGTACATGTCAACCTCTTATTAGTAAAAATTATACTATAGATGCAAAAATTCTCACTAGAATTCTCACAAACAGAATTCAATGGCATATAAAAAAAATACACTATAATCAAGTGAGATTCATTCCAGGGATAAAATGAAGTTTCAACATATGCAAATCAATCGAAAATCAAAAATCCTATGATCATATCAATAGACAGAAAAAAATATTTTGACAAGGTTTAATATCCATTTATGATTAAAAAAAAAAAACCCTCGCCACAATAGAAATAGAAGGAACATACCTAAACATAATAAAAGCATTACAGAACAAACCACAGTCAACATAATGCTCAATGCTGAAAACCTGAAAGCATTTTCCCTAAGATCTAGAACAAGAAAAAGGTGCCCTCTCTCATCACTATCATTCAGCATAGTCCTGGAAATCTTGACCAGAGCAATAAGGCAAGAAATACATACTAAAGGGATACAAATAAGAAATGAAGTAAAACTATCAATATGTACAGATGACATGATACTATACCTGGAAAATCCTAAAGAGTCTACCAAAAACTATGGGAACAATAAATGAGTATAGCAAAATGTCAGGATTATAAAATCGACATCAAAAATCAATAGTATTCCTTTAAAGAATGAAGTGGAGGAAACAGAAATTAAGACATTTCATTTTCAAGAGCACATAAAAAGATCAAATACCTGAGAATAAACGTAAAAAGGTTGAAAGACCTCTATAATGAAAACTTTAACATTTTAACAAAAGAAACTGAAGACACAAAGAGATAGAAGAAAATTCCATGCTCATGGATTAGAAGAATTAATGAAATCAAAATGGCAATCCTATCCAAAGAATACACAGATTTTATATAATTTCCATCAAAATTCCAGAGACATTTTTTTCAAGGAAATTAATTGAAAAATACTGAAATTTGTTTACGATCACAAAAGACTTTGAATAGTCAAAGCCACCCTGAGGGGGAAAAAAAGAACAATAGAGGAATCATACTTCCTGATGTGAAAGTTACACTATAAAGAAATCATCATCAAAGTAGTATGGCACAAGAAAAAAAATACTTATACAAATCAGTGGAATGAAATGAGTTTCCAGAAATAAAGTCACAGAAATATGGAGAGCTAATCTTTAATAAAAACGTCAAGAGCATGCAATGGAAAAAGGAAACTTTACTCAATAAATGGTGTTGGGAAAACTTGACAGACATTTGCAAAAAAAAAAAAACAAGGAAACTAGATTATTCATTAGCACCATATACGAAAGTTAACTCAAAAGGAATCAAAGATCTGGACATAAGACCCAAAACCATAAAACACTTAGAAGAATATGTGAGGAAAATGCTCCATGACCTCAACCTCAAAGAGATCTTTGGGGAAAGAAAAGCTAGCAGAAGTAACCAAAGTAAAAGGAAATAAATGGCACTACATCAAACTAAAAAGTTTCTTCAGAGTGAAAGAAACCACCACTAAAAAAATAAAGGCAACTCACCAAATTAGAGAAAATATTTTAATATATATGAGAGAAGAGTTTAATATACAAAGAGCTCATATATCTCAACAAAAGAAGCAAACGACCCACTCAGAAATCGGACAGAAAACTGAACAGTTATTCAAAGAAGACACACAGATGGTCCACAAACACCTGAAAAATTGTTCTAATCACTCATAATCAGAGAATTGCAAACAGAAACACAACAAGATACTAAATCGTACCACTGAGAATGGACTATACCCAAAAGTCTAGAAATAACAACTGTTGGCGGGGGTGTGGAGAAAAAGAAGTCTCCTTCAATGTTGGTGGGAATGTAAATTAGTCAACCTCTCTGAAAAACAGTATGAAGACTCAAAAAAATAAAGATGGATCTACCATTTGGTCCAGCAATCCCACTCTTGGGCATATACCCAGAGACTGCAAAATCCCTAACCAGGAAAAATACATTCATAGCAGCAAAGTTCATTGCAACCAAGACATGGAAACAACCTAAATGCCCATCAACAGAATACAGGATAAAGAAGCTGTGGTCTATATACTCAGTAGAATTCTGTGCAATGACTAAAACAAAATGAAATTATGCCCTTTGAAAAAATCTGGATGGAACTGGAGGTGATCTTGCTAAGCAAAGTTAAGTCAGAAATAAAATGGTAAGTACAAGATGATTTCATTTATGTGTGGAATGTAATGAAACAAAATAAAGAAACAGATAAACCCCTTCAAAAACCCACTGGGCACTAGATAATGGCTGCCAGAAGGGTGGGAGGGAGGAAAAGAAGGAAAGAGAAAATAAGGTGGTGATAAAAGACACAAGAAGTCTGGTGCTGAGTGCAGTGTGTAATACACAAACTGAAAAGTTCAATATCTTAAAAATAAGCATGACTTTGTAAACAAAAGAAATAACAAATTATCACATTAAAAATAAAAATATATATACAACAGTTAGAAGGCAATTTAATTATTTTTTGAAACATCACTGATGGACCTAATATTGCCATCAACAAACTCATCAGCATCTCCCTGACAAAAAGACATTTCCATCTTTGGATGAAACTGAATAAATTCAAACAATGAAACTGGTAAAATTTGATAAAAATTCATGAATCCTCTCCTTATTTCTTTGGCATAATCGCTATAACAATTTAAATAAAAATTAATGATAAACTACAAGATTGCAATTTAATACCTACATTTAAACTTTTATTAGTCTGACATAACTAGGACAAATAAAATTTATATTAACAAGGGCAATTTAAGAGAATATGGGGCATAGATTAGACTTGAAAGGCAAACCTATGTAAGGCTCTACTTAATCAACAGATGCTTAAATGTAAGTATCAATAGAAAGTATGAGTTATTGACCAATAGTTTTAAAAGTTTCTGAGATACTAGGCAAATCGATCCAACTTTTTTTTCTTTCTGCCCCACTTCTCAGTCCCTTTTAAAGCCTCCCATAAAGCACCCTTATCTAACCCTTCCCAGCATTTGTACTCAGGGAAGTTCTGCAGAAAAATCAACTCCAAGATTTTCCTCACTGAATTTTCATGAAAAGTACATTATATTTAGTGACCAATTACAGAATCTCAGAATTTAGATACAAAACAGAATATTCTTATTAAGTTTATTGATCTAGGTTTACCTGTTCCAGGGAGTATCTGCATTTTCAAAGAGGAGTTTATATGGAACTGAGCGTATTCTAGAAAAACATGAGCATAGGGTCCTTTCTTCTCTTTTTTATTTCAATCTACCCATTCCCAACAGCATCACAGATTGCCAACAAAACAGCCACATTTGAAAAGTTGCCAATCCAACCATTAAGAAAATACATATTTTGCTGTTTAATAGGTCATACATATAATCAGATCATCAAAGAACAAGTCTCTATTTCTTAGAAATAAAAATAACTAGCCAATGTTCACTCTAAGGACTTCCCCGATGAGTAAATATTAATGCTTCTACCTCTGAGAAACCACCCACAGATAAAAAATTCTCCTACAGGTTTTATTCGTATTTGTATGCAGAAAAATCTGTTTGAGAACGAATCTAAACAAACTGCTTAAATAATTTCCAAACTACTCTGTTCATCTACTTTGCCATAGGTGGTTGTCTCCTGAGGCCACAGGATACGCATAACTACTCTTCTTTAATAGTTTTCTTTTAACAATCATCTACTGTTAACATCTGAATAAAAACTATGCTTCTCTGAATAATTAAATTTATATTAGATGTCCTTGCAGTTTTATAGTTATACATATTTTAATAAATAAATTCTTACTAGGTTATGACAAGACTAATCTTGTTCCAGGTAATTTTAATGCAATCTGATCTGTTTATAGATTCAAAGATTTAAGGTTAATTATAGATAGGTATCTATAATATCGCAAATGAACCTATAATAACCTAGCCATTTTTTATGTCTTCTTTCTAAGAAATGAGAAAAACAAACAAAAACTGGCATTCACTTATTTACAAGAAAGTAAATAAATCTTATAAATCAGAAAAAGATAGCAATTTAAAATATTTTGGTCTCAAATTACAAGTAATATAATTAATCTTGAATTACAATTAAAAATAAAAGCTACTTGTAATATTTTTATTATTAGCTTTGACTAATTTCTACTTCAAGGCATCATACAAAGTGTCAAAATGTTCATATGTGTGTGTGTGTGTGTACATACTTGTATAAATAATACACTACAGGAAAGAAAGTTTTTACTCATCAAATTACTAAAAATTATCATTTTCAGAATTCCATGTGAGTAATTGTTCAGTTTCCTCAAACGATACGAATGATACACAAAGTAAAGGGACAGCTCATTTTTGAAGAGACAGTCACAAAGTCCACAACATAAGACAATGCAGGGACATAACTGTTTCACATAATTAACTACCTAATAATTGTCATCCCTTAGAAAGAGAGTATTCTCAATTATATTGACTTTTCTATAAAGTCACATTATCCCTAAAAGTGTTCCATCGCTTAAAGTATTAAAAAATTATGACATGTTTTTTTTTGTTTTATTTGCACAAATATTTCTACAAAGAAAGGAGGCATAATTTAAAAGACCATAAGAATATGATGTGTATAAAAGAGGTACTATTTTATATACACTTCAAGCAACATGACTACAAATGTAAGATGTCAAATATATAATTAGCTACTTTAATAGAATGGTTATATAATTTATAAATTCACTACATTTATTTAAAACTCCACAATTACATTTAAAAATGGCATTTCCCCCATGTGTAAACTATACCTCCTCAAATAACTGATTGATATTTACTTTTATGAGAGAAATCTCTAAAATCTTTCATATTATGAGTATCAAGAAAACGGAGCAAGTAAATTCAATATACCAAAATTAAATCTAACTGTTGTTGCAATTATATTTAGAACCACTGAATAATCTAGGGAAATCTGAGGATAACTAAACCAAAAAGGAATAGAATGCTCTCTCAAGTTCCAAAGATTAATCTATGTAAGTGTTGAAATTGATGCATCCTGACCCATCAGCTAACCTCTGTGATACAGGTAAGAGTTGGTAAGCAGAGATTTATGAAGAACATTCATAAATACAGAAGAAAGGCATATTAGACACCCTCAGTATACACAGTCCAAGCGATAATCCCATTTTTCACATTTACATTTAATCTCCATACTGTCCAAAGATCATAATTCCATTTTACTAAAGCATAAATGCAATTGTAAAATGGTACCTCAAAGACAATAATCTGTAGATATTCAAATCAATGAAATGATTTTTAAAGTGAGAACACATCTTAAGTTATTTCTGATTTTCCTTTAGTTCAAATCTATTGTGTGTGTGATTGAAGAAACAACTACATACACCGTACACTCTCCTACAGCATCATAAATTTAAACAGTGCATTTCCTGCAATATAAGAATCATATTGAGTGAAATTATCAATATCATAGTAATGTTGACTTTCTGCTCTTGTACCATGAGAATTTTTCAAGCATCTGTAACCTTATTACAGAGCTTAACTTAAACATCTAACTCAAGAGATAAGTGTTTGTCTCTCACATTTCTCACAAACTATTGCAGATACTTGCTGCTACAATTAGGATTTGACTATATTAGACCTTCCCTGAAGAATAACAACACTACTGCTATAATACCTACTAGTAGTTAGTATAGTACCTACTAGTAGAATACCTACTGCTATAAAAAATGAAGTTAAAAAAACTCGTTTCAGCATGTAAAAAAAATGTATGTCAATATTTTCAGTCTGGACTCCAGAATCAACCTGACCCTCCACAAATTACTTAATGCTTTATGATAGACTTTCAAAGCTATGTTCCCAAAGTTTCCTTCTAATAGTAGGAGAGGAACATTCAATGTTTATTTTATATCCACTACCATAAATTACTATATAGGGATGGGTAAATAGAAAAGTTAAGCCAGGAAGGATTTGATATCTAAACAATTTATAACTTTCTAAAAGTTTAAAATATGCAAAAGGAAAGAATAAGCATTTATTCAAGTACTAAAATACACAATAAAATGTCATAAATGATGACAGACACAATAAGAAATTGGATCTGCAGATTAAAACATTAACAGAGACTTTGAAAAGTGAACAATAGCTATTAACATGGGAAACGAGATTACAAGAATTGGGAGTCAAAATGGTATATTTTTGAGGAGACATGACAATGAAAAGAATCTTGTAAAACTATATAACATCAACATAAAGGAAATCCTTTTTAAGTAGTTATACATGGACTTTCAGATATTAAATTGTGCAATATAGGAAAAAAATAAATATACTTTACTAGTACAATAATGCACAAATAGATTAATGGAAGAGAAGTGAAGATCAAGTAACAAAGATGCTATTTCTAATTAGCAGGATAGTCTAATAAATGGAGATGTAATCCTGGAATCCTCAGTTAACTATCTGGAAAAGAAAAGAAATATGATGGTGTCCCTTTCATCACATGTGCTAAAACCCATTCAAATTTATCGAAAGGTTAAATGTGAGGAAAAAAAATGTTACATTAAAGAACATTAATTTAGAGGAAAGGAAGTGGTTCTTTTGAGGCTAGAGACAGTCTAAGTAAAATAACAAACAGAAACTATAAAGAAAAAGACTGATAATTTTAACTACACAGATTAAAAAGGGAAAAAGAATGATAAGCCGGAGTAAATGGGAACATCATACCTGACTGTCCATAACTCTTCAAAGATGGGAGCCATTGAAGTTAATATAGGTGCCATACACTCAGGCTTATCAAAAACAACACTGAGCCAATGCATGAAATCACAATATAGGAAACTGCACAGAAATTACTAACAACAAAATAAACTCATGAAATAAAATTTAGCAAAGATATAAATAGAAAATTTACTAAAACATCATGAAATGAGAAGCAAAAAAACACAATTATTCAATTACACTGATCAGCAAAAAAAAATGCATACAAAAATCATTTTTAACTAAAAATCTGTACATTTTTGAAAAAATTTATACACAATTTGAGTTATAGCTTGGGAAAGTAGATACTTAGAAATAAGTCTAAGCAAGTGTGTTAGAGGTCTGTCTAGTGACATACGTCAAAGTATAAAATATTTAATTAGACCAGTAATTTTATTTACTGAATGTAGGCATTTAAAATATTCTAGAAAAATATTGAAATTAAAACTTTTATTTCACTAAGAATATAAAGTTTTATCTTCAATATATTGAGTGCATTTTATAACAATACAAGAATGTCAAACTATAAAAATCATTTTTCATCATCTGACAATATAGTGATCTTACATATTCAAAAAAATTCCAAATTCTCACCATAAAACTATTTGTAAGTGAAAAAAACAAACAGTATATATAATATGGCATAAAATTCAACCAAATATGTGTGAATTCTCTCTTCCAAACCCCCCCCACCATCTATCCTCTAATAGCTCTAATTCTAACTCTCACTTTCTCTTTACCTCTCACTTTTACTCTCCCACACATATTCTCCCTCATTCCCCTTTTCCAGTAGTATGCATAATGATATGTAATAACTGGAAGGAATATACCAAGACATCAATAATGGTGGGAGAATTAGAGCTTACTTTCTATCTTTCCTTTACAGTTTCCATAAGCTTTATAGAAGTGAAAAATACGATTTACAAGTGAGCTAAATAAGGATAAAGATGCTTAGAACTAAAAGAAGAGGAAGGTGAGACAGTAGCTTTTATTACTCAACAGTTGAGGCAAAGCATCTTCATTTGTTCAGGTTATACGATTAGGGGGAAAAGTTCATGTAAGAGGGAAAAGACATACATGTAAGAAACTTTGCAGGAAGCGCTCAGAGAACCTGGATACTCTACAATCTCTATAGCTCTGATTACAGAAATAATCCAAGGTATTTAAAGTAGGCACTTGGAGAACTCGGAGTTAATCTAAATTTTTAAATAATACCCAAATTTTCCTGATCATATGGGCTTTGTCTCATAAATGTTGCTGCCAAGTTTAAAATTTGGGGGTTTTCCAGTCTCCGTGTCCTTAGATACGGTAAAACAGTAAAAAGAACATCACCCATGAAGATTGGAGAAAAGTTAATATCCATCACATTATTTATATCACAGCGTTTATCTTGGCAAGAGTCCTACGATTTTATTAACCTATTAAACTTGTTCAGAGTCTGGGTATGGGTATGTATAAATATTAACCCTATTAGTATCATGAATGAATGACTGAAAATTAGCTTTATACCAATAGGTTTCATCCTGTGCAATGTTTGGGTCAGCCTGGAAACAGGGCTGAGAGATGTTACCAGGAAAAGGTACAAGACTGATTATCATGATGGCCATGAGTTAAAAGGGAGTAATGGCATTACCTGTGCTAGCCATTAGGAAAAAGTATTTTAGAACTTTCATTGATACAAAAGCCACTGGAGTGTGTTCAGGTATTTGCTATTTCCCCCTTTTATAAGGTTTGATAGAGTAGATGAACTGCTTGGGTAGCCTTCGTAACATACAGTCCTTTGTTCAAATGATGCTTAGAAGTTTCACGTACTAGTCTGCTATAGATGAATCAAAGATGCTCAATGTATATTGGCCCCTAGGTTGTTTATTTCTTCTTAGCAGGATAATTTCTGTTAGTTTAAAAGTTTGTCAACATCAAACTAAAACTTTAACATATCTAATTGTTTTAAAAATAGCCCAAACAGATGTTTAGCCACTTAAGGCCTCCTTCCTTTAAATATGCTTCAAAATCCTACCACACATCCACTAGCAATAGATAAGTTCTGGGTCGGGAAGACCCCAAGCCATTGCTGCCATTCAGAGCCCTTGCTTTCCTTTCCTTCTGGAAGGTCACCTCGGCAGCATAAGTTTTTAGAAGGCCACATGTGAGAGATTTGCCCTCATGTAACCATGTCCTAACGCTGCTCAGTAGAGCTTGCTGTGATTTACTGCCTCTCACAAATATATATTTTTTCCTTGGTGAGACCCCCTAATCTTTCAAACCCCCTATGCAGCCCAACCCTGACTAATCTTAAGAGCCCAGGAGGATATGTTGCACAGATTACAGAGTGTCATGGTATATAGTAGGTACTCTTGAATTATTTTCTTATTTACTTTAACCTCTACGGTATTTCACAATTTTTTTTTTAACTCTAGTTCTTTGATGAGTCAAGTAACTTATTAGCTGGTAGGCAGGAGGTAAAAAGAAGGTCTCAGGGACAGGACAATATAGATATATTATGATGGCTTTGATTTCAAGAACATTGTCTGGATCCATTGTTGTAAATGCACCATATAACATTTTGTCCAAATGGAATCCTTTGGAGAGAAAAACTGAGTGGTACATAAAAATGCATGAGATGACAGATAAAACCAGGACTGGCCCAGGGTCAGGGACTGAAACCCACAGGAGTTGCTATGAAGTGTCTCTCCTAATTGAAGATGGTATATTTGATAAAAATACAATTAGGAATATATATTTGAAATGACTATCAGTTCTATTATTTGCATCTCGGAGATGAAAAAGAGTCCATTCCACTTGACTACTCCTAGATGAGAACATTTTCTCTAGCTATCCAGTAGCAGTATTTGCTGCTTCCCTTTTCCCTTGTTTTTCATTCCTTCTCTCCTCTGCTCTCCATGCCTCCTTTTACCATACCCTTGCTTCTCCTGTTTCTCCTCCTCTCCCATGTTTACCTATTATATAGCAATATTGTGTCTATCAAGAGATTTCATGGGTCTTACTTGTCATCCGGTAGCTCTGGTCATCGGAGGGCAACATGAAGTTATTTCTGAGCAACTGAGACTTTTGTAGAGCAGGGTAAGTGGCAATTCCCAGAAATCTCTACCCTCGGCCTCATCTCTGTCCTGTTTGCTATTCCTCTGCTCCCATTATTCTGGTACTCCTCCTATTCCTGTCTTCTTCTGACACTTCTGAAAAAGAAGTGGATCCCTTTTTTAAAGGAAAGGTGCAGGCAGGAATGACAGCAAGTGAGCAGACAGGCAGGAATTAAAAGGAACAAATACTTGGTCTTATTTTCACTTCGCTGTTCACAATGGTTGTCCCCACAACCCCAACCAGGACTCAAACTCAGGGATATGTTGTCTGTGTTTCTTCAGAGGTGATTGACTTAACCATTAACTCCAACAGGGCACACCAAGAAGTAGACTTATAGTTATTCAATAGAAATTCCGAAACCCAAGTATTTACACATGCACAGTCTACCAAAAAAATTTTAAACTCATTCTATGGTCACAAATAAGGTTGTTCTAGTATTTTAAAGAATAGCAAGCATTCTACAGAGTTCCAGAATCTAAGTAAAATATGAAGTTCCAGAAACATTCCAATTGTGTTTTCTCAGTCTTTAACTTTCTAACTTAGCTTTTTCCCTAAATTTTTCTACTTTCATATTCTGAGTCACTGACCGAAGTAGCACAGCCTGGTCAGGAAAGGCAAAGTAGATCATGTCTCAATACCTCATCTAGCCTTAAAAAGCTTTAGTTTATTCTGATAAGAGAGGGAAAGAAAGCAAAAGGGGGAAAATGTAATAAAAAAATTTTCCCCAATAGGTTTTTACTTCTATAGTTACTTATTCTCCTTGGCTATTTATGTGTGGGTTTTTCTTTTCTGTCCATTTATAAAGATGAAATGAACACCATGGTTGCTCAGAATATATTTGACTTATCTATAGGTTTCTAAAGCACAGCAGGTCCTTGGCAAGGAAAAGGCAGGAAGGTGATCTCTGCATCCTGTACCACACAGCAGCCACTTAACTGATTTAAGAATAATTTCTTTTTATCATCATCTTCTAATTTACAGTTAATTTGCTATTTATAACCACTGGGCTTTAAACACACCTTTTAAATAACATCTTCAACACAGAGCAATGACAATTAGTACCAGTATATTTTCTTTTCTTTTTTTATGGCTATCCAGAAAGCAGCATGACAACCAAATGTTTAGTTACTGATATACAAATCACTTAGTACATGGTAAATCCTGCCTGGACATCTTATTTCTCTTGCTGCACACTGGTGAGTCCCTTCTCTATTTCTAAAAGACAGTTCTTTACTAATTTAAATTATACTTAGGCAAGGTTGGTATTAAGGTCAGTGTCTCAAGAATGGATATTATATTTGGTTGAGATATTCTGGAGAAATAATGATATTGAGTTCTATTACATCTCCTCCGCATCAGATCCCATTCACACTTGGGTTTGTTGTCATTTTCTTTCTCACACATAACATTTATCCTACATGCTTCACTGCACTGTCTTTTCAGGGCGGTGGGGTGAGGGGGACCAGCAGTGGAGAAAGGAAATGAAAATCAAATTCAGAACTCCCAAGAGAGCTGACCCAAATTCTCCAATGATATAACATTAAAATGCACTTTTTACTTTCATATCTGGGATATCACGAGATGATTCCTTAATGATTCAAATGTCATGCATTTTGGCAAGCCATACTTGACAAGTCTTTTAAAAAATAATGCAGGCAATTAAAATAATGAGAAAGCAAACTCTGGGCTATTTAATGACATAAATATAAAAGGGTACAGCTCTGAAAGTCACAGAGACTAAGAACAGAACCTCTTTATATTCCTGCTTTCACCTGGGTTACAGTGTTTCACGCAGTGAGGCTTTTCTCGGCTCTATGTGGAGCAGAGCACTGGATGCTGGGCACTCGCTCTTGCTGTCTACTGCAGACAACGTTAGGAATGCTTGAGATACAAACTTCCCAAGTATTTTAATGTTTCAAGTGCCATAGAGCAAACATTCCTGCAGTTGTCTTTTTGACATTTATTCCAGTATTAGAACATTTTTGTTATTCAGTATTTCTTAAAAAAAAAAATAAATAAATAAATTTCTGGTTCCTTTTTGTCCCACCTCTGTTCTCAAAAATTATACTATGACTGATTTGAAGGAAACAGAAAGGAGGCAGAGTGTTAGGGGGGTTAAGGAGACTGGAGACGGGGTAGGGGGTTATGATAGAAGAACACTCTTATCAAAAATCAGCTTATTTGGCTTCCCTAACACACAGTCACACACACCTTCACTTGAATGCTTAGTTTCTTTATTAAGTCTTTGAATTGATATTATTTTGTTAATAGTCTAGGCAGATTAAAAAATATCCCTACTTAAATATCTGTAGCTCACAAATACAAACTTGTCTCTTACAGACACTATTTTAATATTCTGATCCTATAAGGAATCTGATGCTAATTGAGCAGGTTTTCTTCCAGTATTAATTTTAATTATTTAGAGCAGCATGAAGCTCTCCGTAATTTCCCACCTGACTACTGGGACCCAAAAGAACAGCTGCCTATGGTTTTATGCTCCCATGAACACACTCGATATCAGAGAGTCAATAAGTTTAGGCATGAATTCTCTGTGTGTTCCATTGAAGTTATGAAAATGAACCCTTTCAGAGGAGTTCAGAGGGAACCTGCAACTGAGAATGTTGTCCAAGCCACTGTGCAAAGTATTATGACAGTCATAGATCTCAAAGGAGCTGCAGGAAGAGCGGCTCCCTGCTGAAATGAACACAGCCCATAGTTAAATAATAAATCAGAGTCATGTAGCCAGCCAGCAATAGTCACTACCTATCAGAAAGGCACCATGACCACATAGTGCAAATATTTAGTTCCACACAGTTGTATATCTTGATAGGATCCAACTGAAGTAGTTATTCATTTGTCCTTTAAAAAGAAGACGGATGCTATTTGTTTATGATAAACTGAGAGTTGAAATGATATTGTTTAAATTTATCCAGTACAAACAAGTGTAATGAAACCTAGTTATATAGTCCCATATTTAAATATACTGCCTAGGATGACAGTAAGAATCAAGTGTCCAACATATACATAATTTAGCACAAATATCTTTGACACCTCATATTTTTTTCCCTTCCTTTGCAAAAGAACAAAAGGCTTCCTGTGCAAACACAAAGTATTATATTTGCTCTCAGATATGCCAATTCAGGATACAATGAACCAGATGAATTATTCATTTGGAAGTTACAATTGGTTGTGGTTAAAAATGTGCAGAATAAAAAGGTAAGTGACAAAAAAAGAAAAGAAGAGAAATGGAAACAGAAAAGAAAACTCACCTTTTTCCAAGGAATATAGCCAGTCATACAATTAATTTCTAACTATGAACTCTAATAAACAAAAGATCTTCAATTTAAAAAATTAAGCATTACTCTCAGTGAAAGACAGATGTCTTTATTTCTAAAAAAGCACAAATATTATTATCAGAGAAATATCATCTCAGTAGATATGGAAGGAAAGAAACATTTTCTTTAACCTAAAATAGCTGAAATCTAGTTCACTAACATTGAATTTCTCTTAACAAATACTTGGCCAAATATTGGCTCTGAAACCCTAGCCATCTCTATGAACATGTTAATATTTATAGCTTTTATACTAACATAACTTAAAAGGTAAGGACTAGTCTTTCTAATCTTTATTATCCTAGTAACTAATCTAGTACTCTCAGGCATATATCAATGATCAAAGAAATATCGTTGAGTAAACAGTTTACCAATCGCACCAGGAAGAGTTACATAATGTCATCCCCAAGACAATTATCTTCCACTGAAAATATTTCATATTTCTCCTTTTATTTTCCACTAAAAGTAGACCTTGCATCACTGTTGTGGTTTCTGAAGTTTTAACCAGGAATAAAGTAAGTAAGAATAAATTAAAGACGAAAGAGACTAGAAGTTGGAGTATCATTTCAGAAGTTATCACTATATTCCAGGTTAAAGTCAGTGACTGCCTAAGTTAAGGCAATGGTTGTGAAAGGAAGGCAAAGGACAGAGGTCAGCAAAACACAGGAGCAAACAAAAGAATACCTTAAATATTCACAGGACCAGGCATAGAAGTAATAAATTGTTGCTTTTTCAATCTTATAAATGCAAAAATACAGAAATCCAGAAGAAAACAGACCTTCCGGTAGTATTCTACTTGGTAAGAATAGCTATAAACACAGAAAAGATAGGAAAGTCGAAACTAGATTGGAAGAAAACAAAAATTTATAGAAGCAATACAAACACTGTATTATTACAACTATGATCTGTATATAATAGATTCATCCCAATAGTGTAGATGATTAATTTAAAAGTCAATTAGTATTACATGTTTTATAAAGAAGAGACTTCATATTTTTCAATTCTGCTGCACATCTTTTCCCATATCCAGTTGATCTCCATAACTAACCATTTTCAAACATATTATCTTTCTTTTGTTATATAGCTCCAATTTTTAAATATAGCATGCTAAATCTATTATATACTATTTTTATGAATATTATCCATAACCGATTGCATATGTAATCTACTTTGAAAATTGCCATTCCTTGGAATTTTGAAAGCATTTCCTATGGTCTTTAACTTTCAGTGGTTTCTATCAAACATCTACTGCCTTTTTGATTATTAGTTCAAGGTAGAGTACTTTGATAGTCCCTCTGGAGTTCTAATAGCATCTTTTTAATATCCTCAAACTTCCTGCCAATGTATTTTCTTTCTTGTACTTCATATTCCTATCAATCTGGGTTTCATGTCCTTTAGCTTGGAGACATTACACATATATTAAAAATGCAAATATATAGTTATAGGAATACAGAATATACATTCATGACAAATACATAATAAAAAGTACATATATAAGCATTTTCATGTTATTTCTTCCCATCCATATTTTTCCTCTTTTGAGCTCTTATTTGGGATCTCCTAGCCTGGTTGTCTAATTTTCTAAGATTTTGTATTCTATATCTTTGTCGATTTTTTTCTAGGAAAGTGCCCTCAACTTTATTTCCTTTTATTTTTCACATCAATATTACATATTCTCTGAATATTTATTTTATATAGTGCTTTGATTATAGTTCATAAATGTGAGTTTTTATCTAAAGTTTTCAAATTTTTCTTCAGCTTCCTGCACTGAACCCTGTTGCCACTGCATCTGCTCTTGCTTTTTTTTTTTTAATACTAGTTGTCATTTGACCTGCTTATCATATCCAAAGCTTTCTTCAAAAAACTATATATACATATATGTGCGTATATTTGTGTGTGTGTGTGTGTGTGTGTGTGTGTATATATCTGTAATTAAGACTAAGGCAGTGAAAGTTCATTGAAAGTTATCTGTGGATGAACACATTTACTGAAATGGGTGTTAACATAAAATCAATAGGTGACCTAGCCATTTTGTTAGTGATTTCCAAAATATCTTTCTGTAGATTTAATTTCTTGAGCATATTAAATGTAGAATAATCTCCAAACTCCTTTCATTTGTGGGATTCAGAGGGAAGGAAGGACTCTGGGAATCTCACAGATGAAGGTATAGACTTTATTTAACTCTAAAATGATTTCCCTCTATTAGAATGATTATTTCTTTTAAAATCATGACACTTCTCTCATTTCCTAGTTTCTCTGAGTCCAGAGCTTCTTAAATTCAAACCAAGACTAAGTGTAGTAAGGGAGTGATTTGGCAATAAAACTTCTTTAAACACACTCGGCTTACCTTTTAAGTGTTCAGCCCTAGCCCTCATACTCAATCTTTAGGCTCCAATTTCTTTTTTTTTTTTCCCTCCAAATTTATCTATCTATCTATCTATTTATTTATCTATCCATTTATTTATAAATAAATACAGTCATAACATATAGGTTTAAGGTGTGCATCACTATAAATGAATATCATCTATATGTGATACATTAAATTTACCACCAACAATCTAATTCTATACCATTTACTTGACCCATTTACTCTATTAGTCCTTACCCCTCCCCCTCCTCTGCTGGTAACCACTAATTTGATTCTGTACTCTAGAAGTCTATTCAGTTTTTTTATTTGACTTCTCTATGTACCACATATGAGTGAAATCACATGATGTTTATCTTTCTCCTGACTTAACTCACTCACTGAGCATAAATCTTCTAGATGTCTGAGGCACAAATGGAATATTTCTCAATGAAATAGTCTACGCTACATTATCATCCCAATGTAAGCTTTTTACTCTTTCTGCTCTAAGACAATGATCATTCTTCCAGCTCTAAATGTCTAATGTATTCCTTATATAACCTTGTCTTTTCTTCTTTATCCTCAAGAATTTAAGCCTTTATTCCTTAATTTTATTTTACTGCAGTTTTAGGAAGTAGCGATAAATAGGCTGATTTAAACCACCATGCTTAATCATAACTAATAAACTTTTAAACTATTTTAACAGCAACATAAACTAGAGCAGTTATACTTTGATACGGTTAAAAATACAAGTAAATTTAGTTCTTAGTAATAGAAAAAACTTAAGTCGATAATCAACATCCTTGTGCACTGTATAAAATTCAGTAATTTTTCATTTGATGTGAATGTCATCTATAGAAGTGTGATGAAATATTTTAACTTGCTATCAAATTCCTTTATCACAAGTTTTTATCTCTAGAATCTAGGAATTCAGAGTTATTCACACTTAAAATTTCCACATGTTAGCATGATTCATCACTTACTTTTTACTATAATTGGATTTTCTGTGACAACAGAATTATGATTTTTTTGTACTTGAAGATAACCAATTTAATTCTTAGGTGAGAATTATTCTTAGAAAAAAAAGCATAATTAAAGGTTAATAATAAATTGCATCATGAGATAGCTCTTAATATGAAAAATCTAATTCAGAAGACAGGGAATCTAGCATGCTTAAAATAATTACCAAGTAATCCTTCAGAACAAGATAGTAACTCAGATTTAGAACAGTTATATTCCGGAAGCCCAAACAAGTATAGCAAAACTTAAACAATCTGGAAAGTAAATGCTATCTTTCTGAAATTGATAAGAAGATTATAGCAATAAACTTAGTGCTGATGTTTTAATTTATATTGTCCTACCTATATTTCATATTGTTAAAAGTTTTACTTTCTTTTTAAAAGGTGACATATTAACTTTATAAAATCCAAATATTAAAAAAGAAAAACAAAGTTAAATGTACCCTAAATATATCAACTAAAGATACCAAGTATACTGCGACCTACAGTTATCCATACTTTTACATACTAATTCAACAGGTGGCCAAGAGAAGACTTGCTGTCTATTAGTTACACAAGATCAAGAAAATAAGTGGAACATTAGATGTTTGGAGGGAAGAAAACATGTATTTTAATACTCCATTTTGTCCATTTCCTCAAATATTCTATTAAGGAAAACAACTATTAAATTTAAAGTTATGTAAAATGTTCCTTATTACAATAAAATAACAAATATCAGAGGAAAAAATATTCAATCATTACATCTCAGTAACAAAAGCATCTCGGTCACTTACTCTTAAGAATGTAGAGAAAAACACAAATTACTTCTCAACTGTGCTCTGACGCAGACATTGTACTTAAAAGGATAGTTTCAAAATTTAGCAAGATAGACAGGTTAGTGATTTGCAGTGTGGGAACACAAATGAGTCACTACTACTATAACACAGGACAGCTTTGTGACAGTAGAAAGTACTAAATAAAGGGTGGGGGAGGGAATGTGAGAATACTAGGTTAACATGTAGATTGTGAATAGGGGAAGCTATTTTTATAAGTGACCCTTAAGTCTTGGCATCTCACACCATATTAGCTATCTGAATCAGCTGACTTAAAAATGTCAAGCTAAAATTTTGCATACTTAAGTACCAAGGCTGCTATGGTAAATGAAGCTTTGAGGTACTACAATTAATTAGCAGAAAGATACAAAATTAGAAATCCTCTTGGAATAGCAGGCAGGATTTTGATGAACTTAGAGAAATTTAGACCTAGGAGACCTCACTGAACATTTTATTTTTTACAACTAAGTCTCCTTTCTTAAGACATCTGTCAAACTCTTATTCACTTCAGAACATAATGATTTACATTGTAGCTAAACAATCCCTGACTCCGTACCACCCCACCCCAACTAGGAAGACTCAATCAGTCCCTCTTATGAATTATAACTGTATCTAATACACTCTTCATGGTTTCACTTGTACATTATCAGAAGGAATTGCATATGATTATGAATTCTTGCATTAGCATCTACAAATTGGCTAATAGTTTGTATTTAATAAATAAAATTCTAATACTTTGTTAAAAGGATCTGTGCGTGTAGTGTAAGACTGCCTTTATTTCTGTAAATATCCATTTATATTTCAGGATCTAGATACTATGTCTCCACATAAAAATCATCTTATTAACATTCATTACCCCATTCAACAGTATAACAACTGATAGCATAACAACTGATATCAAGTATATCAATCTTGATCAATGACAATCTTGATAAGTGAAAGCTAACATTAAATATAGACACTACCCTCCACCCTTACCTTTATTTTTTGTAGGGAAAAGGTTGAAAAACAATCTGTCACTTGCTTTCCATAGGTAACTTTGTCTAATTCAAAGTCTATTTCTTCTAATCTTATTGTAAAAGTGGTAGCACAATAGAAAAAAAAATGTGCAGAATTTAGTATACTAGCAAACCTCAAGTAGGGTCAACATACATAAGAGATGTTTCATTAAAATTATAGAAGTAGGATTCCCATTTTAAAAGTATTAGCAGATTTCTAGAATATGGTGACTACATTTACTCCTGAGAAATCTTTAGCCAGCCATGGTCTTCATTAATATCTGTGTCTTAAGGCATTATCTATTTCATTCTGTATAGCACAACTTTTCAGAAAAGTATTATATTTAAGATGCTGGAGGTCAGTAACAAAGGATTTCACAATATAATAGAAGCATAATAAATAATATTAAAAAAAATTATGTATTCAACTTCATAAACAACCTTATCATCAAATAAGATCCAATCATAATTTTCCACAATTACTTTTGCAGTATGAATATATAAGAAGCAGAATTTATTGCCAAAGGACAGTTTTAATTAGAATCAAATAGAGTACAATTGAGGTTTTAATAAAAAAACTTCATTAAATACATTAAAAGAAAATTTTATAAAATATTTAATTACAAAATGCTATTTAAAAACCTTCAAGTCAATACCAAGAAATGTTTATAGATATTTCAGAACATAAATATCAACTAGAATTACTAAATATTTTTTATGAATTTTTAAAGAGCTCTAGTAGTAGTGACTCTAAAGATTAGTATTATTTAAATGTTTTCCATAAACCGGGAGTCCAAGGATAATATACACATGCCCTGTACTACCCCAATCCTTGTGATTCCTGAGTTTACTAACATGTATTACAGAAAAAGGCTATACTGGTTACTATCAATGAAAGATAGTATTAGAGTCACATCAAGAAGTCCTCTGAGATTCCCATGTCTTTCTCATTTAAATGCTTATAACCTTCAGGAATTGTCAACATAGGTTTTTCATTCTTTTTATAAAGCTATGAACATCTGAATGACCGTATCTTCTGTTTTTAAATAAAATTAGAGACTAAAACTTATGAACTAGTTTCCTGTTTTCACTTTAAATTTCATATTTATAATCAATCATACTACAGAATCTATTTAAAATAAAGGGTGCCACGAATGTCTTTAAAAATTTTGCAAGGTAAAGTAGACCCAATAAATTAATAAATCAATGAAAACTGCCAAATAATATTTCTTAGTATATTAAAAAAAAAAACTATCATATGAACATGTTAACATTAAAGAGACATTATACATAAAATGAAAGTTGATACTACTCCAAATTATTCTCAGTAGTTTAGGTTTTCTCTTTTTTTTGAGAGAGAATAGATTAAAGTAAAAATGCTTACTTTCTCATTGCTTTTATTTTTTTGTAATTATCATGTTCCCAGAAATAATAACAAAGGTAATTTCATGTGAAAAATGACAATACATACATATATTCAAATTTTCAGTTTCATTATATAGGAGCAGCAATAAAATAAACATGACTCAAACTCATTTCTACAGTCCTAAATGAGCAGGATAATAGAAAATCAGACAATATTAGAGAGGCCATAAAGGAAACAATCATTAAGCAACTCATTCATTTGGTAAATATTTACTGAACTAAGCATTTGTTATATACATCAGACATTATTTAATATACTACAGATATAAAGATAAATAGGAACTAAAATGGTCCCACATGGAAATTGAAAGTTATGGAAACAATGAAGCAAACATAGAAACAAAAACTTTATTACCAGTTTGTGATCATTGCTCTGTACAGGAATCCCTAATTTGGAACAGAAATTGTACGTGGGATATCTGGTTTTAATAGTATAGTCCTCAACGGAATGAGGAATGAGATAAATCACTGAGCATGAGAAGAAAATAGAATATGCATATATTCTTAGGTGGGAATGAAGATAAAGGCAGCCAGAGAGCTGAAGCATTGTGAGATGTCAAAGCAATGAAAGGAGGTGGTGGGGCAAGGGTGGGGGAACAAAGCATATCAAATAAGGGCCCCTAAGCTTTGAAAGGACTATCAAGAATTTTATCCAAATAAATTAATATTTTGTAATATTTTCTATGGAACAGAATTTAAAAGTTTTTTATAATTTAACAGAGATCATGTCATCCACATACAACTAAAAACCCTTAATAATTCATGAAACTAGAGTTTTATCTATATATGTATAAAAATTTCAGTGTTTTGCTATATTTTGCTATCACAGGTAAACCGGACAGACCATTTTTTAGTTGTAATTACTTCTCTCTCCTTAAGTGTGAAGATTCGATCATATTTCTCAACTAAGGATCATTAATAAGTGATATTCAACCAAGAGAAGATTTTTAAGTAGCAGCATATAGAATACTGAAGTGAATTCATTATGATAATAATTCATAGCTAATCCACATATGGGTATTCTTCAAAGAATAAACATAAAATATACAATTGAAATCAAATATTAAAATATTACTATAGATAGTCATATATACTCCAAAATCAAATATTTATTATATTCATATAATCTCTCAAGAAACCCAAAATGTTTCAATAGATAAGAAAATGGTCTCATATTACTTTCATTAGTAACTGTAAAGAAACAGCTGATAGAATTTTCAAAAGCAAATTTTACAAAGAATGAATTGTTAACATCGAAATGTAATCATTGCAACTTTATTTACATATTACAATTTCATTAAAATTGAGTAAAAGTTGAGATGGTAGGAAGGTAAAATTGCTGAAAGGTTTTATCTGAATAGAGTAACCTTATATAATTACTTTGATGAATAATTTTCCCTAGTAGATGAACATAAATATGAAAATAATTTAAATGTAGTACAAAATGTTAATTGCCCTAATTAAGGAAAATAAAAAATAGCTACTAAGAATAGCCTGGTAGTTTTCCTTTTATATCTACCAACCTTTTCAATGGCAAAACAATCCGATACCTAATTTTTAAATATTTCAAATCCTAATTCTTTTTTTTTAAGTTTTTTTACATAAATGAGAAATATTTGTCATCCAAAACAATACACTATTTAGCACATTTTATCATTTACAAGGAGAATATATTTAAAATTTCTCTCTTAAAAGAGTGTTCCATGAATATATGAGCTTTATCAGACAACAAAACCTCCATATAACCGTGCCTATTAATAAAAGTCTAGATTTTCAGGTTTTGGGTGATATATTCAATATCATATAGAATATCTAAAACTTTTTATGCAATTGACAAGTATAATTTCAAACTACAATCCCCAATGTAGCAAAGGATGAGAAAACAAGTACACACAAATGATAGCACAAATTCTGAGAACTCAATTGAGGATATATGATATATGATAAAAAGTTTTCAAATGTACACACCCTCACCTCAATGAAATCAAGCTACTTATTTAAGGGAATAATCCAGGATTTGGGAAATGGCTACGTACAAAAATATGCGCCTCAGCATTACTTTAAAAGACAAATATATCACACCTAGTTGTCCACTGAAAGGGGGTTGTTAAGCAAACTGTGGTATATCCAAAAGATAGTTTATACTATTATAAAAATCACTGAATAATATAGAAAGATGTGGGAGGTGTGATGATATGTTAGGATAATGATACAACACAACTTTTCAGCATCAGTTACCACTTTGGTCCTGACTCTATCATAATTTAATCCTGTTGTTGGGGGAAATCTAATTTTTATGTGAGTTTCAGAAAATTCCCCAAAATGATAATTGGCAAAATTAACTGAGATAATGTATTTGAATTTTCCAAGAGTCTGGTAATGCATGTACATGTACACAAAATATGTTGGCATGACCTTAATTTTGTAAATATTTGTACATACATAATGGAATGATAACAAAAATATAAATTATGGTTATTTCTGGATTAACAGGACTTAAAATATGTCTCATTCTGATATTTCTCATATCAAACATGTATATTTTAGAAATCAATATATTAAAATAAGTATTAAATGAAATTATTTTACATAGTATATCAATGGTTTCTACTGATTATTTAAATGTATTTTAAAGCAAAGCAGCATACATTCTTTTTGATCACTTTTATTTATACCAATGCCTACATTAGAACACATATCGTTCTAAAAGAGTCAGATGAATAAATAATGCTTAAGCCATTACATACATTATCAATCTTAATGCTTGGTTTCTTTTATATCTGGGCCTCAAAGTATCAAAGATTGCCAAGACAGACAGGTAAATACTTTGGTTTGCTTGAGTTTATTTTTCTCTATTTGTTACATTTACCATCTTAGCATAGTTAAAAATTGAAGAAAAATAAAAGTTATATTTGTCCTCATTAATTTTTTACAAACACTAAAGGTACTGTACTTGTTTTCAAAATGCTAAAAGCATTTATTCTTCCAGTCAGCTATATGTGCTGGTCACTAAAGAATGTGAGAAAGCCATAGAACATTGTTTTTATCCAATTCTTCCAAACACCAGGATAATGAGACTTCTGGCAAAAACAATATTCTTACTTGTTCCAGTAGTCAGCATACCAAATGAATGCAACAAATATTAACAAAATGTAGGAAGAATTGCATAAATATATATAACATTTATGAGGTGTGTTACTGGCTATTGTACAGCTCCTGAGAGAAATATTTTGCTCAATTCTCAGCATGCCGCCATTATCTTTATAAAAAATATTAGTTAATAGTTAATTTACTTGGTTCATATTGGTTAAGAAATAAATGTTCAACTCCTTTAATGCGTATTTTAAACAACAGTCCTCTTCTGACTTGAAAAGTATCCAATTACCCTAGCAGCAATAATATTTTAATATGGTACAGAAATTCATGAGATAACCTTATTCATCATTATACCCATGAAAATGTGATGATTCAAAGCAAATATAACTGATGCTAATAATGACTTCAACACTCTGTGTTTCACTATTCTATTTCATATTCTAATAGGGGGGAAAATAGAAAAAGATAGCTTTGTGTTTACTGTTCTAGATTTGTATGCATATTTCCAGTGCTGTATAATCAATGAGGAAGGAAAGATAGTTCCTGGCACTTTACAAATAAATTTGAATAGATATTTATATTTTCCTGAATGAAATTTGTCACAGATTTGAAAGTAACAAATACTGTCAAATTTTGAACTTCCCCAGGTAATTTAGGTAATAATTTCCTCCAGTTAATGAAATGGTTAAAATTTTGTCCTATATGTAATTAAAATGATTAACTATTAGACAATATATTCAAAATGCATATATAATTAAAAATTATAACTGACTGATGTTTTGCTTCAAAAAAATCCAAATATTTATATTTTTAGTATTTTTCACACAGCAGGATTAATAACAAATATGTACCATTTTGTCATTTAATAAATATCATTTCACTTGCTATATGGTTTGCAAATAATATATCAGATAAGGGATTAATAGCCAAAAAATATATAAAGAACTCACAAACCCAACAATAAAAAAATGGGCAGAGGATCTCATAGACATTTCTCCAGAGAAGACATATAGATTGTCAACAAGCACATGAAAAAATGTTAATCATCTTTTATTATCATAGAAATGCAAATCAAACAAGATATCGTCTTATACCTGTGAGAATGACTATTATCCAAGAGACCAGAAACATGTACTGGCAAGCATGCGGAAAAGGGAACCCTTCTACACTGTTGGTGGGTAAATTGACATTGCTATTATGGAAAGCAGCATGGAGAAGCCTCAAAAAAATTTAAAAAAATAGAAATACCTCATGATCTAGCTATCCCAATTCTGGATTATTTATCCAAAGAATATGAAAACACTAACATGAAGAGATACATGTTACGTTCATCACCACATTATTCGTAAGAAATAAGAGTTAGAAGCAACCTAAGTGATCATCAACAGGTAAGTAGATAAAAAACAAATGAGCATAACGGAATACTACTAAGCTATTAAAAAAAGATAAAATGCTGCCACTAAGGAACAATATGAATGGATCTAGAAGGTATTATGCTAAAAGAAATGTCAGAAAAAGAAAGACAAAAATCACAATATTTCACTCATATGTCTAAAGAAAAATGAGTGGTATAGAAATAATAAGGAAAAGCTGAGAGATATGGAAAGAGTAAAATATTCCAGTTTGATATAGAGACTTTAACTAAACATATACTAGAAAGAAGCTCTCCTGAGCTGGAAAAAGACATGAATACAAAGATCAGAAAGCCTTACAGAGTTATAAGATGGATAGATGGGAAATGCCTCTATCTTAGGTGTTTCCTGGTAAAATTCTTGAATTTCACGAATAAGTAAAGGTCTAAGAAGCTTTGATATATAGTGAACATGCAGTATTCAAAGAAAAGAACCAGTACACTGGCCCTAAACATCTTACCTACCAATCCCAAAATAGAGAAGACAATGAAAGAACATCTACAAAGTACTGAGAGACAAGACTGCAACTCATAAAGATCCAATGCATGGGTCATGATATTTAAATGAGTAAAAAGTTTCTCTTCAAGCACAAACCAAAGAGAAACATTAGCAAAGAAATTCTAATAAGAAATAATCTTTCTTAGAGTTGTATCAGTCTGGAGGAGGGTAACAATAGTTGGAAGAAAAACTTCAAAGCAGAAAAAGTGTATTATTACATTTGGATCATTAAGAAAATAAAGGAAGGAATAAGTGTCATGAATGGATTTAAAAAGTACGGTGTCACTTCCAATTTACAATTTGGAAAACAAAACATGGAAAGAGAAACAACGTGAACAGAGCAGAAAAAAAAAAAAAAAGCAGAAGAAAAGAATAGGAGGCAACAACTTCAAAAATTTAATTAAACAGTAACAAAGGAATAAAAATGAGGTTTTTAGTCATTAAGCTATGTGAATAAACTAAGTTCTCCCAATAAAATAATTACCATATTAGATCAAAATTTTAAAAACAGTTACATATTTTTAAAAGAAGCACCATTTAAAAAGGGTTGTAGGTGCACTCTAGTGGCCCAGAGGGTTAAACCAGGCACAGTCCACATACAAACCAAGATCAAGGTTCAGGACCCGGGCTCAGGAAAACAACCCATGATGAGCAATTGAATAAAACAAAGTGTTTCTACCTCCTCTCTCTTCCTGCCTGCCTGCATACTTGCCTTCATTCCTGCCTGCATCATTGCTTTAAAAAAAATTTTTTTTACTTAAAAAATGTTTGTAAATTTTGCAAAAAAGGATACTCCCAAAATTGGTTGAGGCAATATTATAAGACAAAATAGATATTTTAAAATATACTTGATTAATTCAAAATAAAATGTTACCTTTTACTGATGATGTGAAGATGAGGAAATTAAATTATAAAAAATTCAATCTTAAATTAAAAAACACAATTCCTTTTATTTCACAACATAATCTACATGCAGATCAACTAATGTGTACAAATTTTAGAACTGATGAAAATGTCACTTGATTATCTGATAGTTTTCCTTATTGTATTTTAATCACTGACTATACTTTGCAAATTCTAAGCAGCAATTTGAATTAATTCCATAGATCAATGTTACCACACAGGAAACATTTCCTTAATACAGAATTCACTTTTGATATGGAAATTGCAATTACAGAAAAATTAAAGAAATCCTTAAAAATAATAATCGAATACATATTTCACTTGGGAAACAATATTGCTTATGTTTTAAAATGTGTGTGTATAAATTTAAAATAGAATCCCAAGAAATTTAAAGGAAATTGATAATAAGCTAGTTTTATATAATAAAGGCTTAATTTGACAATTTAAGTAACTTTTTTAAGCATCTTGAACATACTGGTCTTATCACTGATAGTGTAGAACTGTTCTATTTATGTTTCATTAGCATTGCTTTTTTTTAAAGCATATGATAACTCAATCATTTCCTTTCATTCCTTTATGAACATTAATAACACTATTCTCAGAAAAAAGAAAAAAAAATTAACATAAAAAATCCTCAACCTTGCCGGTTCTAACTTCAGTTCTCCTTTCTTTCACCCTACCCTCAACTTCTCATTAAGAGAAAAATTCAGTGCCTTAAAAGGAAACATATCCACGTTATTTCCCTTTCTGTTGATGAGAAATAAACATAGTAAAATGGTTTTATATTTGCCCAGCCCCTAAAAAAGAAAACTAATGAAATTAAATCTAGATTTAACATTAAATCAAGTATCTTTAAACAGGCAATGTAGTAAAGTGAATCTGAAAAGGATATACCAATGTCATTGGGGACACCTGAGGCAGACTCCAATCTTTCACTGGTTAATATTATCCAATTTTTGAACATTAGCCAAGCCATATATTTATAAGATACCGAGAGTATTTTGGAGCTCAATGTTTATTAAAATGAATATATGATTTTCCTTTTTAAATGCTGTCACTTTATAGAGAAGTGGTAAATTACTATTGTCACACTAACACAACAAAATGTACACTGCCAGCTCCTTGTAATGGACGCCTACTTGTGTGGAAATAAAACACTGGCAGAGTACAGGGATAATATCCCTACATTATGTGTGGCTGAGAGGAAAAGTATGGCCTGCCTTGACAGGAACTGCTTAAAGTCTTTAAATAACCTCCTTCCAGTACTTTCTATGCAGCTGAAAAAAGCTGTTTCAAATCAGGGGGCATGTCTGAAATAACTACAGGGAATGCAGCTAAGCATCTTTGTGGTAACAAAGCACGGTGATTCTTCTCTGGACAGCTAACGTGTGCCACTAACTGTTTCTTAATATGCTGATTTAGTTTCTAACAGCAATGGGACAACTGGTGTGCATGTCCACTAGAGACTACCACGTAGCAAAGAGAAATTTGATCATGAAGCTTACCAACATTAAACAGCCCTGATTTTCCTGGCAAGATGACGGACAGACGTTTGGCATTATTGAAATTAAAGAAAGATTTATCTCCCTCAAACTCCCCAAAGGTAGTATAACTTTCAAATGTATAAAACCACAGCAAACAATTATTTACAGGCAAAGGAATAACAGTCAATACATTAAACAACTAAAAATTTTACGAAGGACAAAAATTCTTAATTTCACAAATTCTTTGTGTTCTACCAGAGAACTCAGCTTGTCTTTAAGATTCACCTTCCCACTCTCATAATGACTCTCTCCCCTTTAAGGGTGTAAGAGGTCTTGGCCTTTAACAATATAATATGTCCTGTATTTCTCATTACCTGTCATCAAAATGGATTAATTCAAGCAATTCTTAGGTTTATAAATGCAAATGTTTCACTTAGCTCTATATCTGATTATTAACTAATGTTTTAGAAGCTAGTAAAATTTATTTCATGAAATAGGACTGAGAAGCACAACATAAAAAAAATCATATTTGGTTATAAAAATGGTTTAAAACTCACTATAATAAAGTCATAAATATTTGAAATACCAAATTTCTAAATATTAAAAAGTTTAGTAATAAGAAGGCATTCTAAATAATTTTAATCTTCATACCATGATTGTATATGTTGTATTATCTTGAACACAGTTTTCCTGAGATATTTTCAAAATATATTCACTTATGTGTGTGAAAGTCCCAGGACAGTATGTGTGGCTTGTAGATATTCCAAAAGTATTGGATTTCATAATTATGCTCAAATAATTATGCTCAAAAAATTAATGCTCAAACAACGTGCAAAATAAAAATGTTTGTGTGCTCAAATAATTACAATGTGCAAAATAAAAATGTTTGGATTTTATGATCTGTCTCCTTCTCCAGACAACCACAAATTTTTTATGTAAATACTTAATGTATTACCAGTAATAGGCTAGAGAAGAGAAAGGTTGGATCCTCTCCTAGTCCCTCATAGCTATCTTCCTTATCATCTTCTCCTACTCCTCTCTTTTTACATATATTTAATTAAAATTAAACAATCATCATTACTTCTTTGTATAGGACATCTTATTTTGAAACAAAAATACCAACCTAGAACTACATAACCTTGGATACTATAAGTTTCTAATTCAAACGAACACAGTATGACCTTACTCCTATGTGGCATATATAGAGAAACAAACCAAATGGATAAACTAAATCAAACAAAAATAAAATTTTAGTCTATATGACCAAGTTAGTTGTCAACAGAAGGGAAGTGGATAAATTGGGCTAAAAGGATCAATTTTATGGTGAAGAATAAAATCAGGCTTTTAGTAGTGAACTTACTGTAGTATATGCAGACACTGACTTATAATGAAGAAAACCTGAAACTTTTATAATGTAATGCACTGCTGGGTAAAACATCTCTATAAAATAGACTATATCAATATCAAGTGTGGAAATGTGCTTAGAATTATAGGTAAATGCAAATAAACTCTCTTGTATAGTACCTAATAAATCATAATCATTTGCTTATTATTACCCTTCTGTGTAATGTTATAGAAGATAAGTTTTTTAAAAAAATATTTAAAGACATCACTCTGAGAAATTCAGATTTGATTTCAACATATATAACTAGCCAGTCAAATGCAATTACTAATAAAAGTCTCAGATATTATACACTATTAATCTATTTTGTTGTCTTAAATTTAATAATGCTCATTTGAAAGGGCAAAGTTGATTTGTGCAAATTTAGTAAATATGAACATCCCTGTAAGAAACAAATTCATTACTATGAACTGGAAACAAAAGATGGCTATTTAACCTCCACATTAAAAAAAAATGTTCTGAGTACTTAAATAGCATATTGAATATTTTATTCAATTATTTTCCTTTTAAGAGGTCACATTATGTTGTGCATGGAGAACAATGACACAGGCTATAATGTACGGGGCAATAAATTCTCCACAAACTATCTTGTAGAAAATTAGTCATTATTATTTATTATAGGAATTTTACGTCGACTGACCTAAAATTTCTGATAAAAGACAGTATAAATAGTAAAGTGATTGGTTTGTCAGACAACAATAGACCAACATTTATAGGAGTAACTGCAATTGGAGAATAATGAGTCCTGGGACTAAATAAATAAATTACCAAGAGACAGGGCAGGCAGTCTTTTGTGACTAACGCCTCAGCTGTCAATACCCAACTTGGTTTTTGCTTTTAACTGGGCCTTAGCAGTGTCATTTGCCCTATAATATGCCTGCCAACAGCAGGATCACTCATCAGAAGGGTAGCATGTTGGCATGCTGCCTGAGGCTGGGCTAATACATGCAAGATAGCTCTGAGGAGCGGGTGTGTGCAATCAGTAACTGCAACTCATAGACTGAATAATTTTTTAAATAAATCTGGAAGACAGATGTTTGCCCCAGCCAGCCTGCTAATTCTGAACTGATTCTGTTGCCAACAACCAAGGCAATAATCTGTAGAGAGCAGTATGCACTTCACATTATTATAATAATTAAAAATCTATCATTTAAAATGAAGTCCTGCTTACAGATCCATATTAACCTATTTTTCTGAACCAAACGTAACCTAGGTACTTCTACCTAAGTCTTGTTATTGAAAAGCAAATGAGGAGGAGAGAGTTAGTAGAAAGATCACTATTTCCTCATAAGCAAAATAGAAATAATGCCACGTATAGATTTTTTTAAAAGGAAAGTTGCAGGCAGGAATGAAGGTGAGTAGGTTGGCAGGAAAGAGAGAGGAGGAAGAAACATTCATTTATTTTATTTAGTTCACTTTATTTGGGTCCTACTCCATAACCTGCCCCATCCCAAGTCATGATCCTGAGTCCTTGGAAAGTATGTGGACTATGCTGGTCTTTGGTCATGGACTTCACAGTTAAGCCACCATGGCAAACCCTCATAGGTTCTTTGACTCAATCATTCCATTTATATGACTTATTTCAAATAAGGTACTCAAAAATTTTCCTGTATGTAAAACATGCTATAAGCAATATTAGCATTGTCGTACAGAAAACATACAAACAAAATAAACATCTAGCAATAGGAAACTAAACAATACATTCATATAACGGAATTCTACAAAACCATTAAAAATAACTATATATTAATAGTTGCTGATATAATAATTTCTGGTTAAAAAAAAAACACACACACACACTAACAATGGTCGTTAAGGGAGTCACCAAACTAACCCTTTAGGATAGATTTTTAAAGTTTTTTTCTGGTGTGCCCTGATGGAATAGCAGTTGGGTCAACTGTCTCTGAAGAAGTGCAGTCCACATACATTCCATGGAACTGGGTTCACACCCCGAATCTGTGAGAACAGCCAATGTGAACAATTAAATAAAAATAGAATCCTTCTTCCTCTTTTCCCTTCATGCCTGTTTGTATCTTCCCTTAAAAAGAAAAAAAAAATAAAGGTTTCTAGATGATGAAATCTTGAGGATTTTTATATTCTACTTAGACTACATTTTGCATTGTTTCAATTATTTGCAACGAGATATATATGTATATTTCTCAACATAAGAATAAACCATCATCTAACATAATCCACAGAGAATAAAGCAGTTTTCTATAAAACTGGGTCATGTACAAATGAAAAACGACCACTCACATTTTTCTTTACCAGAGTACTCCCTCTTAAAAGCACCACCTTTGATTCGGTTGTCTATAGTCTAAGAAATCTGAATAAACATTTTTGTAATTTCAGAACGCAGCACAAAATAAAAAGAAATAGAAAATACGTCATATAAGACAGTTAAAGAAACAAAAGGTCATTAGTTTATAGAGCTACTCCATTTGCTAAAAAACATAGGTTTGAAGAGTTACAGATAAGTAAGTTTAAAACCAGATGCTCTGAGCTTAATGGCTTTGGTCTTATTAGATGACATTTCTCATCTTCAGACACTATCATACTCATCTCATAAGTTTTTTCTGGTTCTGAAGATTAAATTTGATATTGCGGATTAAGTATTTAACCAATGGTTGACAATGCTTTATCAGCAACTGAGAAGCTTAATTTGCCAAGACTAGATGATAACTCTCAACCCTAAAACTGTCACATACACAAAAAAAAATACAAAATGACAATCAAATTTTAACACACACAGAACACAGAAAATAAGTATTTAATAAATTAGATGATGAAATGGATTTCAGAAATAATTTCTTGAAAGCCAAGCTAGGTAGCAACAATAATGGGTTATTATAATTGTGGAAACTTCACTAAAAATATTTGAGAAAATAACAGCTAAACCCCTAACATTTGTGGCTTAGCACTTCACCTACCTAAAGGAGCATGTGAAAAAAAAAAAATGCAAAGTTCCTTCAAAATTAATAATTCTAATATTTTAATTATATTAACAAGACTTTCCATCATTCTAATGGTAAACTGTGTCTAGGGATTTTTAGGGAAAACACAGACAGTTCATCTTTGCAAACACAGTTCTTAATTTTACAAACTCTAAAAAAAGAAAAAAATGGAGAAGAGATTCAAAAGAACTCCCATTTATACATAAAACCTGGGAATCACTGAATATCTTGTGAAGGGTTTCTGCCAACATGTTACTCAGTAAAAGTTAGAAAATGAATTCAGAGAGAAAGGTTTAGAGTTTGTATAAATCTTTCAGCAGATAATAAGGGGTTCATGAGGGAAAAGGAAAACTAAACATGAATAGATTAAAAGAAAAAGATGAGAACCCTTAGGAAACCGCACCACTTGAAGTTCAGCTCTAAATGACCAAATGGTGTTTACCATTAGCAAACACTACTTGATTATAATTATGTGTTGTTACTCTCTAAGATTGATGTATGTTCAACATGGACTTGTTGACCTTTTGGGGAGCTTTCCTGCATAGTTAGGGAATATCCAGGACATCCCACTATGGTGCCACATTTCTGGCTGCCACTTACAGCTCTTCCTCAGGTCCCATCTGATGGTGTACTTCCACTCTCTTTCTGCCCCTAATAGCAATCTCTGCTGGATCAAGTCCCAGGGCAGCTCTGTCACAAGGCCACCTCGGCTCTAATTTCCATGTAAGCCTGCGCCAAGGGAAGTCACCTTTCATTGCTCAGCAACTAAACACCTCTAGTCTTAGCAATTTATTTTTAGCATTCAAATAAATCCAAACAAATAAAAATTTGTCTCAAATTTGATGAACAAAGTGTGAACTACCTAATCCCTTTACTATTCCAGAATCTGTAGGAAAAATACTGGCAATCTGAATAATCACCTCAAAGACATTTACACTAAGATCTAAAAGAAGGGTATGTACACTACTTTTCTCCTGGGAAAGAGATAGCACAATAATCCACATTTTTTTTCTAAAACTGTTTTCTCTTGTTCTCTTTAAAAACCTGGATAAATCTATGCCTTCAAGATAGATTTGGGTTAATGGTTAAATCACACACAGAGACAATCACTCACAGTTTTCAGAGTGATTTTCCAACCTCACTTTTCAAACATGAAGGTAACTTTGTATCTTCTGGTTTTTGTCAAGTTAAAAATAGGTTATATTCATTAAGTTTTTACTTACTTACAGTGTACTCCTTTTATTTGCTCCCCCAAATGCTCACCAATCTTCTGAAGACTCCCACAGTCCTTTCATTCTTAGCATATAAAGTCCATTTCTACTTCAATAAGTGATCGTGCTATTAGAGGCTAGCTACAGATACGGCCTACCATAAAGCCATGGCAAGATGGGGCTAACCAAAAGCAGCACAGTGCTTTTCCACCTGTCAGCTATTTTTTAGCATGGCCCAGGATGAAACCATCATGTACTGAACCCGAAATGCCTATCAAGGACATTAGTGAAATTCTTACACAGTGATAATTCTTTGGGCTTTAGAACCTACTCAAATAGAGCATGAAGTTAGATCTGGCTCAACCCAATCTATAGAGCTTGCAACTTTGTCCTTAAAGTGTCCCTTTCTCATTAGAACATCATCTGCATGTTAACTTTCAGGCTTCCTCTCCTTCATGACAGATCCCACAGTGACTATAAATGGTGTGAAAAGAGGTGGCATCTTTTTTCCCCCAAATCTCCACCTATCCGCAGATAATACTGACATCACACCACTTGTAACCACCCTACTCCCACCCACGGGAAGTCTGAATATATTCACTGCCCTGACCAACTGGTGGGTTTCTCATTAGGAGTGTTCCCAGGACCCTATCAATTCTTGCATTAAACTTTCCCTTTCTCTTCAGATTGTATGCATATTTGTGAGTCCTTCTTTCATTCCTGACATGGCATTCTCAAGGCACCTTCCCACTGACAATTCCTGTGATTATCAAATTTTCTCTACTTGCAAACTCAATTGTCTTTATTCATATTTAATATCCTTATTTCTGAAGTGCAAGAACTTTCAAAGATAAACTCCATGAATCCAATCTTCTCTGTTTCCACTTTTCTGAAATCATCCTTCAACATTCAGAAATTTTTTGTAATTTAAAAATTTCAGAGTCCTTCCCTTCTGTCTATAGCCATGCTTATAAGTCTTCCATTTTCAGAAACAAAAAAGAAAAGGTTATTAGTAGTACACTTGACTATTTCCCTTTCACCATCTTAACAGATTTATGAAAATGCAAACAAATTTCTTACCAATGTCTCACTTCCCAATCACTGTTGAACAATGAAATTCATATTCTGCGCTAATAGATTTTATTGAATCTGTTTTCGCAAAATTCAACTACTGACTCCTAATACCCACATACAATGCATTTTTAATTTTTTAAGTCTCCAAAGAATTTTACATTTCTTCTTACATCTCTTTATCACTCCTCCTTTGGATTTAA
This sequence comes from Solenodon paradoxus, assembly GCA_004363575.1. Taxonomy (NCBI): domain Eukaryota; kingdom Metazoa; phylum Chordata; class Mammalia; order Eulipotyphla; family Solenodontidae; genus Solenodon; species Solenodon paradoxus. Next base: position 99,798 of record RJWH01000762.1, on the reverse strand, counting down.
TTTTCTGAAATTTCTTCCAAATATATAGGTTAAAATTTCTATGGCAGAAGGACAGGATTCATACTTCTAGCAAATACTATAGCTATTCCTGGTCAACTTAAGAGATAGAGAACTATTGGTTGAAGGACAAAGAAATGTAACTAAATATCTAATTAAATAGAACTACAATAAACAACCCCCCCCCCAATTTTTTTTTAAAGCCTGCTTTAATAATCATTTGCAGAAATTTGTCATTTTCATGATCTAATCATAAACTGAATACCAAAGTCAAATTAAGAGTTGGGGCATATTATAGCATTTAAAGCTTCAAAAAGAAATTTTAATTAAAGTTACCAGGACAACCAGAGGGAGAAAGGATGTATCATAATTAGAAAAGTGTCACTAGAAATATTTGTGTATTATAACCTTGATCCTATTTCGTTTGAACAAAATGTCTAGACCTTCATTTACTCTGCAGATGCCTTTGGCTGGGCTGTCAGTGAACAATGACACCACTGATTCCATTCACCTCTATTTTTCAGGAGGCACTGTTGGAGGGTGTATTGTTTTGATGAAAAGCTTTCTTTCCCGAATTGTTCATTAACACTTGCAGATTTTTCAGCCTAGTTAAGACTGAATTTATAAATGTTAATAACAACATCAAAAAAAATTGCTTCTTTTTTGCCTCTAAACATTGTTGGATTTGAGACTGCCTAAAAATAATCCAACATTAGCAGGAAAATTACCATACTGAGCCAGTTTCTGAGACACAGATATAACAAGTGTCAGAAAAATAGTCATTTAACAGCTATTAGCTTGAAAATAAAATGGCTGAAATTACCAGTTAGGGCTTAGTGGGAGAATAACTGGATTTGAAAACAGTGCTTTTCAAACTGAATTCTGCAACTACTTGTTAGGATGGAATGATACAATGTCAGTGAAGAATCTGGGTTCTGAGTTTCCTCATTAAATAAAACAAGAATGAATAGATGTTTAAGGTGCTATTTCAAAGGATTTCTTTGAGATTATACTACATATGAATCAGCAGAGTCTTTTTCTATATAGTCACAAAAACAAAACAACTATTTGCATGTTTTGCTTTCAGAGATGATTTTAAGATAAAAACAACTTAGTTCTTTAAATTTATTTCTCTTATTGCCGATAATGAAAAGTAATTATTGCACTAAAAAAAACTCTTCCAGTTATTCATTTCCTTTAAAAAATACTGAATTTTCAAATATATAAATTGATAATTTCCTCAGAAGATATGTTAAAAAAAAAAAAAAGCCCATTCAATTTACTTCTCTTTCATAGGCTTTACATCCACATTTTCAAAGATATCATAGGCTAGGACTCTACAAGACATGTTCAGAGAGGCCTTTTCGAAGATGTACAGAACAGGCATTTTCCAATGCGTGTCACCTTGGTATGTGGAGGTAAAGGTTAATCGAGGCACTATAGATTTTATTCATTTTGTCTTAAGGAAAGGTATAGGCAAGAATGAAGGCAAGCAGGCAGGCAGGAAGAAAAAGAAAGGAGCAGGAAGCTTTTTACTTTTATTTAGTTGTTCACACTGGTTGTTTCCCCCTGGTCCCAGGACTCGAACATAGGGGTATGTGGCTTGCTCCTTCGGAGGCGAATGATCTAACTACTGCTCCACTAGGGTGCACTAGAGTCACTATAGGTTTTGAAAGAAGGTATTATTCTTATCAGAGACACTTAAATATGGAGTCATTTCAAGAACAAACTTTTTTTATGAGAAAATTATCCCTTAAGGCAGAGCAAACTTTTTTATTTTCTTGCTATGATCATATAATTCCTCAGGCCAAAAAATATATTTGTGTAGTGGTTAAGAATCTTGGTCAGACAGACTTAAATTTGAATCTTCACATATTCTTGATACTCAAAGTATAATAATCTTGGTACAATAGCAACTGGCACCTTATTAGTAATGTAGTCACTCTGGCAAGAGCTACTGAATGAAAATCTACATTTTCACAAGTGTCACAGATAAACTACATAAACATAAAAGTTTGAAAAGCACTGATAAACATTGTTTGTTTAATACATTTCATTGGACAAGTTAAGAAAATCCTCAGAGACCCAGTTTCTTCATTGATAAATTAAGACTAATAATAGTGTCTGGATATAATACTATTGTAGAAATAAATAATTAGATAATGCAAATTAGTAAACACTCAATAAGCGTTTACTGGATTAAATTTTTCCATCTATCTCAAATTTGCATATTCATGATCTTTTTCCAATGTATTTATTTCTGAAGTTACATTGATATGCCATACAAATTAAAGCTGCTTTAATTCAGAGGTTTGAATATAAGCCTACGACAAAAACACAAGAAAACAAATAATGCCACTTCGTATTCACTTACAGTAACAAGGTAGCATCTGTTTTTTCAGTTTATCTCAAAATATTTCTTTTCTAAAAAGCATGTCTTCTCTTTTTGTGGACTCATAAAATAAGTAAAAAATTGAGATTGAAAACAAACATGTTTTCTTCCTGACATAAAATCTAATTCTATATTTAGTCATTGCTTCTTTTGTATTGTCATCGTTCACTTAAGATACTCACTGGCTCTCCACAGCATTCAAATAATGCACCTGGAGTCTTCTGCTTCAATTTCAGATGATAAAACACCTCTATAGGTTGCCATTTTAATCCAAATAAGGCAAGATCCTATTTTATTCTATGGCCCTTTTCAAGGGACTTTGATGTCCAGATTATCTGCTTTCTACATCCAAAGAAAAATATAAGCTAATAAAACTAAATAAATGAAATTATTTTCAGCTCTCACTGAAAATGACATTTTCAGATGTCATTAAATATTAGTCACTTTCATAGAAAGTATCTTAATTTTACTAAACTTTTATTAAAACTCTCTTTTCATCTCTAAATTATGCTTATAAATGGTATTCGCATACAGAATTAAAATAATGCTTTGAATCATCTAGTCATAAAAGCTTATTTTACTATGGAGTACCCATTATTATATTTTTTAATTAAACGTTTCAACTTCTGGGATTATGGCATATCAATTATTTCAAAGGACCTTCCTATTACATTACAACAAGGTTCTATATACTTTAAGAAAAGTGAGTGTTAAGTAAACAGAAAATTCAGAGTTGTCTTTAGACAAATACCAATAGCAGTGCTGAAATTTGTACAATAGAAGAGCTAAACTAAAGCACTGGCATCATATCTAACAAAAGATGAACAAGAACTTCATGAAAAAATTTAGAACTTTATTAAGGGCATAAAATATTGCTAAATAAAAAATCATTGATGAACTATCATAAAGATAACAACTATTCCCAATTTGGTCTGAGTCAACACAATCCAATCAAAAGATTAGTAAAGCCTTTCCTAGATAACACTCTGATTCTAAAATTGAGATAAAATGTGGTCACTCAAGATCTTTCTAAAGAAGAATATGATGAGAAACTGGGCCTACTGGGCATTAGTTTGATAAATGGAGCTCACTGAGGGAACACCATCTATTTAATAAATGGCCCTGGGAAAACTGGTTGGGGAATTTTTAACATGAATTGCAGTCTTAAACTATATACTGATATCAGCAATTGTAGGTATATAAAATCTGAAAGACAAACATAAAACCTTTTAAAATTTTAAAACTTCTTTAAAATTCTATTTTAAAAGTACACAAAAAGATGTTTATAATCTCAAGGTAAGGAACAGTTTCTTAAAACACACAACCCAAAAACACTAGGAAGTGTTTTAAAAGTTGACTTTGATGCATTAAAATGAAAAATTTTATTGAAATACACCATAAAGAAAATGAAAAGACATACTCAAAAAAGGTATTTGAAGTATATGTAAATTGAATGAATTACCATGAAAAATACATAAACTGCAAATCAATATAAAAATTAAAATATGCAAAGGATGAGAACAGATAGTTCGCCAAACGAAAACAGTGAATGAATATAAAATAAGATGTTTGCCTCATTAGTAATAAGCAGAGGTATATTTATACATCTATTTGACTACCTATAATTAAGAAATATAATAATGCCATTTACTGGCCAGAATATATACCAATGGGGGCTCATATATTGCTAAGGGAGATCTAACTTGACACAACTGCTTTGAAAAAAGTCAGAGCTTTTATAAATCTGCCTTTGTGAATACCCTGCAGTCTAACAGCTATACCACCACGTACTGACCCTGCACTTTATACATGAATAGTGTTACCAGGAGACTTGCTTAAGAAAATTCAAAAGCGCTATTTATAGCAGTATCCATATAGAAATAAATCAAATATTAAACAACCAAGAAATAATGAACTGAGGTATGGTCTCATGAAATAATATTTAACTGTAATAAAAATGAATTAAAGCATGAAGATAATCATAAAATGATAACATGAATGGAAGAAAAAAGGTCACTGAAGATTACATGCAGTCTAATATGTTTTTAATTAAGCTGAAAGAGTGGCAAAGTAGAAAAAAAAATCTTGTTTAACAAATATTTACATGAGCTATGTCTATTATAAAGAAGCAAAGAAACGATAATCAAATAACTATTGCATTGGCCGCCCCGGTAAGGAACCGGGGTGATGGAATAGATGACTACTACAAAGGTAGATTTAATGGTGTTGGTAAAATTTGCGTTTGTTTTTTGCTGTTATACAACAAATGTAAGCATTTCATTTTATTATTATGCATCATAACTTACATACGTGTAAATAGATGTGTGTACCAATTAAATATACTATACATATGGATTAATAATAATATAGAAAAATCAATAAATAAAAATTAACAAATTGCTTGAGGTTCATAGTGAAACCATGATATTTTCATCTTTTGTGAATACATTAGATGAATTTTTTCCAAGGTAATGAAAGCATACTAACAAAAACCTCCGAAGGTATAATAAAAAATAATGAAAAATAATAAAATGAGAAGATCTAATTTAAACTCACCACCAGAGCTTTAGATCTGTTGCTTAGAAGTTTCTCAATATCCCTAGCTGCAATTTCCACCAGCTGGCGTGCATTATTCGGTTCCACAGTATACAAATCTTGGTATTTCTCATATATCTGTGTGAAAGAAAAGAAAAATTAGTAAGAACCATACTTGCTTATTCGGACCATAAGTTCATATTAGAACGTATTTAATACTGTCAACAACTGATTAGAAGATTCTCCCTTTCGTTGCTTCCTCTTGATCTTTTTGGCTTTTAAGTGTATCGGAAAACATGTAAATACTAACGTGATAAGATCACAACTTATCAAAAATTGTCATGTTAGAAAATTTGTAAATATCTTATACCATCATGGTTTACATACACAACTTTGTAATTTGACATTGTACCCTGCAACCTCAAAAACTGCTATTAACTACTATCAGCATTTTTTAAAAAAGCGAAGGTCATTCTAGAAAAAAAAGAAAAAAAGAACTGAAAGGAGGTCAAACCTGCAAGGTATATGCAGAGAACAAACGTAGAAGGAAAGATAATGTAATAACATATTGAGAGACACTAGACTGCTTTCCTTCTCTGTGACCACTATAAAGTGAATATTGCAAACCTCATGGAGAGAGGGAGACAGGGACAGAGAGAAAGAATAAGCAGCACCTGTTAAGGTTTATTCAAAATGTGAGCTTTGCTTTGTTTCTTCATTGGAAGCTCACAAGGAGTTAAAGTTATTGAGGTCTACATTAAAGTTTTGTTCAAATCTTAAGAACGCACATTTTTTAAAATTGTTAGATGCATTTTTTTCTTAATCACTGAATCAAATGATACAGAAAATAAGTTAGGCAGCAAAAGAAAAACTCAACTACACTTTGGGTTCATGTTAGTGTCGGTGAATTTCCCAAGAGTGGGGTAAGATAGATCTGGTTAATGAGACTGCCTCCTAGCAGGGAGTGGAGAATTAGAGAAAAGGAAGGGGGGAAATGACCCTGTTTGTGACTGGAGGGCTGAGCTGAGAAGGAAATCCCTTATGCATCCAACAGATGGGTTGCACATGCATGACTAAACCATCTTTGAAAACCAGGGCCTGGCAGGTTTTTACCATCTTATGAGAAGTGAATCCAGGCACATGCAGGAACCAATTCAACCCTGCATTTTCTGGCAGAACTCCAGCATTCTGAATTATTACCAACAGGTCCCTACAGCCTGGTCTCATCTGAGCATGGATGCTACTGGCAAATACTGGTTTCAAACAAACAGACAGATATCCTAGGATTTATTTCTAACAAAAGACAGAGCTATTGTGTTTCTTATTTAGATGATTACAAATTCAATATTTTAAAAAGCTTTAACCAAACTTTTACTACTAAATTTGTTTGTTCAATCTATGAAGACTGAAATGAGTTTTCCCACACTCATTTGAATTCTAACCTTGTAGATTTTCATTCCAACTATTCAAGGCACACTAATTCAGTCACATAAAAAGACCATGTTTCATTTCATTCAAGATTTCTATGCATTACTGGACTGCTTATTCTTTCTGGAGACGGACAATTGAGTCTCATTTTAAAGACCCAGGGATCCATGAAGTACTCCATACAACCTAAATCTCTCCCTTTTATTTCAGTCTACGATATCAGGAACATGAACTCCTGAATACATACACTAACTGATTTGGGGTACAAAGAGATAATCCTCAGCAGCACTTGAAATGATCCAAGTTATTTAGTTATTGCAATAATACCAATATAACGAATGGATGTAAAAGGCAGTTCTGTTTTATACCTCATATATTGTTCATTTCTGTATAGTCTAGCCTCCTTCCTGCAGCAAAGGGACTACAGTAATTCAGAGTTAATGGAGAGTACTCGAGGATACACAATTTGTACTTCACATATTGTACTATAAATAATGTCATTTATTAAGTCAATACTTACCTATGTCAGATACATTGTAGGTGCTTTAAAGAATGAATTATAAATTAAAAGCAATTCAGTTCAAGTATATACATATTTCCTCAAATACATGTGTGAGTGAGAGTTTGCGTGCGTGTGTGTGTGTGTGTGCGTGTGTGTGCATATTTGAGACAATGCCATCCAGTTGCTTCTAGGGCAATTTTTAAATTCTTAAAAAGATCTAGCTAACAAAGCTTAAATAAATGGAGTCAAAAAAGATTCAGTCTAGAACCCTAATGTAAGTAAACTGTTGTACTTTTTTATGTATAAAACTGCATTTGAAATATTTTCTTGACAATAACAATGCACTAAAATTAATATCACTGCCAAGCCAAAATAACAAATTATTGCTTCTGATTTTAAAGAAGACAAGATATTTTGCTGTTTCATCAGGTATTGCAAAGACCTCCAAAAATCTCCTAGTATATGTTCATCTAAGCAGAAGAGAAGTTTTCGCATTTTTTTTTCCCTTAAAGGAAAGGTGCAGGCAGGAATGAAGGCAAGTAGGCAGGCTGGCAGGGAAAAGAGAGGAGGAAAAAGCACTTTAATTATTTTATTTTAGCTGTCCATCTTGGTTGTTCCCCAGGTCCGGGGTCGCAAACCTGGGTCCTTGAGATTTATGTGGACTACGCGCAACTGGAGATGGTGGATTTGTCTGCTAGGCCACAGGGCACACTTCCACATGCATTTTTAAGATTCTATGATCATCTTTTACAAAATATATATACTTATCATTCTTTCTACCATTCTTTCCACAACACTTTCTACAATATTTAAAATGCTAATGAACATTTCAAACATAGCCTTAAGTATCTTTTTTTCCCTCTACCTAGTATTTTTTCCTTTTTAAAAAATAATTATCTGCTTTACCATTTATCCAATATTTTTCCTGAAAGAAAACCAGCATGGTGGAAGTGATGAGTTTTTGCCACCAGAGATCCATTCAAGTCACATGTTAATGTCACACACAGGCTGTGTGATACTGGTCTCCATTTCTTCTACAAGAAAGAATGCGGTACATAAAGAGAATTCAAGTCAATCCGTTTTTCTTCCTGATCAATACACTATTTTGCTTTAATTTTTCTATAGCTCAGTTTCTCTATGGTCATCCTTGACACAGTCTTGACAAAAAGAATGCTTACTGTCTGTATAATCTAAATTTCTTATTGTCTTAATTAGCTAGCTTTAATGTGATTTCACAGTCACATTCACAGACCAAGTTTGCTATGATGACAAAATAGAATATGTTTTCCCTACCTTTTTCATTGAAAACTTCCAAGTCCCTTTGCTCTAATTAAATCTACAGTTCCAAAATAACCATCAGAATAATGCATTTTAAAATGACCTCAAATGTAATATCTAAAAAGTAACACTACTCACTGAAATAATTAATAACCATACCGAAAGAAATGTTTCAGGAACCATAGTACTTAGTATTATACAGTGGAATTAAGCCATGGAATAGCACAGACACCCCAGAGATGTTTATTGAAACCCAAATATGCTTTCAAGTGTTGGATGACCAAGAAGATTATATCAGTAACCACTTTAATGCAGCTATCTATATAACACTTAAGTGTTTCACATACATCATTTACTCATGGAAGAAAGTTAAAATATATATTTATTTAACCATTGTATTAATGAGAATGGGATCTGGGCTTTGGAATATCAATGTAGGAAGAATTTGAGTCCCATTTCATCTCATAAATGAGTAAACTACAGCCCAGAGCAGCAAAGGATGATGGTAATGTGATATGTTTGGGCAAAATTAATATACAGACCTACTCACTGCCTTGGCTCTCCTTGGCTTTAGCAGGATGTGGGGACACAGGAATGTCTCTTGGGACAAACAGAAAAATAGCTGAGAATTAAAGACCAGTATGTTTACTAAGAGACTGCCTCAGTGCAGGTTCAAGGGAATCCTGACTTAGAGAATAAGGGACGGACAGCGGGAACCAGCGTTCAGCTGAAGGATGTGCGTGGTGACAGGAACTTTTGCAGGGCTAAAGGACCCTATCCTGGATGATAAAATTGGAGAAGCTCTCAGTAGCAATCACAATGACTAGCCAAGAGAACAGAAGAGAGCAAATACACCAGACATATTATCAAATAAGTTTCCCCTTGCATCCAGATGCTAAGGTACAAAGTCAAAAGCATCTGAGACTACTGAAAGGGAGCTGATACTTAGAATTTATTAAATCCAGAACTGACCACAAAAGGTTATGAACTGAAAAAGACTAACCTTGAAATAATGAGACTAAATTTTTCCTCCTCAGAGAATGGCAACTCCAAATGAAATTAAATCTCCTTAAGAGAAACTCGGTCAAATTTCTGTATGTAAATCTTAAACATGACAAATTTGACAATCCCAGTTCTTAGTACTTATACATTTACTTCCCACACATGAAACTTGTCCTGGGCAATCAAAATCTCTTCCATGCAAAAAGGCATCTTTCTGAGGAGAGCTTTCCCTTTGACTTCCCTTATAAAAGAAGAAATTCAAGAATTTCCTTACACATGAGTAGCAACATTCTAAGGTATGACCTTTCCCTTGGCCCTGAACTTATGGAATCAGGACTAATGAAATTTAGAAATTGCCAACCTCAGAATCAGTAACCTGTGATAAGCCAGGCAAAAAACATCTGCATAAACAATGACAATACATTCAAACAATTAGAATTTCCGGCCATAGTATGACATTCAGATGGATCAAAGGCAAAAGGAAGCAGAAATGAAAAGACCAGAGGGAGAAAAAACACATTTAGACACTATTGACAGAAGTGATGGCTGTGGTAGGGAGAATAATGGCCTCCCAAAGACAGCCACATCCTAATCCCCACAATCTCTGAATGTTGTTACATAGCAAAAGGGAATTAAGTTTGCAGGTTGAGTTAAACTTTGCTAATCAGGTGAACTTAAAATAAAGAGATTATCCTGGATTGTCCCCGTGAGCCCAATGTAATCACAAGGGTCTTTAAAAGTGGAAGAGTAAGACATGACTATGCAAGAGAGAGGGCAGTGTGAGAAGAAATCAGTCCAATGTCTCTGACTTTGAAGATATGGAAAGGGGCCATGAGCCCAGGAAAGAACTTTCTAATCTAAAGAATGGTAAGATCTGTGATGCTTTATACCAATAAGTTTAGGGTAATTTGTCACACCAGGAATAGAAAACTAACATAATAATTTACTTGTGAAGAGTTCTGGGATAAAAGGTAATCACAATAACCACTTTCAAGAACTGCTTGGCACAGTTCGATCCTTTCACTGTCAAAACTACCTTCTAAATATCTCAAGTTCTTGTTGAAACCCCAACATTTCTGAGTTCCTTTCAATGTATTACACCTTTATATATTTTATGTGTTCTTCTACAATAAACTCCCTAAGTGATTCTTTAAAAACAAAAATCTAAGACTCTATATTTGGAAATTTATGATCATTGGATATTAATTACTACTCTGCACATTCATTAGTCTTTATATTCATTTCATGTGTATGAAAAAATGAGCACTATATAGTGAGAAATGTACAATTTCCATTAGACTTCATAAAATGATGAAATTACCTCAGGACTCCCTTACAACCTTCACAATTATGTAGGATTCTGAAAAGAAATCCTAGAACAGCTGAAAACATCAAAATAGATATATACACATTGTATAAATATATAAATGAATGGAATAGTTTTACATCTCATAATAATGATGAGAGGCAGGATTAAAATAAAATGCTACATTATCACTCCTACAATCGTTCCAACTTTACTATCTTTATTGGCTAACAGGAGAAAAATCATATATTTAATACTAATGGATCAGAAGAAGAAATTCATTATTACCTCAAATGCTTTAGAAACTAAAAATATCAATTTCACTGACTTCTAGTTGAATTTTCTAATGTGGGAAGACTAGCTATTATTTTATTGTTTTTGTTTTTTCCTATTTATTAAGTATACGCCCTTGGTTTTTAGACTGCTTGCTCCCTAGCAACTGAGACTGTTGTTTCTAAAAGATGTATTAACAAAAAAATATGATAATATTCTTTCTTGGTCACTTTCAAGGATCAAATTTCTCTTAAAAAATATTACAATAATTCCTAAGTGCATTAAATCTTTCTTTTATTTATCATACATATCCTCATCATACAGGTTAGACAACATAGAGAGATATTGAGATATGTGAAGCGTCCTTTATCTAAGGTAATAAACAGCATTAGATCTGAACTGACCACTTCACCAACAATAAAGAAAATAAAAACAAAACCTACCTCTTCTTTCAAAAATTCAACCAGAATAAAAGAAGGAATGCATTATTTGCTAATTAAGCCCCATTGTTTCAACTTCCCCTTTGATTAAAATAGTAAATGATGGACTACTTAAACAAATATCAAGCTTTAAAAATGTATTACTGTCTAATACTTTTTAATATATTGTCTACAATGTGTAACACAGTTGGTTAAAGAACTAATGCTAAACCAGATGTTGAAGTGTATTGACCAATGCAGTTTGGCTAAATCCGGGAAGATATAAGCATCCATCTTTTAAGGTAAATGGATCTGTATTAATATATTTGATTTCTGCATCTTCATTTTAATGTTTGTTTTCTTTTCCCTATAACCTAGCTTTTTTAGATAGGGAACTATGAAATTTTTATGGCTTGAGATTTCTATTTTACTACCTATAAGCATATAGAAATATAATCTAACATATAGAATGTACTTAAATATGATGTTAACTATGCATCTGCTATTTCTTTAATGGGAATGTAGGCATCAACAGGACAGGTTTTTGCCTGTTTCATTCACTGTACAGTCCAGTACTTGATAAGTGCATAGTACATAGCAGGCATTGAACAAACACTGATTGCATGAATTAGTGAATGAACACTCATACTGGTTACTATGTCAGGTGTAGCTGGGAATGTGAATAATGACTTAAGTTCTTCCTTGTATTTTAAAAATCATTATTTTGAAACTAAAAAAAAAAATAACAAGGCTATGTATGGTGCAATACAGTGGCATAATGGAATATTTAACACCTACAACAACAATTAGAGTCCGATAACAGAACAAATACACAAAAAGGTAATGATTAATATAAGGAGGAATATTAGTGTTCCAATGAAGAGATACAGAAAATTATGACGTTAGAATTCAGAAGAAAATAAAATCACATGGGGGTCACAGTAGTCAAAAAGATGTAATAATACTCATACTTTGAAGGAGACATGCTAAAATAAGGGAGCAAATAAATCAAATATGCTTGTGATGCAGGACATTATTACAAAATAAGATTAAAAGGCAAAACTGGGACACCTCTATGGAGAGCTATAAAAATTAGGATATTGATTTGTTCTTTATTACATAGTCAAATCTAAGTCATTTTTGGCTGAAAATACCTAGCTAGGAGCTTTTAGTGCTAATTAGTAATTATTAACATAGGAGGAATTCAAAATATAATTGATTTCTTTACTAGAAACACTACATAATATATATTCATATTCACACATGTAATTACACACATATACACACATATACAATAGGTGATGTTCTCTAATACATAATGCATATGTTTCCAAGGGTGACTACATCAAATATGCATTCTAATATCAAACAAAAGAGCACATAATACCTTCTCTATTCCTCCTATGCTTTCCATTTGATATTATTTAGCTACTTAGCTGAGACAGTATCACATTTCAAATGGAACATTATCTTTAGTAGGAATATTTAGAGACTGAAGTCAGAATTAGTGAACTTTCCACAGCACACACTGCTACTTGTCCTAGTTCCTATGAAGAATTTAATGGTGACACTTGAGCGATATGATAAGGATGTAAGAAGGGACAAGTGAAAACAATAAACATACCTGTCACCTTCTCCATGCTATACATGGAAACAGCTGATTATAATGAACCAGAAATACAAGCGAAACACTAGAAGTCATTTCGAGAATAGGAAAATTAAACTACAACAAAGATGAATGTGACCATGAAAAACAGACAGAGCAAGAACCTTCAGTTTTTAGGTAGGGAAAGTTTCACATAAAAGGGAATTTATGGTGTACTCTGTTGGTCTATCAGATAAAACCACTGGATGTAGTCTACATGCATCCCAAGGACCAGGGTTCAAAACCTCAAACCAGGGTAGGCAACCAGGATCAAAAAGTAAATAAACCAAAGTGCTTCTTCCTCTCTCTTCCTTTCTGCCTGCCTACTCACCTTCATTCCTGCCTGTGCTGCTCTTTAAAAAAAAAAATTTAAGGTATTATAATTTTATCCAGATTTAAAACAAGAAAAAATAAATAATAGGAAACTATCTAGTTTTTTGTTGTTTAATTCTACAGATAACGTAAAAACCTAGCTTTTTCCTTATATAGGAAGCTATAAAAAGAATAGTGAACTAACTATACATTATGATCAGAAAATTCATACGCAATGAAAAGTGGAAAATATCATACAAGAATCTTTTAAAACCGTTAAGTAATAGTTAACCACAGGCTGAGTAAACTGCTTATTTAATATCCCAAACCCCAAATGACCTAAATTTATTTCAAAGCCAATAAAAGAACTACAAAGAACAACTAGTTTAGTTTGCCTTAACTGTCATGACTTTTGTCAAATAGTTTTCCTAAAGCAAATCTGCTACCTATCAATACTGATACACAATTCTCCAAATTTATATTTATTTAAAGAATTTTATACATTTATTCTTGCCTCAAACTCTTCAGCTTTTCAACTTCATGTCAGCTGACATATTTTACCAGATAGGGTTTTCTTTTGGAGCGACATCTGTGCATTGCAGGCCATTTAACAGCATCCTTCACCAGCACACTAGATGCCAGGAGCACCCTCAGGCTGTGAGAATCACAAATGTTGCCAAATATTGACAATTATCTCTTAGAGAATAAAATCACCTCTAGATAAGATCAATGCTCTAGATATAAAGATATTAGAGATGTCTTCAGGAGAAAGAAAAAGTTACATTGCATCCTGATAGTGTGTAACAGCAAAAAAAAAAAAAGGCTTTTAATACCATTCTTCTTCATTCTAGACAAGAAGTTACTACTTGGTTACATCACTTATGAGTTTCTAGCTTCCCACTTTTTTGTTCGTTCAAGAAAAGAGCATAGATACTATATATCACTTTCTCTGTACTTAGCATTACCAAACTATTAGATTGCTATTTGGAAAGCAATAAATAGTTATGTCACTATAAGCATAGCTTCACAAAGTGCTAATTATTGATTGATAATAGAATAGAATAAGATTAAAAGAAAGCATTTCAATTTTCAATCACTAGTAAAGTTTGTGAACCACGAGTCTCTGTCTTTATAAATAAATGTTATTAACCACTGTTTGAAAAAAAGTTTCTTGGCACACTGTGGAGTAGCGGCTAAGTCAACTGCCTCTGAAAGAGCGCAGTCACATAACCCTGGGCTCCAGTCCCCACTGGGGTTGGGGAACAACTAGTGTGAACAAATAAATAAAATAAAATGATCTTCCTGCTCTCTCTTCCTGCCTGCCTGTCTGCATGCTTCATTCCTGCCTGCACCTTTCCTTTAAAAATTAAATAAATTTTTGATTCACCACTATGATTTCATAACTTAGCTGCAAATATGAAACATGTTTAACTATTGAGGGCTCAGCCCTCTTCGTTAAGTTAGAATTTAGCTAAGTGTTTTGTGTGAAGAAAGAAATTTTTAAAAAAGTTACAAATGTCATTGTAATCCTTTGTAATACATTATTTAAAAAAAATAAAACAGTTATTTACTTAAAAAATCTCTACTATGTGGTTAAAGGAGTCCATGCTATTGATAATACATTCTGCAGTCAAAATAGTACTTTTTCTGCTTAGAGGAAAACACGGTTGTTGTAGTTTTTTTTCCATAAAATAATAATAATCTCAGTTGCCCACACAATTATGGTAACTGACTTAGTTACAATATTTATTGACAGAGTAAAGAAAATGAATAAAACCAAAACAGGTGAAATAACAATAACGAGCTCTTTGAAAAGTAATTATATTACTTTTATTAAGTAGTTATATTATTCTTATAAAGTAATGAAAATAAAAACTAAGCATTTAACATTTCCTTAGCATCTATTTTCATTTTCATATTTTATTTCATATTCCCTTTCACCCTTACAACATTTCTGTGAGGAAAGGAGAGTGCTTATACCTATCTCATATGAGAAACAGGTAAAGGGAAATCTAATGTCATCCAGATACATAGCAGCAAGCTCAAGAGAGAGAAAAAAGTATTCTCAGGCCTTGTTGTTTGTGCATCTTGCTGATTCTCTGGTCAGAATAACCAATGATTAATTATGTTCTGCTTTAGAGCATCTTCTTTTGTAAATAGATTAATATATTAAACTTCACCATTTAGAAAACGAATATTTACATAAGATGACATGACCACAATGGTGAAGAAAATCCCATGAATTACACACAAAACACTTAGCTAAATACTAACTTAATGGTAAGCACTGAACTCTCAATAGTCAAACATATATCATGTTTACATCTTGGAGAGCATATTAAAATACGGAAGTATTAATTTTAATACAACTTTAAGTCAAAAAATCATAATGGTGAATCAAAAGTCAGGAAGTTCTATGATGATACAACTGCAAAACGATTCTACTTCCAAAAATGAACTCCCAGAAAAAATTTAATCCCCATATTTTCCTAAATAGGATTGCATTTTCTAACCTAAAATGTTAGAAACTCAGATAAAACTTACATTTATGAGAAAGCCTGAGAACAAGGTGGCATCATTTCAACTCTCTTGGAGAACTAGAAGGGCACCACTGTCCTGACATCCTTCATTATAAGAAAATACCACACAATAGAATAATTAAAGTAGAAGAACATATAGCAGTGTTAGATAACGTAGGTGAAAATTTCAAAGTAAATATATTGTTAACTATACCTTTCTACGTTGCATAGACACTACAGAATCTAAGAGGTTTACAAAACATCAGAAAAAACCGGTAAGAAAGACCCGGTAAGGTATATAGAGAGCGAGCAGCAGGGGGAAAGAGTAGGGAAGCAAGCATAGCAGAGAAGCCCAGGATGGCTGTGCTGCGCAATGGCTACGAAGTCCTTGTCTCCAGCCACAGAGAACAGAAGGTACAGAGCAAGTCAGGCCCTGACTGTCCCTCGACCCCCAGAGCTAGGACTAAACTCAGGAAAGTGAGGCACCAAGGAGCTACTCACTCACTCTGAGGGTCATGGGAGTTTAAGATCACAAGGCAAGTGTTGCCTTAAATTCTCCGCCTTCATTACATCATTTGCCTCCCTTCAACTAGAGTCTATTGTGCGCTTGTCCCCAACTGCCTCCTGCCAAGAAAAATAGATGTATTTAGGTAGAGGAGAAACTCTACCCCTTTCAAAATACAGTCTTCACATCTGCTACCTAATATCAAACATGTTCCACTTAGAGATTAAAAAAATCAGAGTTAAACAATCAAATGTAAATGACAGCTAAACCCTTTTTTATAATAAAGAAGAGGGTATGATAAAGTCTTAGATTTCTAAGGAGAAAGGGGGAAGTCTGAAAAAATTGTGCACAAAGGAGACAAGAAAACTCCCTAATGACTATCTGTTTTGTTGCTGTGTTTGTTCTCCCCAGGACAAGGTTAATTACTTGCAATAACTGATGATTTCAGACATATTTTGAGAATCCTGTTTTCATTTAATTTTTACAAAATCAAAAATTCATTTTATAAAAAAGATAAACAGTAGCTTATATTAAGCAATTTATTTTTAGAAAAAACATTTTCATGAAGCAAATTCTGAAAGATCCCATTAATTTAAAATATCTGACAATTTTGATATTGGTCAAAATTTAGGCACAACTTTATCATGAAATATTCTATAAGCATTCAACGTAAAAAAAAAAGATTGCTGCTAATGTGTCAGAAACTAAAAAAACCCACTGTTTTCAAGAACATTAAGACTATTTAACTTTTTTAAGTTACTACTCATTAAAATATAATAATATGCCTCTCCACTTGATAGCATGGTAGCTAAAAGACAAGGATGTCCACCCTCACTTTTGCTATTTAATATAGTGCTAGAAGTCCTAGTCAATGAAATCAGACAGGAAAAAGGTATAAAAGGCATCCAAATTGGAAAGGAAGACATGAAATTATCATTATTTGCAGATGACATGATAACATATAAAGAGAACGCCAAAGACTCCAGTAAAAAGCTGCTAGAATAGACAAAGTGGTAGGCTATAAAACTAATATTCAAAAATTTGCTACATTTCTATATGCAAATGAAATGGCAGGAAATGAACTTAAGAAAACAATACCACTTACAATTTCATTGAAAAGATTGAAATACATTGAGATAAACTTTTTAAACAAATAAGTAAAAGACCTATACTGTGAAAACTATATGACACTGTTAAAAGAAATAGAAGATGACACCAAAAAATGCAAAGGTACTCCACGCTTATAGACTGGAAGAATTAACAACAAAAATGGCAATATTACTTAAAGCAACACACAGATTTAATGCTATCCCCATCAGAATCTCAGACATTCTACAGATGTAGAACCAAAAGATCATGAAATTTATCTCCAATTATAAGAGATCTAAGATAGCAAAAACAATCCTGAAATAAAAGTACAAAAAGGAAAGTGTCATGCTCTCTGATTTCAAACTAATAATACTAATCAAGATAGCATGGTACTAGAATAAAAAGATAAATACAGATCAATGAAACAGAATTGAAAGCCTGGAAAAAAATCCACACATACATGGATACTTAATTTTTGACGAAAGAGTCCAAATCTTACAATGGGGCAATGACAGTCTCTTAATTAAGTGGTATTAGGAAAATTGGACAGTCAAATGTGAAAGGTCAAAACTAGATTATTACCTAAATCCCTACACAAAAATTAATTCAAAATAAATTAAAGATTTAGAAGGCAGGAAACCATAAAAGGAAATATAGACTATGAAAGGAAATATAGATAAAACACTACAGGGCATCAATCTAAGTAATGTTTTCACGAACTCAACTCCAATAGAAAGGGAAATAAAAAGTCCGAAGTAAACAAATAGAATTATATTAAATCAAAAAGTTTCTGATCCGTGAAAGAAATTTGCATCAAAACAAAAAGACATCCTACTAAATGGGAGAAGATATTTGCACATCATACCTCTGACAAGGGGTTAATATCTAAAATATATAGAGAACTCATAAAACAACAAAACACTGACAATTTAATTTAAAAATAGACAAAAAGACCTCAATAGACTTATCTGTAAAGACACATACAAGTGGCCAAAAGGCATGTAGGAGTATGTTCTACTTCTCTTGTCATTAGGGAATTGAAAATCAAAACAACAAAGAGGTATCATCTCACACCTGGGAGTGTGAGAATGGCTATTATCCACTATTGGTAGGAATGTAAAATGGTGCAACCATTTAGAAAGCAGTATGGAGATTCCTCGAAGAATTGACAATAGAAAACCCATATATGTAGTCCAGCTATTCCTCTACTGGGTATTTATCCTAAAAACACAAACACATATAAAAACACATATTCACAGAGATATATGAATTACCTTGTTCATGAAGCACTATTTATAATATCAACCTAAATGCCCATCAACAGATGAGTGAATAATGAAGATATGGTATATGTCATATATACACAGCTATCAAAAAGGAAAGTCCTACCATTTGCAGCAACATGAATGGACTTGGTTATGCTTAGTGAGAAAAGGCAGAGGAGAAAGACGGACATTGAATAATATGACTTAAGTGTAGTGCATAGAAAGAGCAAGCAAATGAATGACCTCAAACAATGAACTAAGAAATGAACTAAATTAAGCAACAACTGGCTTTTAGGGGGAAAAAAGCAAGACAGTGGGTGCAGGAAGCAATGAGGGGAAGTGGGAACTTAAAGGAAGAAAGAATTAATTGTACAGTGAAGGACAAAAGGAAATAGCGATAAACTTACTATATTATATACAGATACAAATTTGCTATCATGTATACTTTAAAGCTAATGAATATTTAAATGCAATATTCCTTCAACAAAAGCAACTTTTTTTAAAAAAAGAAATCTCCTACACTATTCATGAGACTGCAAATTGGTGCAACCTCTTTGGAAAACAGTGTGGAGAGTGTTCAAACAAATAAAGATGGATCTACCATTTGATTCAGTAATCTCACTCCTGGGCATACAGAATCTCTAATCAAACAAAAATATCTGTACCTCTATGTTCACAGCAGCACAGTTCACAACAGACCAGACACAGAAACAACTTAAATGTCCATCAGAAGATAACCCGATATAAGAGCTATGATACATGAAATTCTATGCTGCTCTTTAAAAAAATGAAATTGTGCCCATTGCAATAATCGGGGTGGAACTGGAGGGGATCATGTTAAGCAAAATAAGTTAGGAAGAAAAAGAGAAATACAGGATGGTTTCACTCATATGCAGAATACAATGAAATGAAACAAAAGAACACACAAATCCCAACAAAAATAACAGGACACAGGATTGTGGCTATGGTGCGGGTAGAGGGTGCAGAGCTGGAGAGGGAAAAACGTGGTGGTAAAGGACACTGGGACTCTGGTGGTACATGTGGCGTGAAATACAGACTGATACACAATTTCAATATCCTAAAATGAGCATAGCATTGTGAACAAAATAAATATTAATGTCACCATTAATAAAAGAATCTGTGCGCATTAGCAATAAAATGTCTTCTAAAATTTTATAATTCAGATTGTTTTAAAATGATACATATTTCAAAATCTACAGATATTATTCTAATTGTTCTTGATCTATAATGTAGAAAATATACACTTACAATACATCTTTAATATATTTTTAGATATAGCTCTTATAAAAGCAGTACCCAAATAATACATACCAGTGAAAGATTGCTAGTTGTCTACCACTATTGGTTGCATCTTCGTGCATGGTGAAAGAGGAGGGATGTGGTTATTCAACTAAAGACCCCATTTCTCTGATCCTTTCTAATTAGATGGGGCCATGTGAATAGGATCTGGCCACTGGAATTTGAGTAAAATGTTCTACCTGTCAAGTGACTGCACACTCCTTAGTCTCTTTCCTTTTATGTGATGGATAGGAAATAATGACAAGTGGAAAATCACATTAAATCCAAAACTGGAAGCCACATGCAGAGGATGTCAGAGCCATCACAATAACCCCAACCTGCTGTCCTTTCAACTGTTACATGAAAGCAAAGTTGAGGGGAGAGGACAAGGAGAGAGGGATCCAGGCAGTGGTAAAGGACACTAGAACTCCGGTAGTGGGTGCAGTGGGTAATACCAGACTGAGAAACAAGTTCAATATCTTAAAATGAATATGATTTTATAAACAAAAGAAAAAAGAACTTCATTATATTAAAAAATTAAAAATAACATGTAAAATAATTATTTCTAAAAATAAGGAAAAAAAAGGTGATCTTATATCTTTGTTACAATGGCTCAGCCTGCACCCACAATTAACATAACACCCTCGACAAATACAAGAGATGATATTCATTTTTAGTTCTGTTTATGGAGCAATAAATATTCATAGGGATTATGTCATCAATCTCAACAACTCCACAAGGTGAAACACCTTGAACAGTTCACAAAACTATCAATTAGAAGAATTAATGCTCTTAAATGTTTTTTAAAAAAATGCACCATTGTAGTCCATTTTTTTAAAAAGTGCATTCTGTTCACTTGGAAGACCATGCAGGCAGCATTAGGAAAAACTTAACTTCTAGAGCATTCTTAGAAATTATGGAATGGATATACATACAAAACCATTTCTATGAATACCAAAAATAAGAGAAAGTTTTGAATTTTTCATGTAAATTTGTATGTTAAAATTTCTTTCTATATTTTTTTTCTGTTTTAAAGAAATTCAAATGGAAATGCTCGTGAGTGGACACGTGGTGACCCAGGTTTTGTTTCCTTTGATTATATCTTTTATAAAGAGAGTATTACGGGAATTACCTAAGTGCCCAACATCAGATGAATGGATAAAGAAGATGTGGTATATATATATATATATTCAATGGAATACTACACAGCCCTTAGAAGAGATGAAACCCTGTCATTTGAATCAACA
Source organism: Solenodon paradoxus (assembly GCA_004363575.1). Lineage (NCBI taxonomy): Eukaryota > Metazoa > Chordata > Mammalia > Eulipotyphla > Solenodontidae > Solenodon > Solenodon paradoxus. The sequence continues at coordinate 78,785 of RJWH01000762.1, read as the reverse complement.
TGGATGGAACTAGAGGGAACTAGATGGAACTATGCTAAGCAAAACAGTTGGTGGAGCCCACTGGACAATGAGGATGAACACCTGGCGATTTGGTGGAAGACATGGTGTGTTGAAACATATCTAATAAATGGGGAACCTATACATAGCAAATAAAATGTGTAGAATAATTACTACAATAAAAAATTTTTTTAAGTATTATGATAACTAAGTCTATTACTCTTGCACTTAATTGGGGGTTTGTTACTTTCTCAAAATGCAAGCAGCAACATAAAGGTAAAATATTAACATACATTCTGAAGCAAAACAAGGTTTTTTTCAAATTTTAGAGCTACATCCAAGTTAATTATTGTGTGTCCTTGAAAAAAAATTTAATCTTGCAAACAATTTCTTCAGGCACATTAAAGATGACACTTTTACTTCACAAGGTTGTCCTGAAGATTAACAAATGAAAATGCATATAAAGAATTTAGCAGAGAACTTTAACTACGTGATAAGGTTCTCTTCACAAGGTTATCTTGATGCTTAATAAGATAATGCATGCAAAAGGCTTAGTACAGTGCTTTGGTTAATGAGGAAAAAAAAAGTTTTCAGATGTATTTAAAAGACTTTAGCTTACTAAATGCAGTAAGCATTATTTGCATTATCTCTTTGCCTTAATTTTTTTCTCTCTTCAGTAATTTAAATGCCTTTGTGCATGAACAAATGCAAGTGATGAGCATAAGTATTCTCCCAGTACATTAAGAGAACTTAATAATTAAATATTTAAAATGTGAATGCCACAGGAATAATACACAGGTTATGTCTATTCAATCTTGATCTTTAAGAAGTTAGGCAGGTAACCTGGGCAAAAATCTCTTCTTTGCAAAGTTAAAGTACTGAATTTCTTCAACATTTATCAACTTTCCCTCGAATAATATTTTCTGATGCTATGAAACAGTTTTCATAAAACTGCAAAGATGTCTTTTTCAACTCTGTTGTCTCATTGAAGCTGCTTATGGGTCTTCAGATAAAAATCTCTCCTACCTTCTGGATCTAGTAAAAACAAATAGATTAAATAATTTGGGAAGAATCATTTCCACAACAGTGAATCTCAACAGAGAAACCTCCTAAATTCCTGTCTATTCAACTGTTGGCCTTCACTGGCACCCAACAGGGTCCATCTCAGTTCAGAGTTCACTCTCAACTCTCGCATCAGTCAGTAGTATAAACTTCCAATGGGCAGGAAGTAAAGTACCCATTTGGCCCCTCACAAACTTTCTCTGTAGATAAAAAGAAAAGAGGCATACAGAATCCTCTATATATGAAAAATGACAGTCTTCACATATCCTAATACTTATTTTTCAGTAATGAATTTATGCATGCCCAGTGTCCTAGTAGATAAGGTCACCTGATGTAGTCCACATGCCTCCCAAGGTTCGAGACCCAGGACTGTGGAGAACAACAAAGATGAACAACTAAATAAAAAATTAATGCTTCTTTCTGATCTCTCTTCCTTACTGCCTGCCTACTTGTCTTCATTCTTGCCTGCACCTTTCCTTAAAAAAAAAATAGAATTTGACTCTATTAGTTCTCCTTCCCTTGTTATATAATACATAATTTGTATTTATTTTTTTTAATCAAAATAATTAAATACATGAAATTATGGGTATTTGGGTATGAGTATTTTCTTTCACCCCAGCCATTCTATTTTGTTATCCTAATTTATATAGGTCAGTTATTCATTCATCAATATTCATATTTTTCTTAGTCATCTATACTTCATAAAGCATAATGTAAACAAGGTGACACTTTTTTTTTTGCTTAATGATCCACTGAAAACAGTAGATTCAGCCAAAAAAAGTTCATATATTAACATAAAAAGTGAAAATGAGATCAGTCAAGAAAGTGGCTTTGAGGCTGGAGAAACACTGGAGGCATGAAGAAGAGATCCCAACAGCAATTTGTTTTTCATCTCAGTTCATTAATAAAGAGCCATGTAATTTCTAACTAAAATGTGTCACTTTTCACCTTTTTTTTTTTTTTTCACTCACAAGCTCCATCACTTTCTTAGAAGCTCCCTTATTATCCTACATATTTTAAATTTCCAATATATTTCCCCACAACATTTTACTGTAGATTTCAAAGCCTACCAGAGCTCTTGGGCAGCCTTGCTTCCTCAATAATGAAGATGCTTGACTAGCAGAGTGTCAGCTCACTGAAGAGAAACTATTTTTCTGCCTCCCCCTGTAACAGGCCTGGGACATATTAAGTGATTCAAAAGTCTGACTAGAAATAAATTTGTTCATTGTTATTCGTAAGGAACACCACTAATTTCCGAAGATACTCCTTATCTCGCAGATAATTAATTTTGCCCTGCATATTCTTGCTTTATGGTTTCTGGATTTTTTTTTAATATGTGCTTAATAAGATCTCTTTATGAATTTCTACTAATATACATGGTGTAGTAGTACCTTCTAGTTTCTCCCTGAAGGAAAAATTCACATATAAATATTCATAGTGTAAATATTCACGTCATATATGAAACTGCTTTTTACCTCATTGACCTATCACAGTTTTGAAAAACAAAAGTTTTTTTTTTTTTTTTTTTTTTTTTTTATTTTTTTAAAAAAAAAATTTTTTTTTTTTTTTTTTTTTTTTTTTTTGCATCACTAAGAATGCAAAATAAGGTGCATCCTTGTGGCTAAAATGTGTAGGCCATGTCTAGCCCAAGGACCTGGGTTTGAGACTGGGGTGGTCAGAGGGTACGGAGGTGGGAAAGTGGGGCAGGGGGAGAATACAAGATGAAAATACTTTCAATTTGCTATATTCCTTACACTGAAATATAAGTAGCAAGAATCTAAAGAATGACAATTACTTTTTAATAAAGTAATTTTTACATAGTCTGTACATGTAAATGCCATTATCCAAGGAAAGTAATCAATGTTAGCTGGGCATTTTATATATTACTATCATTTTCAGAAATCATTTTAAAGTAACTTTCATTGTCATTTCATAAAGTGTAAGAAAAACCATATTTTATAGAGTCTCCTTTTCTTGCACCAAAAATTTTATTACGCAATTCAGTAATTCACTCTAGTCTCTAGACAGGTCTCTAAACAATTTTCAACTATTTTTTGAGATTAAGTCTACCCTCAAAGAATGAAAATATGTTCCCACAGAGGTTATTCAAAAAGAATTCTTCACAGAACTTAAAATCACCTCTATTTGAGAGATTCTAAAATATTCTCTGAAGAACGGAAGCATGACATCCCAATTAAAATTTTAGGGAAGTCTACACTTTACATGGTCTCATCGAAGTAAGAGTGCTATGCAAATTGTAAAGCACAGTAAGAAAGATTCATTAACTGTTAGGGATGGTATTTCTTATTCACAATAACTAGCAGCATTAAGAGTCTCAGAATTTTTGCTACCAGATTCTCTTGAGAAATATATAAATACAATTTCCAGGAAAATAGAACTACATTCATATTAAAGAAAAGATTAACATGCTTCTTTGGATTTTACTCACATCAACAAGTTGATTGACTCCACTTGCTGTTTTTGCCAATGTGACAAGGTCTTCTTGCATCTTATCCACCCATGACTTGATACTGCAGAAATCAGAAAGAGAATATTCTATTAGATCTCTGCTTCAGCAAATTCGTTAAATTGCCCTTAAACCTTTCTTCTCCATCCTGCCTCCTACCTCCCAGTATGTTCACCTTCCCATTCTGCCCTCAAATTACAAAATCAATTAATCTCTCATGTGCAGCCTTGGGATTCTGAAGAAACCCCCCAAAAAAAAAAAAAAAAAAAAAAAAAAAAAAAAGCATGGATGTCTTATCTAATATGAGGATAAATGTTTAATTTTTATTAAAATTAGTAAATAGAATATTTCAAGCTAAAATTGATCATTTAGCTTATGAATACTGCATGTACTAAATGTAGAATATTTGGAAAAAATGCAAGAAAATAAGAGACATTTTAAATTTCTCCCAATTCTATTACACAGGGATAACTACTTTCAACATTTTGATATATTCCCTTCTAGTTTGATAACATCCTTTCAGCTGGTTGAAAGCATATTTTGTGAAATTGATATCTTTTTTTTCTTAGATCATATGATGCTCTCCTATACCATTACAAATATTTTATAAACATTTTTCTTTAATGGTCATTTAATATTTCATTATCTCTATATCCCATAATACCCTTGACCATTCTCCTTTTATAAAACATATTTAGGATATCATCAGCTTTCTTCCATGACCAATTGCTGCAACAAATAACCTAGTTTAAAATTATCTCATTTCATTAGCTAGACTCTTAGATTTGGAATTACTGGATTAAAGGTTGTTTTAAAGAAATTTTTTTCCAGTCAGTATTAAAATTATGATTGATAGATTTGTTTAAATCATTCTCAAGTATACACATACTTTAATTCAATGGAAACCCTAAAATATGAGCTATGAAAGTAAAAACATTTTAGAAAAACAAATCAATGATAAATTACTCAGTTTTTCTTGACATTAGAGACATTATGAAATGACACACAATTTTCCCCTTCCAATCAATAATTTGTGAAACCTTCTTATATTCCACTTATCCTCATGTTGTAAATAGACCTAAAGTATGTGCTTTTTTCTGTTCACTAAAACATAAGAAAACACTAGTAAGAATAATACAGGATTTCTATTTGAATGTGAAATATTTTTCACACATATGTGACATGCTAGTTTATCCCACCTGTTTAGATATTATTAAATATTTTTCCCTCTTTTAAAAGACCACATCTAAGAGTGCCATAGGTAAGTGTTACTTGATAAGGAAAATGAAGGTTGCACCTTCCTAAGTACTTCAATTGAATGTCTGACTTCTTTTCCTTAGATAAAAATTCCAATAGTACTGAATACTGAATTTTTTCAGATAAATAAAAGTAACAGAATGAAAAACTGAATTTGAAAAAAAGTATAAGAAGGAAAAGGCACTTAAATAAGATATAAGAATAAATTCAATATATGCACATCTGTATACAAATTGAGCTAGTAAATTAAAGAAGAAAAATGGAAAGTCAGCCATAAAAAGATAAAACGCTTTAGAGGAAAATACAAAAAATTGATTTATTTGTGAAACTATTTTGAAAATAAAAACAAAATCTAGATATATTTTCACACAAATACAAATAAGGAAGAATGTTTATTGAACCATTCTTCATGAATATAATTGTTAAAAATAAAACAATTATCAAGAAACTAAATAAGTAAACTACAAGGATGACATAGAGACATTTACAGAATCATTAAAAAGAATAATGTATTATTATACCATGTTCTAATATTCTAATATATATTGTACTGCTTATGAGCTGGTACCTATGTTTGAAAACATGATAAATACTAATAGTCTCATTACTGCTATTATAAAAATACGGTTGTATTTCATTTTAAGAACAGTAAAATAGAGTAGAGAATGGATAAGAACAAAGACCACTGACATCATTTTCTAGTTCAGATCAGGAAACCCCATTTCTTGATGCAGTTATAGAACAAGTCCTAAAACCCAGAGAAAATGAATAAGCTCTTCTCAAATATGATCCCCAACACTGACAAATAGAAGTGTTACACATCCCTTTAGCTGGGAAAATGAAAGACAAAGAATATATGTGTGAAAAAAATGAACTTAACTCATGCCTGAACTCTGATTTATGCCAAAGTGATAACAAAATGTGCATTCTAATTTGACACCTGAATGGACTGTCACTGCCAATGTTCATTTGAGGTGAACCTGTTTTGGCTGAAAAGCAATTCAGAACCCGTCCAGTCTTCTCTGCCCCACTGACAAGCTGTCAAGACTACTCTATAGGAGCAAGAATTATTTTTCCTAGAAACCAGGATTACCAGATTTGCCTAAAACACAAGTATTTTGCCTTTCAAACCTGTAATTAGAAGATTATAAAGGCTAGGAAACAGATGCAGATACCACACATCATGAAAGTGAAAAATTAAACAGAAGAATATACTCATCTATGCAAATAAACAATTTTTCTCTTTCTTGGTACAACTGTCAAACATGTAGTTTTTCCCCACCTACCAAAAGGAGAAAGTTCCTACTTGGTGTGATTTTGTGGGTTTGGGTAGGTTATTTGGGAGGTCTGGGAACAACCAAAATTTTTCTGCATTAAATAGTAATAGCATTCCCAGACTTACAAACTAACTGACCAAATCATGCCAAATAGAAACATTCTATTTTCAGATAATGAGGAAAGTTGTATACAAAATAACTAGCACTATTAAATTTCCCCAGTAGGTATTATAAAATTCTGGAGAAAGTTAGAAGACAATAGCTTTTTCATGTAATAAACATAGCACTCCACTAAAGAAAGCTATTTGCTTTCTGTTAACCCATTCAACAAGAACTGATATCTGCTAGAAAAGACACTATGTATTTTACAATATGGTTAGACTTAAAAGTGGGTCTGGCAGAGAACAATAATACGGTGAGCAAAGGAACAAAACTATCTTTTTCTTCTACCCTTCTAATTTCTTGAAGGAAACACCTGCAAAAAAAAAAAAAAGATTAATAAGCTATTCAATTTATTTAAATTTCAAAGAAGCCAGAAACATCCATAAAGAAATGAAGACCCAAAGAAATGTTTAAATCTGAATGTCCTTACACTAGGTATTATAAAGAGCAGAAAGTCATGTAAAGATATGATAGAACCAAGAATATGAGCTGCTTTTAAGAAATTTAATGCCTGGTTTTTCAAATTCTTTTCTGTCCCTTTCTTCAGAGACAAAGATGCCCTTTTCTCTGAGTATAGATAAAGAGGCAACTCTCGCATGGAGGGAAGGATAGAAAGTGCTTTCTCACATGCCAGTTGTCAAACTCCTTCAGTTTACACTAGTCATTATGTCCAGCCGCCATACTTGGGGGTAGCATGTTCTGAGTAACATCAGTTGGATATGTTTCAAGAACCAGCAGAGTCATTTAATGTCAATTATGTAGTTATGTCAGAGACAGAGGAGGCTTTCTCAAATATCAGTTACTTGAAGAGAGATTTTAAAGACAAGTGGAATTTGACAAAATTGAGAAGGGAAGAAAGGAACAATGAAGGCAGAGGAAATGCAAGATATTTAAATGGCTGGGATCCAAAGCTGATTCAGCAAATGAATAAACTGGAGGCAAGAATGATATATTGGACAAAAAAATGGGAAGAGAGACCAAACCAAGGGTCTTAAAGAGCATTCTGAAGCATTTATATTTTTTCCTCAAAATAATGGAAAATATGAAGTTAGAGAGCAACAAGACTAAATGTATAAAAATTGACCAAATAATTTGTTGGACAGCCACATGGAGATGGTTTAGAGAGAGACAACAAAAAGTGGTAAGAAATGGTCTATATAAGAGGTAAGAAGTGAGGAGGATTCAAACTAGTTCTGTAGATAGTAAGAAGAGAGAAAGGAAAAGCAAAGGACAAACAAGCAGCTTACTCAACAAAAATCCTGAGTCTGGACAACAGGATTTCACATACTATTAGATACAGACAGTGAATGGGAGAAAGGATTTTCACATGATTTACAAAGTGTCCATGGTTAGAGGAGAGGTTACTTCTTGTAATTTAAGAAAAATGCACATGATTTTAAATAAGAAATGTGAGATAGTTCTACTTAATAGTATTTATTTCCTTTGTAATAAAGGAGATTGTTCAGCTGTTCAGAGAACAGTATGTATCAAGATAGGATAGCTGAAAAAGAAGTTGGGGGTTTAAAAAAGAGCAATGGCTGGAAAGTATTTAAGGACATTGTTTTCATTGGGCAATGTGAGCATCTTGAGCCTTACTAGGCTACCAAGGATGGGGGTGGGGGGAGCATTCAGATGTATATGGAGCAGATCCTGAAGGTAAGAGAGATAAAGAAGAGTGGATTGAAGGGCTAGAATATTTCAAAATCTCTACTCATTCTAGATAACAAAAAATACCAGAACTATTTTTTAATGTTATAGTATTATACTCATAGATAATACTTATTTTCTACACTCCTTCTCTACTGAACCAAAAATCTTATTATAACAGTCCTAGGAAAATGTGAAATTGGGTAATTAGTCAATATATGTATAAAACAAACATTCTGATCCATTTTCTAACCCTCTCCCTTTTCACTTTTCAAGTGCCCTCTTGAAATCCCATGTTCCTTTATTGCCTATGACCCTATAATCTGATCTTTAATCTTATTGTCTGACTCCTTTTCATTCTCCTAAAATCAAAACCATTTGTTTTCTCAATATCTGTGTTTGACTTTTCCTGTTTTCTCCTTTCTCTTTCCTTAGTCTATATTATACTCCTTCAAAATCTCGTTTTCAGCTATTACCTTTATGTATATAATCCCCTCAGTTAAGCTCCTAGTTTTATTGTAACTACTTACCATTTACTACAGAAATCCATCTTGATGCCCCATCCTCCTTTTTCAAAATATCTATAAAACTGAACTCAATTTTTCCCCCCTTACTACTAAGCTTCTTCTATTTCATTCTTTGTTGGCAAACCATTTCCTCAATCATTCACACTGATGCCATCAATTTGCTCATCTTACCCTTCCTCCAATCCTTTGCTAAATAGTATCTCAGCATTTTTCAAAACATAGCTGACAGTTAATACACTGAGATCATATTTTATACCAAACTCCATCTCAAAGTACTGAACATGCATTTTTTCATTAGTCAACATAAAAAGGGGTGTTCACTTTTTACAAACGAAAAAAACGGAAGTTTACAAAAATTTAAACAATCCAGAATTCTAGCTCCTTATTTTCTAGAATCTTTTACTTCAACTACCCTTACACATTTTTATATGTTGAATGTATACTTTTCCAAATTCTGCTTTTGCTCTATACTAGCTCCCTGAAATCAATCCTGTCTCCTTTGTAGACGGATACATTTCATAAACTTCCCAATACTGCCTTTTACAGCATCCTGAACTGAAAATATTCCCTTCATTTCATTAAATTCCAGAAGTAATTTGTGTTTTGTGCTTATTTTTCTTTATATTCTCATGATTTGATGGATATATTTCTATTCTCACTTATCATTAATTTCTCAATATTTCTCTTTAGTAGGAACACAAGTATTTGACTCAATAGGGAAAAAATATTAAGCTAATTGCATTTTTAAAGTATACTTAGTTTTATTATATATCATATGTGGTTTATTAACTAAATTCCTCCTCCCTGAAATCCATATCAGGGGGGAAATAAAAGGCTGGACCATGCAGCTATAAATAGCACCTTATCAACAAGTAGGAGATTTTTTAAATATAGACTTAGTGCTCAAAAAAGGAGTGATTAAATATCTATAGTGCTGATCTATATTTCCAAAATTTTCAAGTGGCTTTGTGTTGGGGGGCGGGGTTGGGGGTGGGGGAAGGAACTGGTCTTACAATCCTTCAAAGACCCTTCAATAACTTATTAGAATCAACAAGAGGTATTTGCTGCTAGGTCTCTAGTTGTTCAGTGGTTCTGCAAACTCATTGTAGTTTGGAGAGTTTACTATGAGACCTCTAAGAATTAAGGCAGGTGTACTACCCTGGTGGAGTAGAGGTTGGGAGCAGTCTACAAGCATCCCAAGACCCTGGATCATGACCCAGATCTAGGGGGAAACAATCAAGATGAAAAACTAAATAAAATGAAGTGCTTCTTCCTCCTCTCTCTTCCTGCCTGCATGTCTCTGCTCTCCTTCATTCCTGCCTGTACCTTTCCTTAAAAAAAAAAAGTAAATATTTTTACTGAATAACTGAGATAAACATTTATACCCTCTACTTTACCTTTGATATAGAAACAGACCAAAATTTAAAAGCAAATATATAATACATCAACTAGTCACTAATATTTTTGAGAAAAAATATTTGCCATTCAATTAATATTTCTCCTTTTGAGACTGGATTTGCCAGCAATAAGGTTTTTTTAAAAGTAATGGAAACTGCAGTTCAGGAAACTTTTTCCAAAAAAGGATTATGGTAATCCATTTCATTTTGTATGCATTTGAGGAACATCAAATTCAGAACAGCACAAATTACACTCCATCTAATCTATTGTAAAGTCTAACAGTTGAGCACAAAGTGTCAAGTCTGCATCGTTATCTATTTAATTGCTTTAAATGCTACAGAGAGAACTTGCCTCTACCGGCTGGAACAATGAAGCCAAAGTGATAGCTAAGAATTATTATAATTGGTCTTACCAAGACTAACTGTCCTTCCTTCCTATATGTGATGTGGTAAGTCCCCTAGAAAAGAGACAAATATGTGCGAACCTACTGCTTTTAGCAAAGTGAAAGGGATGAAAACAGACATCTTTCTTGAATTATCCCATCAACAGTTATCCTAGAGATGACGGCACAAAAGTAATGGGAGATACACATGGAAGAGAAAAAGGAGGGAGAAAGGGCTGTTCCAGTAGGGATTGAGAGCTGGAGGACTGGGAGAGTCAGAAGTCTATATACCTTTTGAAGCCCTTATCCTAAGGCAATTCTCTGCTAATGCCACTTTTTTAAGAAATAATTTTCTTTTTTAACCCAGGGGAATATGAGACATAGTTATGCCCTGTGGTTCTGGGGAATAGTTAAAACACCACTAAATCTAACAAACTGATAATTTTTATTGTGTTGATATACAAATAACGTATCACAAATATGAAATGAGATATTTTAAAAGTGTTCCACTTGCTATAAATATTCCATCAATGCCAAACTGCTCCTATTTTTGTTAAAATGAACCACCCACAGTGCTCTTGGAGTTAAGTAAAAATAGTATAAATAAACCAAAGATTTAGATAATCTAGACACACTATTTTACTAAATATGAATTTCTTAAAACATGGATAACTACAGCATGAAACATTTTTGTGTGTGTAAAAGGAATGCTTGGTATCTATGTTAAGTCTAGGATTGTTTGTGAGATGATTGTCATGCTGGGAATGTGCGTTCCTGAAATTATTCTCAATTTAAGTCATTTCAATAAACTGCTACTCTTTCTAAAAGTGGTTTCAATTTGTGATATGCCTTAGCTTTTTGGGTCTTTTTGTTTTGTTTTGGTTTTGCCTAGAGTCAATTTGTAGCGATACAGAAAGAAATGTGATCATGCTATTCAGAGTAGAAACGTTAAATATTTGAGAGTAAAATAAAAGGATTTATTACTAAAATCTGATTTTCAGGTTTGCTGTATGTACATTTCCATACATGCACAATTATTCTACTTTACAAGTACAAATACACAAAATTCTCAAAGACCAGATTCTTCATGAGATCTACTTATCTACCATATTGGACTGACCTTTGTTATATCCAAGCATTTTTTTTTTTCATTCATAGTTTTAATTATTTTTGGTCTCAGCTGCAGTCATTTGTTTTCAGCTTCCAAAACAACCATTGAGCAATAGATTTTAGCTTCATGGATTAGCTAGAGGGAGAGTGTTCTCATACAAGGAATTTGCTCCCTTGGGGCCTTGAGAGCTTTGTTTCTTATCCCTTCTACATCACAGTTGTTACGACCTCCAGCACAGTCCCTCTGCAGCCTGGTGCCAGCTGAGGTGTCCCCACATGGCCACACAATCTGCTGCTGGTGTTTCTGTGAAACAAATGAGCTGAATTTCTAATTGCTCATTATAAACCCTACATTCATTTACTGAAGATCTTCCTTTTCATTGTTTATCTATATTCTTTCAGTCATTGCAGGTTGCTAACATTTATTTTAACCTAATTCAAGCATGTACATATTATTTAATGCCATAATGAAAATAGTCTCATTTCCTTCTTTAAATTATAAACTGAGACCATTGATAATATTTCCAATACTACAAAATACTAAAACTCATGTATTTGAATTCTGATCTAAAAAGTCAATCCACTTCTCCGCATGGATCAGTATCTGCAGTCAAGTCAGTTTAGCTATTTCTCAAACAGGTCATCTTTATCCTATCACTTAATTATGCTTTCCACTAGTCTGAAATTACCTCTTTAAGCCTTCAACCCCTGAATATCATCCTTCATGTCTGTTCTTCAGGTTATTTTTCCTGCGAAATCTACATCCTCAAACTCTCAGATTTTTTAATTTTCTCTTATTTCCTAAGACAAATATGAAGCCTGTCCTACATAATGTCATATATATTGATATATTGTCTTATGTTAATATTAATCTTTAACAACATATCCAGTGAGTGAATGGCTCACAATGCAGAGTTCTGTATTCTGAGACGACCAGCACAGTTCTGAACATTTAGTAAATACTTGATAGCAGAAAGTGCCAGAAACTCTTCTAAACATGTTTTGTTGAAGAAAAAAAAAAAAAACAAACAACCTTTTCTCACAAAAATCTATTGAGGCAGATACTATTATGAGTCCCACTTTACAAATGAGGAAACTGGGTGATAGAAAGGTTATGCTACTTTCCCAAAATCACAGGGTCAGTAAGTGGCAGAGCAGAACAGTTTGCCCTTAAAAGCCAACAGAATGCTTTCACATATGTAGTCCACACTATGATGTGAAACATTGCTTTGTTCTCATTATTAAAACACCAGTTTTATTTTTACACTGCAAGAAAAAAATGTAATTAGAAAAGTCAAATGAAAAAATTCAGCTATTTTCATCCTTAAAAAATATTTGTGAAAATACGAACATGCTGATTTCAATAGATTTTTTTCCTCAAATTAAATTTTTTAAGTTTTCATAAAGACAATCAACTAAACCAGCAGCATTATGTTATTTATAAAGTCATAAATTGTACTGCTTTTATTGACATGACAGCCTCAGTACTAGGTACACAACAACTGACTCAAATTATTCACCACATGTACACTGAGTTGACATTAAGTGGAAGGTTAGATGTAGAGTCAGTCCTCATATGCTTCTAAATATAAATATTCCAAAAGCAACATTAAACCCTTCAAATGTGAATGGAAAATATGACTGCTTCAGCAACCTTTGTTGTTTTCATCATGTAGGTTCAGATTCACAAAACAAATGTCTTACTATAAAAGCTTGGGCCTGGATCGGCTGGTGTGGCGCCCTTTTAAAGATAGCCTGTGGTGTAATTTGTCTGACAGCTGTTCCAGAACAGAATTTATTTAACAATCAAAAAGTAATCGATGCATATGTGTTAACCTGCAAACTAGAAAAACAATGGCTTTCTTTTTAAAGACCACCAGAAAAAAAAAATATTGCAGAGTAACCATTTCCAACATTTTTATTCCTTTAGTATTAAGCATAGGAAGCTAGCAAAATAGGAGTGAAGGCTTCAAATAGAATTAAATATCTGTCCAGCTCAGAAAATATATTACAATTTAATTGTTTTCAACCTTTTAGTCCCCACAGACAACTGGTTCTCTTTGACCTTCTTTGCCTAAGCAGCACGCACACTCCCTGGTGCACCCCCACCCTGCTGATGGTCTGAGTTCACGGAGCATTCCAAGAAGAAGATTGCTTCTGGAAACAAATTACAACCAGCTGACCTGCTCAATATAAACACAAAGATAAACTATTATTTTTAATCCAACTTTTTTTTTTTTTAAATCCAACAAGGCAGTAAAATTAACAGAGAATTACATCAAAAACTGAATGTATGTTTATCAAATACCTTAAAATTACAATTTGAAGCACTATCCAATAACTCCTTGCAAAGAATGGAAACTGCTGATGAAAGGTTTATATAATGAATGTCAAAGTAACATGGAAAAAGAAATCATTTTTATAACTTGGTCACAATTTTTAATTTTTATTGGAATTTCTTAACTTACATATCATGGAATATTTGCTGTTAAGACAATATTATAAAATTATGACCTTGTATGCATGACAGGTAGAAAAGTAGGTCTAAAATAGGCATTTAAATAGCAAAAAGTATCAGAGAGAAAAGTTAGCGCTTTATAAAATCAAATCCAATGGAAGCTTGTGCTCTCAGTAATTCTTTTTTAAGACTTGAAATCATGACCTATGTGTGTAGTTAGGTTAAATGTCTCTTAAAATTCAACCAAAAATATTCATCTAGTTAAAATATTTAATGTGATGATTTGCTCTAACAAAAAAAAAGGAGAAAAAAATATTACAAAGTCTTAGCCATCAGGAAGTAAATAACAAAACAATCACTAGATAACTGTTTATAAAAAAATATGAAATAAACACTTCAAAACACAATCACTGACATCCTTATAAGAAGTCTTCTTTTTGCTGATATTTATATATCTTCTACATTTGAAATGACTGTTCTGCAATTTGGAAAGAAATAGAAACTGATCACTTTCAGTCAGTTTTGAAAAGATAGGAAACATTTCACAAGCCCTAGCAAAAAGAAGACAGTCCTCTGGCATGAGGGCTCTGCTGTAAGATGGCATACGCAATATAACTCATCGTCTTTATGAAATATGAAAGAATCATAAAGCGGCCAGAAACATGAATTAAACATCAACATTCCGAATGAATTGTTGTAGACGTCTATTTTTTTTTTCATTAATAGTCATTCCGTCACTGTTCTTTGTGCTCCATTTAGAGCACATCCCTATGTGGATTTCAACAAGCAGTTTTAAAACGGACCACCCTGCATTGTAATGTGAAAGCTAAAGATTTCTGAAGCCAGGTCTGTGAATCATATGTGACTCAGCAGCCTCCCACAGGACTGACAAATCATATATTCTCTTTCAAATGTTCCTTCTGTATAACAAAAAAAAAAAAAAAAAAAAAAAAAAAAAAAAAAAAAAAAAAAAAAAAAAAAAAAAGAGAGAGAGAGAGAGGCTGAATGGACTCCCTTACTTCTATTGAGAAAATACAAAGGATCAGAGGGCAGATAATCCATTAGAATTCATGCAACCAGTTTTAGGTCAACTGTCCTAAGCAAACTGGGGGTGGGGGGAAGCCTATTGTCACATCTCTCACTGACTGCAGAACTATCTTTTCAACGATCCATGATATATTTCTCCAAAGCTCCTGATCATCTCATATACCTTGATCATATTAGGGGAATAGCTGCATCAGCATTTACAATCACTTTTGAACATCCTATAACTCTAACTGAGGCTATTTCTCCAATTAAAGCATAGAATAAACACCATCTTTAGTTCTAGAAACTCCAGAAGAAAAACTGTTTTTTCCAGCCCAGTATTCCACTTAAGAGACATCCTTTACACATTACCCATGAAAAGTCATCATACCAATACTTCCAAATAATTCCTCTGATTGTATCCATTACTTGGGAATTCAGAGCATCAGTAGGGTGAGGGTGCACAAGGGAAGTGCATGTGCTGCTCAGGCAAAGGAGGTCAAAGAATTGTTTGGTAATTTGTTATAAAAATTTCTGGAAAAATAGTGCTTTCAAACATCCAATTCCCAATGACTAGCAAAAAAAAAAAAAAAACACTTAAAATATTACCTATTTCCTAGGGATAGAGCTGACTTAATCAGAGGTGGACATCTGTCATTTTTATCTTTAGATGTAAATAGAATGAAGGTAATGAATACAAATGTATTACATGTAGGTAAATGGCAAAGTGAGATTTATATTTTCTCTGTGCTATTAAAAGAAAAGCAACAATCAGCAACTAAGGAAAAAATAGATAATAATGATTAATAAATATCACATATATATCTAATAGAAATATTTTTGGTGGTTAGACATCCATATGCCTGCTAAGTTCTAGGGTGTGGATTTGAGGTTTAGGAGTAGACTAGGAGTGGGCCTATGGATCTAAGAATAATTCAGTATTAAGGCGCTGAGCAGAAATATTACAGGGCTCTGGCAAGAAAAGAGCAACTGGAGACAACAATACAGCAAACACAAAAGATAGATCAAGTAACTTCAGAAATGTGACTAAAAGTCTAAGAATTTCTTAAAGTGGTTATAGCATTATTTATAATCGACAAGAGCTGAAAGCAACTTAAATATTCATCAACAAATGAGTGGATAAATAAGATGTGGTACACACATTTAACAAAATGGAATACTACTCAGCCTCTTGCTACAACATGAATAATTCCATAGGGGGAATCAGGTTTAGTTAAGTCAGAAGGAAAAAGGTAAACATCGTATGACTTTATTGATACTATATAGAGAAACCAAGCAAATAACCAAATCAAATAAAAATAGACTTTTAGTCTAGGTTACCAGAAAAGACGGTGGAGGGTGGCGGGAAAACTGACTAAAAAGGGTCATTTTTTATGGTGAAGGTAGAACTGGACTGTTGGTGGTAAGCAAAATATATTATTTACAGGTAATGATGCACACCTTAAACCTAAATAATGTTATGATGAGATGATCTTTCAATTTAAATTTTAAAAAGTAAATAATATGCTCTCCTATATTTTAATACTAGAGCTCAGATTAGAATATTAATTCCTGATTTCTTAATCAGATTCTTCCTGCTTAATATTTTAGGAAGTCCATGGAAATCACTTTGGAAATATTTAATAAAAGTATGTATACTTTCCATCTAAGGAAAATCCTTCTGTCAGGATTGTGGCAATGGTGCTCTAATTTCCATAGACACTTATCTTCTCTATGTTCACTTTTCTGATTTTACAGATAAATCTGTATAATGAATGAGCAGACAATAACATTAATGGAGGAGGCACCATTGTGCTCATCACAAGATCTTTCTTCTACATTAAAGACATCCAGAGAAATGCACAAAGCTGGAAAGCCCAAGGGAAATAACATGATCCTGATTAACCAAGTCTCTCTGAATTTAGAAACAGCCACCTGGAAATAAATGAGTAAATAAAGGAAAATGAAACTAAAGGAATTGAAGGAGATTCAGGGAGGGAGGGAGGGAAGAATAAAGGGGAATGAGGAAGAGATACACATGGAAGTTGCAAAAGTGGGAAGGAAGGAAGAATAAGAAAGGAGACAAAGTAAATGCATTTTTTTAAAATGAATCTGGAATTTCTCTTTAAAAAATCAAAATTTACTTTTGAAAATTTTTGGTTTGTCAATGAAAACTTTAAGCAATATATAATGTACTATGGTTCCATTAATCATTGCAATAATTAAAGAATACATTTAACCAAGTATAGACTAAAATGGCATAGACTTATATCTAGTTATGATGGAAATTATGATTGTGACTTATTTACATGGAATAGGGAAGGTAAATCTCTTATAAGCATTTTTTTAATTTATAAGACAGCACTGTTTTGTTTATATCCAATTTACTGTTAGGAAAAGTAATGTTCATTAATATTTTTTGCTCAAGTATACATCTTTTCAGCAGGGGCAAAAGATTCGATTAACATTGATTTTTGTTGTGTAGATCAATAACAGATGAATAAATGAATGGTAATTTGTTTATAGCAGTCATAAGGTTGACTCCCTGCAGGGCAACAGAGTCTATATTTAGTCATTTCTGAATTTGAATTACTCATATTTGAACATTTCAATGGAAGACACAACTTTATTTCATTGTGATAAATACTGAAGTGCTGTAGCATATGCCATTTCTCAGTCTTAGGCAGCCATCTTTCACATTCTTCTGAGGAGTTGTATGTGGCTAATAAGAAGAGATTTAAAAAAGGGCTGAAGTGATATTGCTGACTTTGAATGATTACAAGTTACTTTCTGTTGAACATAATAAATAATACAAGAATTGATAGTCAAGCTACTATGGAGATGAGGTTTCGATTGCTCTCTACTATTCTGAATGGACATTTTCTTATTCCCTAATATTACAGACACTAAATTAGAGAAGTCATATCATCCAGATTTTCACAAAGGAAAACGAACTCAAATGGCAAATACAATCATGTATTTCTTAACAATGGAAATATTTCTGAGAAATGCATTGTTAGGTGTATTTGTCATTGAGCAAACTGATCCAGGTCATTAGAAGTTTCTCCATTTCTCATACAGACCCTTCTCAAATACTTGCTTAGCTGCTTTCAATGAGGCAGGTTTCTTAACAGTTTCTGACACTTTGTCTTGTTCTTCCAAAGTTATGGTAGAAGAGCACATACCTGACTGATGAGCAATAACCATCACTGATTTTCTACTTTCAATCCATCACTTTTTAATTTTGTTTCCAGGTCAATCGCTTAACTTGGCCTCTTATAGGCAACAGCAGATTTTGTATGCTTAGGTGCCATAATGGAAAAATAGCAGGATTAAATCAAAAAGGAAGGAAAAATACTAATAAGATGTGACAAACATGAGATACAAGTGCTGCCAAAGTAAAATTCTATATTACAACTCTACTATGACTACAACTCACTAGGCAATATGAACTTGAGGACCACTGTCTTATACGTGATCTGTCATTGACCAAAACATCAGAATGTAGTGTGTGACTAACTCCTGAACCACTCCTCCTATACCATTCAAAATTGCAGCTGAGAAATATAAATTCACACACTCAATTATGTTTAGAGGAAGAGGAATAGATTTAGATATTGAACTTGCTACTCTGCATAGAATTTGATGCCATCAGGTCAATCGCCTCTGAAGGAATAAGCCACATACCCTTGAGTTTGAGTCCCAGAACCGGGGGAAGTAACCAGTGTGAATAACTAAATAAAAGTTTAAAAAATAAAGATGCTTCTTCCTCCTCTCTCTTCTTACCTACCTGCCTACTTATTTCATTCCTACCAGTATCTTTCCTTTAAAAAAAAAAAAAAAAAAAAAAGATATCATTGTTAAAATGTATGTTCTTGCCTTCTCTTTATCTCCATGCTTTCTCAGTTCTTCTCATGCATTTCAACCTCAGGTCAAGTATCATCATCTCACAGATGCAATCCTGACTATACTAACTAAATTCATCACTGCCCTGTCTTCTATCTTACACATCAGGATCTTTCTTCAGGACACTCACAACCTAACAATTGTTCTATTTATCTATTACTTGTTTTCAGTCTCTCCTCTGACAGAATGTAAACAATACAAGAGAAGATCTTTCTCATCTGAAATCAAAAGAACTTAGCTTTTCATGTGTATAAAATAGGTGTTCAATAAAATATTAACTGAATAAATAAATGACGCACTTGGGGAAAAATCAAGAAAATAGTCAAGTTGGGATATTTTCATTTGTGAACAAGGCATGATAAATACTGCTTCAATTAGAAAAGCATGGTCTTAATTCTATAAACTACTGGATTTTTTTAAATTAATGGAATAGACAAAAATAATTTTAAAATTATCTTGGTTGACACAGAGACCACGCAGCTTCTATTAAAGTCCTGTGCGAAATGTTTTTAAAAAATTCAAGTGTCTACATTTTCACAAAAAAATGTTCATAAAATTAAGTCAGGTCATCTTGGAATGAGAAAAATAAAAAGGTTCAATGCATCCCCAGAGAAAAAACTATACAATTCAACAGAGATAAAGTCCGTGCATCAGCAATGGCAATATAATCAGAGAGTAATGATTTCTGGGGTTGTTCACCTCCACTAGCTTCTATCCAGTGAAACACACCACTATCAATTTGCTCAAACACCTAGACTTGCTGCCACTGTTGGCTTTAAGAGAATTCTCTTCGACACTGGCAGCAGCATCAACCTAAGGGATTATAGAGATATTTCCCTATAAAGTTGAAGTGTTGACATTCCAAGATAAATGTTTAGATTCTTCAGAGAAAAACAACTTATGGAAATTGTGTAGAAATACACAGAGGGTAATATTTAACATTTTGAGATTTTGCCAATAGCCGAAATTACTTTTAAAAACTTATTAGGCATGCCCCGGTGGAATTTCAGTTGGGCACAGTCCACATACATTCCAAAGATCCAGGTTCATGGTGTGAAAAAGCAACCATGATGAACAACTAAATAAAATAAAGTGCTTCTTCCTCCTCTCTTCCTGCCTGCCTGCCTCTGCTCTCTTCCATTGCTGCTTAAATCTTTCTTAAAAAAAAAAAAAAACTAATAAAAATTAATTAAGTTCTGTATAGCAGGAAAATAGTGACTTTATAGTTCATTTCTCATTCAAAGTCAAAAAATTTGAAATCTCAGTAAAGTGAATTATCTCTATTCTACATTTTTAGATTTTAAATACCTACTCTTATTTTACTTTTAATTGTTAGACTATTAATACAAAGGAATGCTATTTTAATTATTTTACATATGCTTGAATCTAGCCTCAATTTACTAGATAATATTTAAGTGATTTACATTCTTTCTGTTATTGAAAAATAAAAGTTAAAAAGAAATTAACATCCTAAGAATGTATGACTCCTAATAGCTAGATTCTGTCATTTTCTATTCAGATATTTCTAAGTACGTTACAGTAAGTTACATGTCAATGTTCTATAAGAAGTAATCACAAACTGGCATCTCCTATATTTCCCTCTTCTGTAAATGTGTTTTCTCCTTCTGCTAAACTTATCAATACATACAAAACAATATATGCATTATTCTCACTCCAGAATAAATTAATCCATCTCAGTAAATATACAAGGACAAGAAAAGAAATAGAGGGACAAACATTAGGAAGAAATATACTTTTTATCATCTGTAGACAATGATTGTCTATATAATATCTAAGAGAATAAACTGAAGAATAAGCCATTCAGTATGAAATTTTACAAATTCAGTACAAGAAACAAAAACATAGAATAATATTCAGAGACCTGAAAATTATTAGAAAATGACTAAAATTATTGAAAAGAAGTCTCATTAATAACCATTTAAACAAGTCATTAAAATATAATGCTAAATATGAAAAATGCTAAATATTGACAAGTATTGGGATATATGTATATATGTATTTGTGTATATATATACATATATCTATATATATGTATGTGTGTGTTTGTGTCTGTGTGTTACAACCACACTTTGAGAAAAATCAGGAAATATCTTTCATTATAACTACGCCCATCCTCCATTTCTCTCTAGATCTCTATATCAAGCAAAGACTCCAAGAGTGGTATTACAAGGATATTCAATAGGACATTATGTATAATAGAAAATAAAAGGAATCAATCCAAATACTGCTATTTAATAGGGATCCTTAAATATTTGATGGTACTTTAGTTACACAGAATAGGCAGCAGTTGAAAGGTTGAATGAAAAATAGAGAATGGATCTAAAAATCTTCAGTGGAAAAATGATAATGTAGAGTGTGTGAATTCATATATATATATATATGTACAAATAATCTGTTCTATTAGCATTTATTCAATGTTACATAAGACAGTGAGCATCATTGGAAAGAGACATGTCAAATTGTTAACAGTGGTGAAAGCAGGGAGATGGGGCATAAGAAGTGGCCTCTGGATTTTGTATATAATTTATTAGCTGCCTGAATCTTTTACAATATAATGCAATACAATAAAAATATACATTTTAAAGGTTAATTCACTCCTCTTCATATACAGAAATTGTCTACCAACTATCATGCTATGAAGTATTTCTCTTCTACTTAACAGTATGGGAAAGTGATTAGTTAAGTTCTTGGCACTGGTCCAGACTGTTTGTTTTAATTCTAGTTTGACTGTTAATTAGATGATGTAGGACAGTTACTGTAACATTTAATACATTACGCTAATAGTGGTACTTAGTTCCTAGGGTTCCTGTGAGGATTTAAGATCATACCAAAAAGAACTTAAAAATGCTCTATATAACATATATTCACTAAGCTTTGTGGTTGCTGTGCAAAGTCTAAAGTTCATGGTTGAGAAATAAATGTGCTGCAAACACACAGTTTTTTATTTTTCCAAGAAGAAACAGTTACTTACATTGGAATACATGTGGCCTCAATATAGACTTCTATTGAAAAATCACTTGCTTTAGATAAAATGAAAAAATAATTTTCACTATAATGAAATTCCATGAGATGCTTAATATACAATTTCATTATAAGACTTAAGTCTGGAATGGTGCACAATTGTCATCATCAAGCTTTTATTAAAATTCTCCTCAGTATTTCTTCCATATTTAATGAATATTCTACTGTTAGAAAAAGGAAATACAATTAAATGATCTTCAATTGTATATATTGAATCAATTAACAAGATAAAGAGCTTAAAACTGTAGATTTATAATTTGCATATTATCTTTACTAGGTATTTTATATACTATAAAATGGATGCTCAGTTATAGTATTAGTTTACATATAACTTTCATACCAAAGTAGTATTCTCAAAAATGAAACATAGCAAGTAAACATTAATATAAAAAATACCTTTAAACTTTAAGGTGTTGTGTAGACCTACACTGTAACATTTCCGAAATTACTGGGTAATTTTAGTATAATTATTCCTTTTAAAATCTGTCCAGCTTCTAGAAATAAGTATTATATTCCTGTACTTAACACACGCATGAATTAGTTCTATAAGAAATAACTTACAGATTCCAGTATAAAGAAAATAGAAATAAATTCAGTAAGGCAATATCTCATTCTGTATAAAATTATGGCACTATATGTGAAGTTCTTATTTTATAAGCTTATCTAAAACATGGAGGAAAGTAATTTTATTCAAATTTTAAAAAAATTGTTTACAAAAATTATCTGAGAATCATATATAAAATATCAAATATATAAAAAAATTGGTAGGAACACTTGCAAAGAATCTATAATGAATTATTAAGTATTACTGTGTCTAGAAACAACAAAATGGCTTCTTTTCAATAATTTTATATATTACTCTCAAGATACAGTTGGAAAAAATATCATGAATATGAATAAAAACCATACCAATTTGAGAACTGAGTTACTATTAAAACTGCCAGATTGTTTCTAGACTGCTTTAACCTACTTAACAACTTTTCTCCTGGAAGGAAATGTCAAATTGAAGTTACTATAATCAACAACACTTCATTCATTTTTTAAAAATATCATATTAGTATCTTTCTCACCCTTAGTTAAGGAAAACCACAGTCCACAATAACACTCTGCACATTTATAGATTAGTTGATTAAACAAGATCAGTCTTCTACTCAAGCCAGTCTAGACCATTATGATTCATTTTTTAGAACTTAATTTTCTGTGCTGTCAACTCACCCTTTTTAATTGTAACAGGATCTCATACATAATGCGTAGTTTATTAAAACACATCATAAAGCCTTGTGACATAGCATGAGTTGTCAAGTAAAATGTAATAATCTTTGTCCTCAACTCAGCCATGGACATCAATAAAAAATGAAAATTATGCCTATAAGCTGGCTATAAAGCCTTTTATACTATGTAACACTCCGAACTCCTTACCTAATGTAAAGAATACTTAGGTTCTTAGACACTCTCCATTCTATTACAATCTTTTCCTATGCTGTTTTCAAGAGTTGGGTTTACAAATATTCACTATTATTCACTGAATAAATATAAGCATTAGTCTATCTATAACCTACAAGTTCAGTTCTATCATTCAATTAAAAGAATATGTGCAGTTAGTGTTTCATTTGCGTCTATCTTTATTAAAAAAAACCAAGTTATAGTTTTAATACAGTCTCCATTTTATTCAGAGTAATATTTTCTAAAGAAAACCCTCCCAGAAAAAAAGAAGGCTATTTAACAAACACTGTATTACCCACAGGAAGCCCTCCGTCTATTGGCAGCTAAAGGTTGACAAGGGTCACTCCATACCAAACTGGACATGAGTGACATTCAAAGCAAACCGGTTCCAATATAGCTTACTTCCCAGGGAACATCACGCTTCTTCTCCAAGACAGTGTAAATGTTTTAAGGTCAGAGGAACACAATGCCTGTCAGAGTACTCTGTGTATGTTAAAAAGACAGGTAATTTAGGAAGACTCTGACATTTAAAAGGGAATCACACTTTCACAGTCTCCCCCATCCAAGGTGACACCTAATTAAGCATCAATACAAAACAATTGAACAGATGTACTAGTCATTAACAGGAATTACCCATTCTCCTAGCATATCAGAGCATACAGAGAGGTCTCTATTTGTAATAGGTTGACTTAATTGCCTGAGAATTCCCCAGAGAACCATACAAATGGATCAAGACATCTCACACACACACGCACATATATATGCACACACACCCTGCAGACAAACATAGGCACTCTTCAAAGATTTGATCCATGCTTCTGTCATTGTCACACCCATCTTAGCAAATGAGAATTGATGGTGGCAGAATCATTTCTAGAGATCTAACAGATGGAAAAATAAAGGTAAATAAGAGGTAATACAAATTTCTTATATAACAATGCTTTTCATAACATAGTTGTTATAAAAAAATATTTAGCAAAACAGTTCAATAAAATAAAAACGCTCCACAAAAAAGCAGCAATGAAACAATATAAAATTCAGGCACATAGGGTATGGAAGAATTGTTTCATCTGGCAATTGACTGTGAAACATTTATTTGGTCACAAAGACCTGATTCACGTGTACTGCAGTTGAATAGCTTGAGAATTTAATCAGCCTATAATCATTAAAAGTTCAGAAATCCTGAAATGTGCCGAGTAATTCTCGCTTCATCCTGTAAGCTAGACAATTCAGAGAGTTAACATAATGCATGTTTCCTTACCCTCTGATGTATACATGTGATATTTGCTGATGAAGATAACTCAGTTTATATGCTTATGAAGACTTCTGTCAACAAGGCACTTTCTGGTGGAGCAGTGGTTGAGTCAATCACCTCAAAAGGAGTAAGCTGTTGACCCCCCGAGTTTGAGTCCCGGGTCCGGGGCAGAAGGAATCAGTATGAACAACTAAATAAAAATAAAAAAGATAACTTACTCCTTTCTCTTCCAGCCTGCCTATCCATGTTCATTCCTGTCTGTATCTTTCTTTAAAAAAAAAAAAAAAAAAATTCTGTCAACGAAAGCATTTGGAAAGTAGAAAAATAAGGCATTTCCATAAAGGATTCAGGATGTAGGTTTTAGAATTTAGAACACAGATTCCAGTTTTCTAATCCTCAACAAATTAATTGGTATAACATATTTATTTCCAAGAATGTTGTACTGGATCTGACCATGAGGGGATAACAAATAAAACATTGACATTTCTTAATTGGGTCAACTAAAGAAGAAAACACAAAGAGTAGAAAAGATACAGGAACACAACTTTCATAATGAGTATTTCTAATGCATGCAACCATGCATGCGATACAAACATACAACATAACACAACATTAGTTTTGCCATTATCCTGTCTGCCCTAGCCCATCATTCTCAACAGATCTGCAGTAATACAAAAAAAGGACTCCACTTAATGCCATATTGTTCTAAGTCATATTTCCGGTCACTAGAGAATACAAAGGCACTGGTATTTGAATGCATTTCAGATTCTAGAGGGGACGCTGTCAATTCCCTCTGGAACTACCGAATGTTCGGAACAAATGCCCAGAGCCCCAGTCACCAAAGTATGAAGGGCTGGAGTGTATTCCTAGTTTAAGCCTCTTCCTCTACAAAAGGTTTCCAGTGGCCCCAGCTCCGTGGTGCCTCCCCACTAGCTCTTTTCTGAGCCTGTGTGATCTACACTACTTACTTATTCAATACTCAGTCAGGAAATGCTTTCACCACTTCTTACAATTCTGTATTTATTTTTATTTTAGAGTTAACTGTCTTCCTGAGAGTATTTTCTCCTCACAAAGATGCAGGATTTGTGGATAGGGCACACATACATGCATATTTAGCACAGTGCTTGGTAAATATGTTCAATACCTCCTAAATATTATTGATTTCATTGCAGACTGTCTTAATTGCCTACAGCCCTAACAGCATGTCTGAAGGTCTCTGGGGGAAAAATCAGTTACTGGTGATTGCCTCAGGCTCTTTGCTCCAGGAGCAAGCTTAATGACTGAAAATACACTGGCTGGAACAAGACCATGTGTCCCCCCAGTTTGTGCATCAGCTAGAGCTGGGGTGTACTGAAAATAGGTGTCCCAAAGGGTATCATCAGATAATTGGGCACCCTACTTCTTATGAATTAAGAAATCTGTTACTCCCCATCCCCCACCCCCAAGGCCCCATAAAAATATCTAACCGTTTTTGTACAATTCATAAGCTTCAGAGATTGCTAAGAGATGTGGATTTTTATTCTTTAAAATATATATTTTTTTAATTACTGGGAGCTTTTAACAGACATGTCATCTTGCTACATGTCTTACCTTAAGCAGCTCATAAATACTTGTCATTCACACACTGGAAATGAAACCAGTTTTAAAGCACAGAGCACCACTCTTGAGTTCACCTTAATGTTATAAAAATAAAACATCTGGGAACTTGACAATGACAGCATAACACTCACAATTTTCAGTAGATATTGGCCTTGCTTTACATCCCTATTACAAGGCTAATGTTTTCTCCAAAGAGAAACAACAAAGAGGTAAGATATAACCTTTGAATATAAACCGTATGTATTTTTTTTCACAGTAAGCAAAGAATAGATATTCCAAAACAGCAGGCATCTTATTAATTCAGTAGTCTCAGCAATGGTTAAACCTTTCTCATCTCAAAGTAACAGTTCCACACTTCTTTTCCAAATATATACCTCTGTATCTAATTTAGAAGATATCATGTGGTTTAGACTCTTGTATCTACACATGCATGGAATTTCCCGAGTAGCTAGTCTGGTTAAATTTTTCCTTGCAAATAGCCTTCTCAGACACGGACAACTAAAATATCTGGCTTTCAATAGAATTTCAGTACACTGTTGATGAAAGTGAGTTGTATTGAACAATGTCAGGTCTATACTTTAAAAAAGAAAATCTCTTAGGCAATAGAGGAAAACAGAAACAAAGCCACTATAACTTTAGAATAAATCCTGAACAATGAAATGGAAGGTTATTAATTCTCTGCCACTTTAAGATTGTTTTCCACCCTTTGGCATGCTGAGATAATTATATATACATGACACTATTATACATGCTGTTTGCCTACTGCAAAACTGTTCTCTAATGCAAGCATTACTGATTTAAAGTTCTTGTGCATCATGTAAAAGTCACCAGAAATTCCCTAATTTCCATCCGGAGCTAATCTATTACTCAAACTTTGTCAAGGAAATTGTGCAAAACTGTCAGGTCCTATTCCTAATAAAAATTGATTCTTTTTTATTGGGGTCATATAGTCAGCTTTAAAAATCTAGCATCTCTTCCTTTGCCAAAAATCTAACATTCCAGTTATTGATTAAAGCTTCAAAGTTGCTTTGGAAGGTATTAGATTCTCCTTTCCATTTAGATCAGGATTGTTGTATTAAGATCAATGAAATGTGGCCATCTGTCAGATTCAGCTCTTCATACTGGCCCCTATTTTATCTACATGGTCAGTATGACTCTTAAGAATTTGGAGAAAATTATCAAGAAAGCAGCAGAAAAATCCAATAAAGTTTATAAAAGAGGGATTTTTTTTTTTTCCCTCTATAACTGGAACCATTTGTCTCCCTCGTCCTGAAAAGAAGCTCACTTCCTCACCTTGCCTTACTTAAAAGAAGGATTCAATAACTTTATTAGGTTGCACTTGAAATATTGATGGACAGGTGAATACTAACAATCAGGAGCCAATGTGGCTTACAGGGCAAGGATCCTTGAAAGGAAAAGCAGAAAGTCTTGCCAAGTTCTGCTTTTTGCTACATTATAATTGTACCTTAGACTATATCATCAATGTTCTCCCTCTCATTCTGGTTCTAAAATTTGGATGTAGGTGAAAGCAAATTCTAGTCTGTGGATCTCATTTCTATTCTATCCTGCTATGGCTCTGTTTCCACAAATAGTTAAGTAATCTGACCCAAACTTTAGATTCATAAGAGGTTACTTGCAGCTAAACTATTGGCTCCAAACACTGCATTAGGCTATCACTCACTTGTGGGAGGTCTAGTGCCTGAGCAACATAGCTGTATTTACAACTCTTTCGAAAATATCACAAACAAGAGCAGTATTTGACAGAAATTCAAGCATTTCTAGATCCTTCTTTGGAATACAATCAAGTAACACTAAGATCCTCAGTTCTAACCCACAACAAGATAAAATCAGAAGTCCACTTGGCAAAGAATAGAATTAACCTTCCTACCCCATGCCATTAAATGCTGCAATGATAAGTAGTAGGAAATCATGTCAATCTGGATCCAGGTAAGATTAAAGAAAATCATTAAGACATGCAGTTGTATTAAAAACAAACAAAACAGACCCTGAGAAGAATCTAATTCAGATCCTATTCCAAATTTACCTAATCTAAATATATTAAACTTCAATTGATCTTCCTTCTTGGAGTTCAGGGTCAGAATAAGAATTGTGATTCCATGTTATAAAGCCTACAAGATTATTAAGCACAAAATGTAGTCTCCTTGAATCCTAATTTTCTCACCTGCAAAATGGAGTTATTTAGCAGCACCTTTTCTCTTAGACATGCTGTGAAAAACAGAGCACACCCCTGGTAGCTCCAGTGTTAAGCCTGTGCCTAAGGAGCAGTGCACACGTAGCCCAAGGACTCAGGTTTGTGGTCAGGGACACAGGGAACAACAAATATGAATAATTAAATAGAGAAAAAGATACTGTTTCCTCCTCTTTCTCCTGGCTTGCCTTCATTCCTGCTTGCTATCCTTCCTCTTCAAAAAAAAAAAAATTGTATTAACAGATTAAAAAGGCTTAAGAGGTACATCCTGGTGGCTCAATTATAATTTGAAAGTTTATAAAATCTAGTTTTGCAGTTACTAATAATCTACAACAACTTCTGTATTTAAAACTTACAGGGAGATTTTATTAGGTATCAGTACCAGAAAAAAACACTTGTGTTACCCTGTGGAATTACTACACTACTTCCATATATAAATTATATAACAGATTTATTTCCCTAGTTACTTTGGCCTCTAGGAAACTCAAGAATGAAATTTTGGGGGCAATTTGTTTAAACTGTGCAATATTCTATGGTTTATCTATTTTCATTCAAACTATCCTAGCTGCTTCTTTATTTTTGCCCTTTTCTGTCTTTAACTCTATTTTCATTCTATTGTGCTGTTTTATATTCTTCTAAGTGCACAAAAATCATGAGACTAAATACACACACACACACACACACACACACACACACACACATTATAGATACATAAAATGGAGAGAAATATAGTTTCCTAACTTGAAGATAACTGAACCCCATAATAAAGTTCAAATTGAAGCTGGGTTATATGAATAGAGAATTCTAGTGAGAAAACATATGATGAATAAATGCATACAGCAATTCTTTTAAACTTAAGAAAATTTGCTTATTTTCTGATGGTCAGAGTATTGTGCTTCACCTCCAAAACTCACTAGAATTAATGTGAAAGGAAAACAGAAACAACTAGTCTTTCTCAAGGCTTCTCATCCAGGAGCCCTCCTCTCTCAAGTGGGTGATTTAGATCCTAAAGTGTTCTTTTGTTTTCTTTGTCTGAAGTCATTTCCAGATTAGTTTGTGACTTGTTGGAGCATGTCTCTCAGCAGTGATCCTGGGCTGGTCCATTCACTTCTGACCCGCACCTGCTCTTTTCAAGTGTTGCACCGAGAGTGGCTGTAACCTACACAGAGGCATGCTGGTCCTTTCACAGAGACTATTCAGAGAACTATTAGGGGAGGGACAGTGGGCGGGCTGGTGGCCCTCCAGAGAAGAAAGGAGCATGACCCCTTAAATCAGAAAATGACCTTCTATTTGTCACTGATTGTCTAAGTAAGTGTAAGGGGATCACCTCCTCCATAATACGCTTTGTGATACCATAAAAGTTACATGGCCTAAAATGGTGTTTCTGAAAAGATTAGGTAAATTATTGGTATTTAAGACCAATCAAGTGACATGTTTAGATACAGAGTATGAAATCTATTATTTAATAAGTATTCTTAAATATTTACTATGTTTGTTTGAAAAACAAAAGGGCAAATATATTTGGAAACATTTCTGCACGAAAGCCTAATAGTAGGAAGGGATCTGTAGATGACTTAATAAACTTCTCCGTGTCTAAGGTGTGGAATTCATTCAATTGCTTCTATTAAAACGGTATTGTGGTTTCTTCTAAATCGTCACTTCCACTGCAGTAAAATAAAAGGACTCACATTGATATTTTATCTTGTGACTTAAAAGTCAGTCAAGCTTGTCAAATAAACCACTGGGGATATTCATCTATTTGTCATTTAGAATACAGTCTTGATCAGAAAATAAATCAAAATTCATGTTGGGCATTTTTCTCCAATATGACTGAAATTTGGGGGCCACTGATCTATACCAAAAGAGAAAAACTGGCCCAGAGGCTACACTTTTCTATCCCAAGGATGCTTGTAGGCAAGACTGCTAGCTGCAACATTGCCACTAAACTAAAAACTACTTGCCATTCGATTATTCATATTCAGTCCCTGTTTGGAAGAGAAAGCACTAAAAAGAAATAAGAGTAGCAACCATGGAAATTGAAAAGAAGAGGAGGATTTTTAATTGTTACAAGACAAAGGGACATCAGGCAAGAATGATGCTATTTGGAAAGAGAATATACTCACAAATTATAATAAAAGTGGACAGCATCCCTGACCTTCATTCATACAAAATAATTAGGAGTAAATACATGTGAAAAGTTCAAAGAAATGCTGAATGAGTGGAGGCTTTCAGAGAAAGAAGAAATATGGCATCTGTGTTGCTTTTTGTTTGTCACCTGAGCTCTAGTCTCCCCTGCACTTGTCTCCATAGAAACTTGCATCGTTTTGGCTAAATTCCCCTATTTTGAGTTATGTTTCTTTGCTACTAATGCTATCTACATGCTAGATTTCCATTTTATTCAAAGTTCTTTTCACACAAATTAAAATTTCCAACATTGCTATTAGTCAATATATAGAAAGCACTTCCTGACTCTTGTCATGTAGCTGATCAAAATTTTACATATTTGAAAAAAGCAAATGATTTTAACAGTTTATCAAAAAATGAAGTGTCTATCATGTATAGCCAAGTGAGTGCTAGAAATATGAAGTGGTGAAATATACAGAAAAACTAGCTCTTTTTTCTGTGATACCATACACTTAAATCTCTCATTTATCAAGTTTCATTTGACTAATACCCTAGAGAATTACTGCAACAACTGAAGCACCAGATTTATTATTATTATTTCAATGAAACAGATTAAACTGTGTATCCACCTCACCCAAACTAATATGTTGAAGCCTGGATCCCAAATGTGACTTTATTTGAAGATCAGAACTTCATAAGATAATTGAGGTTAGAAGTCCTGAGTGTGGGGTCTTTATTATGGAATTAGTGGTTTTATAAAAAGAGGAAGAGGAAAACATGGCCCCTTCTGCCATGTGTGGACAAAGCAAAAGAGGGATCCCTGAAAACCAGGCAGAATGAGGGCTTGTATCAGGAACCAAATCTGTCAGCACAATGAAAAATAACTACTGGTTGTTTAAGATGCCTAGTCCATGGTAATATGTTAGGACAGCCGCAGCAAGAAAATAGAATTGATTTTAAAATACATTTAAATGGGATAAAAAAAATCGGTAACTGATAATTATATGAAGAAGCGATAAAAAGAAGGAAAAATACTTTTGCCCTAGAAAGCTTTTATATATATATATATATATATATATATCTTGATATGAAAGAAACACTGCATTAAAATACTAAAGATGAAAGAAATGTAAAATTTATTTGTTTGCTTTGTTTATGAAAGACTAAACTAACTGGCTGGTTGAGAAGGAAATATTTTTCATAGAATTTGAAATCAGTAGATATTAAGGCAGAAATCAACAGAAAGTATAGGTCACTGCAGAAAACAGCAAAGATGGAGTTGTTTTTAACTGAATGTTGATACAAGACACAAGGGAAAACGAGGCATGATGTAAGAATCAATTAATGCATGCAGATGGAATATAAATCATGTTAATGTATTGAAATGCTCCTGCACCCTTTATCCCCTAATGAGACACTAGATCCAATGCACATCTTTCTCCTTGCTCTGAATTAACAGCTCCCTCCTCACCATTCCAACATCTCCTTAAAAACTTTACTATTTCACAAAAACAAATCTAAGAATTGTCTACCCCTGAACTGCAAGCTCTCTTAGGAGCAAGATAATATTTTGCTCAGTCTGTGCTTTGCTCTCTTTTTCCATTCCCCCGTTACTAGGTGTTCAAATAGGCTGGAGAATCTTCATTCTCTCTGATGGAGTAAGAAAGACAGTTCTTCGATATAGCTCACCATGAAAACAATCACTAGCTCTTTAGAGTAAGGGACTTTTTCATATATATTTCTTCCACCCAACACCCCTATCCTCCACTGCTAGGTGCCTACAAATGCTTCCCACTAAAGTGCATAATGAGTCACTGAGAAGTCTGGTGGTCAAACAGAATTGAAATAGTTCTATTTTAATTTTTCCATCTGGCCTATATAGTTAAATAGGTCTAACAAACTGATCTGAGAATTGACTGTTTTTACCATAAAATATATGATTTTTTCACAAAGAATTTATTTACAAATACACTTTTGCACAGCTGCTTATCTTGTTTGTTTCTCCAAACCTGGTCTTGAATTGGGGGCCTCAGGATGTATGTGGACTGCACCACAGTGGACTGATCCCCTAGACCTGCTTGTGTCTCAGGAAGCATTTCTGAAATAACATTATCACACTATAACAAAATTATTTCTTAATATCACCTTTATCTAAAAACCAAATTGTTAATGAACATTAAAGGGAAATTGTTTTTAGTGTAAGTTTGTTTTTTTTTAATTACACACAGTACGTACATACTGACATTAATATTTAGGTTTAGAGTTGTAAACACATCTAGAAATAACTAAGCCAGAATTTTTACAAATAACCTCAAAATATTTGGCTTATGGAATTACTATATATTATTTGAGCCTTTCCGCAAAGCCCTGTAGAGACCACGAGCTACCACTACATAGGCAGCAACTTTTGCCAGTTCGAAGAGCAACGAGCACTGCAATAAGCACATTTAGCTAGGATATAAAAAAAGAAAAAAGAAACAAAGAAAGAAAGAAAAGAACTAAAATAACGGATCCACTCCATTTAACCCTACCAGAATTCCAATTGTTACTTTCTGGTGCATTGTCTAGTGAAAATGTTTATAGCAAATGCAATTGCTCATCATTATAAAGCACAAAATATGTTAGAGATGCATTTGCACATGAGATTGACAGATATTAGCTCTTGTTTCAAATTACATTTTAACATAATAATCTTAACCTTCTGAAACCAAGGGAGTGTCCATTAAGAACCAGTACGTAGCAGAAAAAGAGAATGCAGATATGAAGAGTGCGATAAAATACAGTCTCACATCGATTTAAAGACTATGAAGAAATAACAGTTCATACTAGATTGTTTCACTGTAAAAATAAACTATAATAACTTGAAGGAGAGCAAAAGTTTACAGACAAGGTCTTGTCATATGAAGTCATCTCCCTCATGTGAAGACTGTCTTCCTCTTTCCTTGACACCCAGTCCCCCTTTCTCATATCGCAGCACAGAATATAATTCTTTGATCTGTTCATTTACCTCAGAGTTTACAGTCATTAAATTCTCCACACACATTTTTCATTAAATTTTATTTTCTCTATTAATCCAGTATGATTTTAATTTGTCTGTCAATTTGCCTTAGAAGAAACTTAGAAGGACAGGGGACTTTCCCCCTACCTGGACATAATCATGTAGAAATTACGTCTAAGTCAGTTAAATTATTACACACACACACTCAATGTAAACTGTACAAAGTAGTGGCAATTTAAATATATATATATATATCATATGATAAAAGAATAATTATGACAATTTAAAAATTAATATTGTACTTAAGATATTTCTTTGAAAAAATATAATTTCCAATAGCGACATGTCCTTTATAAATTAAGTATTTTTACTATGATGGCTAGTGAATTATTATATATGGTGAGCCCTTTCCCAAGTTCATTTTTTTTTTTCATAAACAAACCTGTTATTAAAACAAATATTTGTGATATACCTCTTGGAAATAAGTATAGTTTTCCTAACCTTCAAAATGTAAGACATTATATGCTGCTGTTTCAATCTCCCCAGACACACTTTTTTAAAAGACATTTTCTTGAAAATGTTCTATAAATGAACTTTAAGATTAATGCTTTATCAGGAAAGATCAAACCTATATGAGTCAAAACTATATACATTAGCAATATTGCTAGCATTTTTTGCACAACCAAATAGCGGTTTCTTAAAACGTACAAATATTTAATCATGCTTAGTTAGAAGTGTCAAAGGTAGCATATTTTATTTACAAAAATATATTGATAAGATGATCCAACAATGAAAGTTACCTTGAAAATAACGGTTTCACAATCCTAAATAAACTTTTAATTCTCTGAGGCACTCAGATGATCAGGTAGAATAACTAATAGAAAATTGGCTCTCCTACACTAATTCAAACATTTTCCATTTCAAAATATGAAGCATAGTTAAGAGTAAGTGTTTTGTTATTTTCTTAGCTAGATGTAAACAAGATGTATCAAAGGAAATTGAAGCACATTAGAATAGCATAAATTACTTAGGATCACTGTGAATTTTCCTCCGTTCAAATGTAAACCGCAGCTAATCTCTTCATTACTAAATCTGATTTTCCACTGGCAGAGTTGTTTTATTTTTATATGAAAAAAGGGAAGAATTACTGACTTTCTGCTTATAAATCCACTTTTACACTACAAATTAGCACATACTCTAGAAATTTTATTACCTTCACAATCAAGGGAAGCCACAGTTTGTTCTGTGTTAGCTGGCTTACTTCACTAGTGGCAAAATGGAGAGGAGAAAGATAATAAAATAGATCACACCAATACTCTGTTCTGAAAGCAAAATTCACAAAACTCTGGTTGTTCATTTTCAAGACCATTTTCCTTTTCATATACGAGAGACAAAGTTCACAGTGTTTCTGCAATTAGAAGCTCTAGTGTACATGAGAGAATAGCTGTAGGATGCTTCTAGAAAGGAAAGAACAGTCAAGCAAAATGCAGCAGCATCAAAAATCATCAGTCTTGATTCTCCAAAGCAGTGTTCTCTTCTCAGGGAAAAAAAAAAAAAAGAAACGTTTAAAATAAGTGTGAGACCCCTGTAGAGTGTTCACCTTTTATAGACAAAATGAGAATATATAAATTAATTCCACAGGCAATATGTTAACAATCTTGCCTCAATTGCTGATACTCTATAAAGTTTGTTTTCCAAGAGAAAAAAAGTGGGGCTGGGTGGGGCAGGGGGACAGAAATTCCACATTTGAGAAAAATATCAGGTCTATCAGACAATACAGTTGGGAGATAGTTTTTAAGTCCCAAACTACTTTCTTTTACAGACGGTTATCATTTTAGCTGTCATTTCTAACCCCAAACATTTTAATGCAACTAGAGATTAGTAAAATTTGAATGCTCACATTGGTGATATGCGACACACACTTGAATTCCAAATTTCATGTGTGTATATATATATATACACACACACACACACACACACACACACACACACGACATTGTCTTATGTTGCTGGTTTTCATTTTTGTTTTTTGTAAGATCTCCTGGGTTCTTTACTTCATCCTTATTCTTAAATATGCTTTATAATAGTAAACCTGCTCTTAGGTGCATATAGTATACAGTGTTATCACTGCAGGAAAGACCTGGCCTCCTTGCCCCAGCACTCTTCTAATCACAAAGATGGCCCACTCTGGGCTGCACTCTCTTGTGGAAATTTAGGTGACACACAAGTTGGATGTCTCATTTTTACTTGAAGTGTCACCATATAAAGTCAGTCTCAATTTCCTCATTTTTTTAAAAGCAGCTTGTAATTTTATGGGAGTGTTAGGAGAATTTTATGAACTAGTGTGTGCATAAATATAAATAAGTGAGTAAGCGAAGTGTCTCAGGTTATTTTGAATTGTTATTTAGTTCAAAAGTACATACATACATGCAAGAGGATCTCAGGGGAGAACATAATCAAAGGTGGAAGGCCTTTCTAAGGGATTAGATTAGAACAAGCAAAAACAAGACAAAATAGCATTCCAAAATCTACAAAGGTTTAAGAAAGAGCAATGTGGGTGTGGCTTATTCGAATCACAATCAATAGAACAGGGTACACTTTAATTCACTTAAAGTGAGTGAAAGTATTTGAAGGACTAAGAGGGAGAAAGCAATTTCTCTCTTCAGTGTTAACATGCTTCTAACACAAAGTAGGATCATTAACCTTTCCTACATACTCAAACCTGTGTATTTTCTTGGAGCAAAAGAAAAGCCTGTTGGAAAGTTGAATATCCTCCCTGCTCTCAGGTTTTTGTGCATACCTGGAGTTAAAATACAATTGAAGTTTGATAAAACATTTAGGGTTTCCTTAAATTAGGTCAAAGAACTGCATTCACAAGAAATAGCCAATCAGCAAAGAAATGAATAACATCACTATAAAACACTACTTCTAGAAAAAGGGATTTACTGAACAACTACTGTACAAACTATTTGTAGGCCACACCTCTTTTTCCTTAAGGAATTTCCCATCAATATGGGATAGACTCTCCCTGCCAAAAACATAAAAAACTATGCATCCAATGTTAATTTTTCAGTAATGAACAATATCAACGGGGTTTTAAAATTGGGAGAGATTTTTAATGTTTATCATAGGAATTATATTATCTAGAAAGAATCCTCTTTTCTAGTATACTTTTGCAGAAATGTATACCTTAAAATATGGACTCGCAAGATTGATGCTATCCTTGCATTCACCTCTTTTTTTACCCCTGAAGAATTATAAAAATATTTAATTATCTTCTTCTTCCAAGGTACATTGTATAGAAAGATAGAAAAAGAAAGAAAAAAACGATGCCGAACGCTGTACTTTTAAGCAAGACAACTGGCCCATTAACGAATGTCTCTGTCAATATCTTACCATCTGCTGTTTGCACTGTACTTGTCAATATTGAGTATCACTCACAGTTCATATGACCACACAAAATCTCAGATTTTCCAGAGTAGCAAGGTTAAAAAAAAAGCTAATTCAAAGATGAGAATCTGACAACACATTCACCACCCAAGTAAGGAATTAAATGGAAAAAGGTTATGTACTCTTCATGTTTTGTTAGAAGGAAATTTCTCATAATTTCTAAAGGCATATTGAATAAGATTGGCAATTTATACACTGCCATCTCCACTTCTCCCCCCCGACTCCACTGACATATTTTGTCCACTCATCTAATTCGGAAACCTCGTATTAACCAGATAAACCTGCTTAAATTTAAAATAGTGACATTTTAATGATGTACCTTATAAAAGGGTACCGATATTAACTGGCAAGCCAAGAAATGGATAGAGCACAATAGTTTTATAGTTGGCATTTAAATACCATAAATGCTTTCACACAATAGTTCTCGGTGTTGCTTTGAGTTGTGTGTTTCTTTGAACAGATTTAAACCAAACAGAAAGAAGGAGTGGCTTGCAGAGATTGGTGATCCCATATGGTAGAATTTAAAGGGAGTGGAAAAAATCTGTAATTAGTCCTGCCTTGTTTTATCTTTCCTGAAATGTTCTTTTATTTTAAACTACTACTGTGAGGAATGACATTATATAATGAGCAGCTTAGAATGAGTTCATTATTGTAACAGAGTTGATAAAATATATGAAAACTAAGTGAGCCTCAGGAAAAAAAGGAGAACTTTATTGGGTCCTGACCTATGTCAATGCAAAAAATCTAATTCTAAATGTTTCCCCTCGTATTTAAATTGCACACATAAGTCATTAGGAAAGAGCAAAGAAAAAAAAATAGCTCTCAATTTGAAAGATAATGTTCTCCCTTCCTAGCAATATGCTAACAGTTCTATCAATTTGACTTTACTATCAACAGTTTCCAAGACTATTATAAATATGAGGTTATAAGTAATAAGATTTCCAGCTCAACCCTGAAAGATTAAATACAATAAAATGGCACCTACATACACACACACAGAGACAGAGAAAGAGAGACAGAACAATAACACTTGAATTACCTTGAAACAGCCTCTGCATGTAAAATTTTACCTATATAGAGATATGTACTATTTTAATGAAGTAATGGAAATGAAGGTCATCTAGCAATAGGGAAATGCTAAATTCGTACACCTAGAACAATGCTAAGTATGATCCTGAATATAAAGAATGTTTAACCCAGCTGAAGAATGCCCAAATGTGTTCAAGCTATACAATAGCTCAAGTACTGTCTCCATAGTAACAAAAATATAGACAAATAAAAAGGGAAGCTAGTAAGGAATACATTTAAATTAGAAAATGGAATCAAAACTTTAAAGTAAAAACCCTAAGGTATTGTAATTTCAATGTAATAAGCAAACACAAAAAATGTACATTCTCAAATAATTTTTATAGAATATAAAATAAGACTGGGAAAAAAAATCCAACAAGATAGTAAATACATTTATAAGAACATTCACTGGTAATTAGGCTATCTTGAGCATAGCTACCAAACTCTGTATTGTATTTTCTCTAAAGCTTTCATTTGCATCATTTTAAGAGGAAGGAAGAGAGAAGAGGAAGAAGCATTAAAGAAAGAAGCATTTAAGGAAGGAAGGAAGAGGAGGAAGAAGTACCTTTATTTTATTTAGTTGTTCATTTTGGTCTTCCACCCCAGCCCTAGGTCTCAAACTCAGGTCTTTGTACTTTACCTGATCCCTATGCTAGTGTCTCAGCCACTTGATCCACAAAGTGTGCCTCTGTGGATCTTTGTATCTTTAGGATGCAAAGGAGATTAAAAAAATCATTGCAAATAAATATTCATGATATTCTAAAATGCAAAATCATCAAACTTACGGATACCTGAGATTCTAAAACATGTACAAATGTGTGTATATAATTTAAATACAATATCTTATTCACAAATAGATATCTTATAGACCCCTAATGTAATGCCAATGAGAAAACAGCAGAACCAGTATGCTTTTGAAGAAAACAGGAAGCTACAGTGAGATGTCTAAAAAAACAAAGCCATAGGCAATAAAAAATAAGCAAACTTTTATTGATTCTTACTATGTGTCAAATACAAAATCCAAGTAGAGATATGAGATTAAATTCTTAGGTTTAGATGACTGAGAAAAAAAAAAATCAAATATATTAAAAATAAAGTATGTTAAGTACATCAATAGACACAAATACCAGGTGGTACAGGACCAGGAGGAAAGTTTAACTCTGGGGAGTCAAGGAGAACTTTAAGAGGACACATTTCTGGATGATCCACCTGAATTTCAACACCTTTGCTCCTCTTTACAATTATTAAACAGCATATGAGAAAATGACAGAGGAAAAGAAGAGAGGAAGGAAAGAAGAAGGAATCTGGAAGAAAGGAATGAAAAAATAAAGCTAAATCATTCATTTTGAAATGTATCATTACAGACAAGTCGGAGATAAATCAGTCGCTTTATAGCTTTATAGCTGAGGAAAGAGTGGGACAGCGCAAGAGCAAGCGCGCCTGTGCATCAGGTTAGCAGCCCCCAGGGTCACTCCTCAGTCTGAAGTCAGCTTCACCGGCAATTTTTGAGAGCAGTACATCTTGAATATAGAACAGAGAATAGGGGGTCATTGCCAGTGGAAAAAATATGTAGAAGGTTTATTTGACGGATGAGGGGGGAGGAAGGAGGAGCTATTTGATTTTGCTTGTTGGCAAGTGGGCTTTCCTGGAAACCTTTCTGTTTAAAAAAGTATTTCTCAAAAAAAAAACAACATTTCAGGCTACTGTTGGGTATACTATAAAAGTTCCCAAGTCTTTGTACTATTGTACTAGACCTAAAACTTTCCAAATTAGTTTTATATTTATATATGAGGTAGAAAAAGTATACTCTAGCCATTACATTTCATTAGCTAGAATTTTACATATAAAAGCATGAAAAGGAAGATAAATAATAGGAAAGAAAATGTTAACCATAACATCAATGGATTAAATTACTAGTACCTCAAATGCAGAATAAATCCAAAAATCTCAAATCAAAGAATGAAAGGAAGGCTTTCTGGGAAAAGGAAACAAAAGAAGCACAAAGAAGCAAAGAGGTTCAAGGCCAAACCTTTATTAGTGAGGAAGTATCTAATACTAGCTCTCCTGGCTCTCTATTTGACAAGCATAATCAGCCCTCAGATACTGACTACTTTAAGCAGAATGGAAAGCCCTTCTCAAAGCAGCAGCTCTCTTACTTAAGAGTGTAAATTTGTCTTTTAAACCTCATTCAGTCACAATAATAGAAACTAAAAATGATAATAAGTGAGAGCAACAGCTAGTTAGTATATCCTGTTTTCCAGCAATTATGGCAAAAGTTCAATTTTCACAGCACCTATGGGTAGATAATAAAGTCACTGACTTTGCAGATATATTCAAAAATATTTTGGGAATGTCTATCATGCAGAATACTATTCGAGACATTAGAAAACCAATATCAATCGAATAATGATAAAAAGCTACACATCTGACAGATTTTATGATCTGGTGAAGTCAACTGAGCTAGAGAGATGTCAAAAGATTCTTGCCTTGTATTGCACTGGAAGAAAGTGACAAAGACAGTTTCACGCAATCTGACTCTGGACCCATTCCCTTATGCCATGTGCTTTGCTGCTATGGTAGTAAATGCCTACTTGCAACGCCTCAGGATGACTTTCTGAATTTCAGATTTTTTATGTTTTCATTTAATATTATATATGTAGCAATTGAATGTAATATAGTTATAATATTTAAAAGCCCTCTAAGCACAAAAGTCATATCAACATGCAAGGCAAAAATGTTTATTCTAAAAGTGTTTGAAGGGCTAAACGATGTATTGGGTTGCTCAACGATATGAAAAGATTATAATCAGCAGTTTTTTGAGAACAGTTAATAGTCTAAAGGAAGTGAGAATAACACGTATGTCTATACTTATGATTCACTATTTAGCTTTTGATTAATTGATTAATTCTGTTACAAATTTAAAGATTTTCTTTTAAAACT
Source organism: Solenodon paradoxus (assembly GCA_004363575.1). Classification (NCBI taxonomy): domain Eukaryota; kingdom Metazoa; phylum Chordata; class Mammalia; order Eulipotyphla; family Solenodontidae; genus Solenodon; species Solenodon paradoxus. Next base: position 37,981 of record RJWH01000762.1, on the reverse strand, counting down.
CCTTTATTGTGTTTTACATGTGTTTCTCCTGTTTCCAAACTGTTCATAAAAGCTGCATGTCGGTCCTCCCCACCTGTGTTCCACAGGATTTACCAACCAGTGTCATTTGGTCTGAGAATCAGAATAGAGACAGAAGAGGCATTCATTTACTAACCTGTTTTCCTTCCACCTAAATGTGATTTTCTTTTGTTTCTATTTATGAACATTTGATCTCTCCAATGAACAAGTTCCAGCCTCACATGGATTACCTGCATCATTGTATTTAAACTTTTTTATTTGAATATTTTGTTGTTGTTGTTGTTTTAAGGAAATGTGCAGGCAGAAATGAAGGAGAGTAGAGGCAGGAAAGCAAGCAGGAAGAACACTTTCTCTGTTTTATTTAGTAGTTCATCATGGTTGTTCCCCCAAGCCCCAGGACACAAACCCAGATCCTTGGGATATATGTGTATTGCGCCCAAACACTATTCCACTGGGGTGTGCCTTTTTGAATAGTCATATTCACATAAGAATATATTTTTGCCTTAATATAATTGTGTTTTACTATTCATAGTCCTTTGAAATCTTGATCGTTTTCCTCCTTTTTAGAATATATTTGTACATTTTTTATAACTGTGATTATGACCATATTTTAGATTATAACTATTCTTAACAACAATATTCATTTTGCTGAGAATCGAGCATTTGAAAATTTGGAAGTCTGTATAAAGTCCACAAAGTAATGAAACACAAAGGCAAATCTGTGACTACAATATAATACAATAAGGATTTTAATGAGGTATTTACACAATAAAACAGCAATATTAGTTCAGAAGGCAGCAATTCATTTCTTCTCACCAACAAATCATTAAGCACATAACTTCCATACTATTTAATGTGCCAGTAAGCACATTTGACCATCGCTCCCATGTTTTATGACAGGCACCACTCCACGAGCGAGATGTAAACAGGTAACATATCTTACCAAAATGACACAGTAGTCAAGATGCATGCTGCTTGTTAAACTAGACTTTAAACTGGATTTTATAAGATGAATGTTTTATTAGATTATACAAGGATGGTAATGGCAGGCCAGGTGGTGGGAATAAAATGACTAATAGCCAGTAGTCATGAGTATGTGAGGAAATAGTGAGACACCAGGATTATACAGGTGGTGTGTGGCCAAGGAGCAGCCTCTGAGAAAGGTTGTGTCCAATTGCTTTAGCTAGAACCTAAAGGTGAATCTGATATTAAACCTCAACTACAGAAGTGCTAAAAGGGCTTCAATGACCTTAGAGTCCCAGTCCTAATAAAAAGAAGATTTACAGAGTAAGAAAGGAAGAACACTATACTGGGAGAAAAGGATCTATCTCTTCATTATTTTTATCACAGCAAATCAGTCAGTTTACTACTCCTATAATTTAACTGTCTTTGCCACAGTAAAGACAAACATCACTCCATTTTGAGAAGTTGCTTTTGGCAATATAATTTTCAAGTCAGAGACTTGGTGGTGCTTTCCTTTATTATGCTAAGTAGATATAAATAAAGAGACAGAGATATAGATAGATTAGAGATAGAGATACAGTGGACGTGGACGTAATGTTAACAGAATATTTTTAGTAACAAAATGCCACCATTAGGTTGAACAAAGAAAAAGGCTACATCTAACAGGGAACAGAAAATGGGATCAGGAAAAGATGTGGTGGTCTCTCAAATCTGGGTGAAAAGGTATAGACAAGTATAAAAAAGAGAAGCTTGAATGATTCTAAATTTTCTAAATTAGAATATTTTTTAAAAGGTTAAAACTGTTAGTCAAGAGACAAGGAATTCAGTTTGTAGGGATGGAAAGTGCTCTCATTTTGAACTTGTTAAGTATACCTTGGTGAAAACGAAGTCAAGGCATCCAAATGATGACCAGACTGATTAGCAGAAGGTGCTGAAATGACTGTATTTGAGAATCATCAAAAAATATTTCTTTGTATTAGCATTCTGGTTGCAAAAGAAAGAAAACTCAAATGCTTAAACAATTGATGGAATTATTTTGGACTAATTGTTAAAATTTCAAACTACTATAGAATTCGAGTGACTTAATTAGAGCTCTAGTTCTCATTCTCTACAACTTTTCATAGCATCCTCATTCTTGTTATCATACCACTATGTTTTCACTTAGGGTAGCAAAATCATGGAACAATCTCCAATTTTACATCTGTATTCCACAAAATCTAGGAGAGAGTCTCTTCCCTACTTATTGAAAATGTATCCTCAACAACATTCTAAACCAACTTGGATAACATTCCTGCCACTGTCAAAAGGGCTGGGGTTGCATTGATTAGCATGCAATCAGGACCTACCTAAAGAATTTGGAAGCTACATAGTGAAAGGAAAGTGAAAAGAAAGTTGGGAAGTAATTCTCCTGGATTCTCTTTCAAAGCTGAGGGTGGTTTATTATTCCATGACCTTGAAGGGGAATTTTTTTCTAAATTTCAGATGCAAAAAAGAATGGTTCTCTAAGATTGTTTGAGCTTCCCATATCACCCATATCCAACTAAACTCCCTTGACAGATGTGTTGACAAGGGAAATATTCAAGCTATATGAGAAAATATATTAATAGCATTAAGTACTGAATAATAAAATGTAGTGTTAACTGAGAATTCACTTTCTCCTCCCTTTCTCTATTCTTCAACCCCAATCCCTACTTAAGTTGTCACTAGTCAAAGGAAGACACCAAAGAACACAGACCAAAGCATCAAACATTTGGATAGAAGTTCTAAATAACTTCTTGAAACTCTGGCCAAAGAGAGACACTGAAGTCGCTAATAATAGAGGTCAATGACCTGAAGGAAACTCATGATTTCCATGAGAAGGACAGAGTAATAAATGCAGAAACATGCATATTTAAGGCTCTTCAACAGGGACAAAGGTCAGAACAGATTAGCTTCCTGTCAAAGGACAAATCTTTACTTTTCAAAACCTAGAAACGACTTATGATTTCCTCAGATTTTAATTGGTTCAATCAGGTTAGGCAAGAATCGCTAAATTGATTGAAGGTAATTGTAAGTAAGGAGCTTAAGTTTTCTACTATCATTCTTAGTGTGGACTCAAGATTAAAATAAAGCTCATTTAGAGGGGCATAAATTTAGGTGTATTTCTTGCATGTTTGCTTTTGCAGTCATTACAGAATATTTACTTAAAATCAAACTCTTTAATCCACATTTTGCATCACTGATAACCTTTAAAACTAATTCATTACTTAGTTAATACTACTAATTTTACACTGAGAGTGCCCTATGTCTCACATACTTTCCCTCTGCCGTCAACAGAAAAGATATTTGCTGGATCAGTGAAGTCCAGGGAGAGTAGTGATTTGCCAAATATGGTCCAACAGAGGAGTAAGAATTACGATTAGGTTTCAGCATTTGTTGCTGTCACTCAAACACTAAATCTATATTTACTTGAAGCAGTAGTTGAGATTTAAATAGAAAAATCCAAAGATTCCAAGATACTTTCCTTTCCTGACTTAGCTGAATTTGAGAACTACTCTCACTGAGAAGATTTTAAAACTGGTTAAATCAAACTATTTGGTATGATAATTTACTGAAGCAAAGTGGGAGAGTTAGTAAAAAATACTGAAAACTGCCATATTTTGAATTATCTAACTGGTATTTCATGTCACTCTTCTTAAGAGTACTGAAGAGAAAGTAATAGTGTTAAAAGACAAGTTTTCTGAATTTAAAAGTGAAGCTATATGTCTAATTAAGACAGTCATAGTAGCTTGAAAATAGATCATTAACACACTTTCTTTTTAAATGTATGTGTTAAATACAGCCAAAATATCTTTTTAAAAAATACATAAATTTAAGGTTTAAAATCATTATCTAAATTAATACATACAAATAAATTTATGCAAACAGAATCTTATTTCTAAAGTTTGGAAAATGACTTTCTAAGTCAAAGCATTGAAACATCTCTGGCCCCCCAAAAAAAAATCTGGATGAAACTACAGAAGTTGGTTAGTAGAACAATGAAAGGCAAAGTCTAGGAATTCATACTTTGGCTGAACCACTCCAAAAGCAAAGGTATCTTCGGAATCCACAGGAAGTCCACAGCACATTACCAGGTCGGTACAATGAGAACTGCTTTTCAAGCATGGGGATTATAGTTTGAGTGATATTTGTTAGAAGATACTCTTCAACCTATCATAAAAGAATAGCAAGCACATCCTTAATTCTTTCCACCTTTAGTTTTATTGCTTGGATGTTAATGCTATTATATACAAATTATATAATATTATATTACACATTGTATATAAATGAGGTGTTCCCTGGTGGGAAAGTGGTTTGGTCAGCCTCCTTTGGCTGATGAAGTTCACATATATCCCAAGGGTCCAGATTTGTGTTCTGGGGTCAAGGGAACAAACAAGATGAACAGCCAAAAATTAAGTGTTTCTTCTTCCTCTCTCTTCCTGCCTACCTGCCCTCCATTTGCCTTCATTCCTGCCTGTGCCTTTCCTTTAAAATAAATAAATACATAAGCTGCATATGTCCAAATATAATTAATAACACTGATATTCAGTGTAAAAACAGCAATAATTACTATGAATAAGACACTTGTTCTAGACCATAGATAATGTTCGTTGCCAATAGAGTTTTGAGGATTCCTTAGAAAAAATTCCATAACTCTTTCCTCTGCTCAATCAGAGGTCCAGGACACAGATTTGGTTAGAACATAGTACTGAGAGTCCACAAAGAAGGTTCAGTTCTTGATTAGGTCAGTTTTACTCTGTGCTTGTCCATGATATAGACACTTAATGGCATATTTTCTTCAGAGTGTCAGCTATCAAGAAAGACTGTTCTGAAAACATGGTCAGATTCAGTGGTTCATTAGATCTTTGCCAAAAAGAAAAAGAATATTAGATAATTTAGTACATAATTATTTTTCTTGCTTTATATAATCCCACTAATAGGCTCTCATGCGACCTTTTTTTTGCAGCTACAAGGAACCATACTAACAGTCATATCTTTCACCATCCTACATACAAAAAGTTTATAAAGAGAATTTGAATACTATGAGATCAACTTATTTCTATCCTTAAAGTGATAAAAGTCAGCATTTGAAAGACAAAGCTGTCACAGCATATTTATATATTAATTCATGGTAAAAGGACTAATTTAATGAAATTTGTGTAAAATCAAATATAAAAGTTCAAAGAACACAGAAAATTCAATATCAGGTACACCCTAGTGGAGGATAGTTTGGGTCCCTACCTCTAGCTGGCATGATATACATACATGACAAGGAACCAGTTTCACTTCCTGGTGAGGGAACCAACCTAATATACATAACTAAATAAAAACAAATCAGATGCTCTTCTCCTTGCTCCTCCTTGCCTGACTGCCTGTCTGCTCTCCTACTCTCCTGTTACATGCCTGCCTGCTCTCCTATATTCCTGCCTGCACCTTTCCTTTAAAAAAAAAAAAAAAAAAAGATGTTCCCAAGACAACATAATTCAATGAGAAAAATTTATCTACAGGGGGAAGATGATAAAGGTCTGAGTTAGTGATCTGATCTCAATCCTGTTTAAACTACTAACAAAGCTTGATAGAGTCTGAAACTTCAAAAGAAAATCTGGAATGGGAAGGATTGCTAATGATGTGGCAAATTGAACAAGTGCTGTGCCTTCTCTGAACTCCCCAGGACCACAGGCGCCCAGTTACCCTTTCTGCAGTCACGCTAGCACAACTGCACACTGCTGCGAAACAATCACAGCTTTTGAATGCTATTTGTTAAACCTATTAGTTCCTCAGATAGTAAATCCCTTTAGAACAAATGACAAATCTTTTAGTGTCTCTCTCAGCATGTTCTACAGAGTAAGTAATCACCAAATATTTGATTGATTGTTATGTATAGATTATCAGGTAATGTAAGCCTTAAGGATTATTTTTTTTAATACTAGCACATTTTTAAATGTTATTTTCTGCAAGCATTATATAATTGTTTGTGGTTTTTTTTGTTTTTGTTTTTGTTTTTGTTTTTTTTTAAGGAAAGACACAGGCTGGAATGAGGAAGAGTAGGCAGACAGGAAGAAAGAGGAAGAAGAAGCACTTTATTTCCATTTTTAGTTCTTCCCACTGGTTGTCTTCCCTTAGGACTCAGGACTTAAACCCAGGGGTGTGTGACCTCCTTTTGGAGGCACTGACCTAATCGCTGTTCTACCAGGGTGTGTCAAGTCACATAATTTTGAATGTACCTTACACAGCTCTCCATTAAAAAAAAGTGTTATTTCTTCTAATAGATTTTACTACAGGAAATTGATCTATGAATAAGTGGAGTATGATACCCAAGATGATGTAGATATTGATAAAAGTAAAACTAATTGCTGTTGGATTCTCTAATTCAGTGGTTGTCAACAGTGGCTACACAATAAAATTATCCGGAAAGATTTTTTTTATACCAATGCCAAGCCAATTATTATATTCTCTAGGGTAGGACCGAAGCATTGGCAATTTCTGAAAGCTTCCCAGACGATTCAAAGTGTATGTGTGGTATAAAACCACTATACCTCGCCTTATTTCAATAAGCAGCATGAATTGCTAACAGTTCTTTAGAACGTCATTATCCAGGATCTCTTCTACTTACTATTGTTTCCTGGGTGTTAAATATTTGCATATTTGAGACAGTGATTCTTAACCACACCTTTTAAATTGCTGCACTTACTTTTGCCAGGGAAATAGCCAAGCATGTTTCCTAGTGACAGTCCTCATTTCTTTAGAAACATACACAAATGCACGATTTTAATTTCAAAGAATATGCTATGCCTTTATCACAAATGATGGTATGTTTGTGTTTTGGGACTTTCATGATACCAGTTTAGGTTGCATTAAGGGAGTCCCTGAATTACTCCTTTTCATACTTCCTTATGAGTCAATCCATTTTAGCAGTTTATCTAATCCATTCTTTATTAAGCTTTTTAAAAAAAAAAAAAAATCACTATTGCACCACAAAATGTATGCAACACCCTTTTATTCTGACTGCTTCTTAAGAAAAGAACCATACATATCAATAAAAAAGCATTAAAAAAAAAAAAAAAAAAAAATCTTGGGCATGCCCCTGTGGCTCAGGCTACTGAGATGCTGGGATGCAAATCATATAAAGCCCAAGGACCTGTGTTCCCAGGGTTTGGGTGAGAAAACAAAACCAAATAAATAAAAATGCTTTAAAAAAAAAAAAGTATCTCATGAATTCAGTAGGTTGAGGAAAAAAGTTGTATCAGGGGATGAGTGATGCAAGTAAGGGTCTTTGACCCTTAACAAGTCCCTCAGATGGTCAATAGAGACATAGACTACAATACAAAAGAAAGGTTGCATCTGACTCTTTGCATAAGGGCAAATAATGCTTCCAACTGCTGTTAGCAGAGTTCTAAAAATAAAGTTACAAAAGCATTGGGAAGGCAGAATGAATTTTTAACACTTGTACTCTTCTATTTTAGTCTGCTACGAAGCAGGTGACCACAGTATCAAGCAATGATCCTTATAACTTTTCATATTCTTCCCTCAGAAATGATCCTCAGTTAATGCTGATCATGACTGAAATTAGTCCAGCTGTTTCAAATTCATAATCAGAAAGGGAATCTTTTTTAATCTTCCAAGACGGCTCTCTCATAGGATTACATTCTAGAATAAGCTTCTTTGATATTCCCTTGTCTATTTTACTTTTAAGATTTCTTTCACATGTACTGTTCTGGAAAGCATGTTTATTCCATTAAATTTTATATATTTTTGGGGGGACTTGGATCTAAGAAGCAGAAAGTCATTAATTTACCTAGAGAAACAGCAGCTTAAATGTTCTCCATTTAAAAAGCACTGATGTAGAGAAAAAATAGTTACAGTTTCCAATAACATATTTAATGACCCAAATAAGGTAATTCATATTTTACATGTTATTTTAAGTGTGTTGACACCCAACCAAATCTGCATGAGAAAGTAATACAATGATGTGTCTGAGAGCAATTTGGAATCACAGGATCAAGGTGGTGTACCTGTCCTATTACTACTTTCTGGGTTGTCCACACAGGTCATTCCACTGCTCAAAACCTCAGTTTGTTCTTCTTCAGTTATTTAAGAGGAAAGTATGTCTATTTTATAGGACTGAGGTCAAAATTAAATAACAAAACTTAAGTAAAACACTAACATACTTCCTGGCACCTAGCATTGAAAAAGTGCTCCCAATTATGGTTATTGCTAACAACAAATGATTATTCAACATGCAGCTCATGATCAAAAGACCAAGAATTAATATTATTTAAAATGATGACTTTTTAAATTGATGCATATAATATTTACACTCAAGAATACAAATGTCACAAAACCTTTTATTCTATATGGTATGTGGATACTTTGCCTCTTGTTATTTCTCTGGAATATAGAACAAAGGAGAGTTGTGGCAGAAAATACTTATGGACTTTTTTTTCCTCAGTAGATTTACCTCATGGGAGAAAGGTTAACATATTGGTACATTTCTCATAACCACATGCACAAGAGATGTCTAAGTCTGATAAAAAAAGTTAACACAATTTCAGAAAAATTAAGAGTGCCTCATGATGTTAAACTCCTTACCTCAAGACAAAACCAAAACTAAATTTCACAACACACACCCAACCCACCCCCATTATCTGGATTTGCAGATCACACAAAGATCCTGATTTAGGCTTAAGCATTACTTTACCTAAATCTAAAAACATGACTGAGTTATCACACCACACACCTAGGTGTCATTGAACACATAGCAAGTGATTTTAAAAATTAAACTTCAAGCAAAAACAGGGCCTAGATTCAGAGGCATCCTCTCTGGGCTCTTGATCAGTTTTCCTGGAGACTTTTCAGGGCTTCAATTACATCTTGGGTCATTTTGTTCGTCTGCTCATTTGTTTTGCTTTGGTCTGTGTTTGAAGTTATCTGTGTCTAACTGTTTTAACTATTTCCTCTGATTTGGTTCTCACAGAAGATAGCAGGAGATTAACAATTTATTTCTAAGTACTCATTTTATTTGCATAATATACATTAAATTGCTTCTTACAATTTAGACTGGAAATCCATACTTGGTATAAACATAAAAAATTATTAATACACTTATTTTTAAAAGAATACTTGGAATTCAAAAGGGTTATTTTGAATAAATTCACACATCTCCCTTCAGATCATCAAAATATTGTTAAATTCAGAATTAACTAAAACATTTACCAAACTGTTTCAGATGTAAAATTATGAGAAAAGTTCTAAAATGTTTATAAACTGTTCAGTAAGTATTAACAGTTTGCTAAAAGGTAAGTATGCAGTTTACCAAATTTTTTAACGATGGTCATTTTGTCTTAAAAATTTAAATTAGTCCACATGTCTATTTGCATATGTTATACAAACTAAACAGATTTTCACACATTACATTAGTATTTCTTAGACAACTGTTCTAAGTAGCTCTTAATTGTATGTTTCTTAGTCAATCTCTTTTGAACTTTTATATTTGGACTGACGAGTCACTTTTGTATCTGTGCAAAAGAAACTTTGTACAGACATATTAATGTCTCCTCTATAATCTCTAACATTTATTCAAATGAAAATGGGTCATCAGCAAGTTTATTTCTACTATGCCCTGATTTCTTAGCCAAAGAAGAGATGTGTCTGCACTTTTAGTCCTGGGCAGAGAACTGACTATTCACAGGTCTACCCCTCTCTGTTCAGCTGTCCCTCCTAGGACCAACATCTCCCTGAGGAGCTGCAGAATAAAGGCTGACATTGGGTTTGGTTCTCAAGTCCATATTTTATAGGAAAATAAATGGAGCTTATTCTATAATGCATATTTTGTGGAAAAACGTTTTGAGAACCATTCTTTCCCAAATGGCTCTATTGAAAAACCAAAATTCCTGTAATCAAAACATTTGCAACCTAAAATAATTTAGAAAAAAATAAAATAAAATGAAGTTCAAATTTAGTTGACATAGAAGCTTAATAAGTATTAAACCTTGTTAAAACTATCTTGCAAATTATCTAAGACATGATTTGTTCTACTGACTGTGATTCCTCAGGGGCTGACATATTGCCTGACCCATGGTTAACAAGGCTCAGTATTTTTATTAATAACTGTGTATGATATAAAATAGTATTTTGTGTACCTATGCATATATTATAGATATATAAGATTACACAGTAAATTATTTTACTAATGAGGATATAGTGCTATGAATACCATGTATAACTTACTTTAACCTATCTGCCAATGAATTAAACAAAGAACACTGAAATAATAAATTAAGATGTAATAAAAAATACTGTCAAAATTTTAAAATCATAGCATACAAATACTAGTGTCTAAACTAGATGAGAGAACAGCATTTCAAATGCAAGCTGAGCTGATAAAGCTCCTGAAACAGAGTTGCTCACCAACCATAAGACCAAGTTTAATATACAAATCTAACACAATGGCTAGTGAGGAAAATGAAAATTTAATACTACATGTCAACTGGGTGTTCATAGTTCACTATAATTTTCAAAGTATTAACATAAGCACTGCTTCATTTGTCACAGCAACGCAATGAGCTTGGTAGATAGAGCATTTGAATACATTTTGCTGATAAAGAAATGAAAATGTATAGACATTAAGTACAGTACCCCTGAAGCCATGGCTAGCAAAGATTAAACCACAACTGAGCATGCATACATATTATGGAGCTGAAAAATAGAAGTGTCAAATGAAATAGGAAAAATAGTGGAGACCTACTGAACACTACTTTGGATTACTGAATATTAATTTGTGGAAATTAAGAGTAATGATGAGTATTAAAAATACTATCCAGGGAAGTCAGGGTAAATAGTATCAAGTTCTGAAAGAGATTAGACACAGTACTGATTGACTTTACAAGTGATTTTGATTCATTCAACACAGATGATGTGTATCCAGAAAGTTTATGGTAATAATGTTTTCTTCAAGAAAGTGAACACAGCATGCATTAAGAGCTCAAAGTAAGTCTGACCTCTGATTCTATACAACTATACACCCTGAGAGTGTATATCTCTATAAAATTGTGTGTCTACAGCACTGTTTAGACTTACCCAATTATATTTATACTCACATCATTATCATTCTAAAAATGCACGTTAACAAATTCATGCTATTCTAACCTAAGAAGGCCAAAAATAGAAGGTACCATCATCACATTATCTCATTTTAGAAGGAAAAAAAGCTTTCCAACTTGGCCCCCTTATTTTCACTAAACAAATCTTTAAAAGCCTAAGCAGTCTTTATTTCTTGAGAAGACTGGCAAGAGCCCTCCTATTCATCCATTACACATTTTCCAAACCTGGAGCAAATCCACTGGTGTTGTGCCAGATAGACGTATAGGGCAAAATATCAAACATAACTCTCTTTGTAAGAGAATGCTAGAAAAGCTCCTTAGAAATGAAGTCCGGGAGCTATATGCTATAACCTGAAATTTTGTCTCCAAGATCTAGAAGACAATCTACATTGCATATACTTCCATCCTAGTCAAAAAAGTTATGAATCTTATTTCTTGTATAGCCTGTGTGGAACAATGACACGCTAAGATTTTTGATTTTTTTTTCCTTTAGGTTAAAAATACTGTACCTTATCTACAGAAAAATCAGACTTATTAAATTTCAGTTTTCTCATAAAAGAATACTCAGAAGAAAAGAAAATGGATCAATATGTGTAGGGTCAGTATGTATACACACTCAGCTGATGTCTCATTTAAAATGAAATAATTACAATAACTGCAGTACATGACAGTATGATCCACTAGGACTTAAGTAACTAAATGATGTCATGACCAACAGCAGCTGAGTCAGGGTCGTGTTGTCCACATTTGTTTGAAGGAGATGACAAGACAAAGTACCACAAACTGGGTGTCTTGTAATGACAGAAATCAACTGTCTTACAGTTCTGAAGGACAGAAATCTGAGATCAAACTGTGAGCAGGGCCATGTGCCATACATAGGGACTAGGGGAAGAATCAGTTCCAGGATTCTCTCTTAGCTTCTGAGAGTTCCTTGGTTTGTGGACAGCGTAACTCCAATCTACACATGGTATTGTTTTGTGTGTGTATTGGAATCTAAGCTTTCCCCTTTTAAATAAACATTTGTCATATTGAATTAGAGCCCACCCTACATAGTCCAGTATAAACTAACCCTAATAAATTGTATCTACAAAGACCCTAATTCCAATTAATATCACATTATGAGGTCGGGGACATGGGAGTTAAAAAGTTAAAATATATAATTTTGGGGAGAACACAAATCAATCTATAACAGTGTCTCATGTCTCATGCAAGGACTCAACAGCCAAGTCACAGATAATGCATAATTTAAGATCATTTTCATTCACAGATTGCATAACTTGGTGATTCACAGCTGTTTTAAAATATTAAGCTGCTACTGTGAATATAGTAAATATGCCGTTTCTTAATGTATTTAAGGAAAGAGTACATCTAGGATATGAAGAAGCTAAGACCAAATGTTACCTTAAAATCCAGATATATGTATTTAAGTTTATAAAAACTCAAATATATTTACAAGGTTACATATGTATAGTAATACATAACTTAAATTTCCTAATGATGATACCGTAAGTTGAAGTACACAGTAAGACAAACTCGTGATAGGACCTCAGGATCGAGTGATCATATAATTTGTTGTCTGAATCTGGACACTTTTGAGAGTGAAAGGGCAGCAATGGGCAGAAACCAAATGATCCCTAGTCAAACGCAACACAAAGGCAAACAGAAGGAAGAGCTGGGCTAAAATAAAATGCTGGTAGGTATAGGACAGCATATTTGTCCATAGCAGAGAAAGAGAAAGGCAGAGATGATTCTGCTCACATCTGATTACCAAATATCGAAAAGGAGAAAATGTGTGGAAGAGTGCAGATTTTTATGAAGTGTGAGTACAATGTATATGTATTTTAATGGAATAATATGTATGAGAAAGGACAATATGAAAAAAGATGCTAATCACATATAAGTGGGTCAGTGGGTCTTTCTGGCCTCTCCAGCCAATGAGAGTAGATGGATCTGAAATATTTGTAGAGCCCCATTTAAGTCAAATTGACTAAAGAGGCAAAACACTATTACTTACCTGTAGACAGAAGAAAAAACAACAGAAAAATGACTTTTTGGCCTAACAAAGCAAAAAGACTATCCTAGACCAGAGATTCTGGGTTTCCATTTTCTTCATGTAATAATAGCATTCTCTCCTAACCAATGCAGACAGTGCTTGTCAGGATTCCTGTTTATGTTACCCCACTTGGTGTTGTCGTACACTGTCCTAAAAAAAAGCAAACCAGTATGTGGTGTTCTCCATTTACAGGGAAGGTAGGTGAGCAGAAACACCTGGTATTATTTTCATACTTATCAAGATATCTTTGGTATGTGAACAGTTCAGATGAGTCTTACAGAATGTGAAAGCCCCACAGAAGAAAGAACACCATACAACACGCCTACAAATAAGGTTTAGAAGTACCATGACTGTTCGAATAGCACTCTCATTGTTTTGGAGTCTGTTAATTGTTCCTCCCTCAAAAAACTGGAGCACTTTCAGCCAAGAAAATCATTCATTTACTATGCAGCTTTCCCAGGTGAAACAAATACCCCTAGCAAGAGCAGTGTGTCCATGTTAATTACAGTTTGCCCACAGGCCACCCTGGCAGCTGTCCAGCCTTTCCGATATCTACAAAGCTTTTTATGCAGTTTGCCGGGGATAGGACAGATTCTCTCATTTCCGCTCCAGACACAGCAGGAAAGAACAGACACCAGTATGCTTCTGTAGCAGACATGTTTCACTGCAAAATTTTCCTTCAGGAAATTCACAGATCTCTGTTCACAGAGGAATTTTACCCCTGTATATTTAACTATATGTTAAATAATTACACTTCCTGCTGCAGTAGGAACTAAATTTAACAGCTTAATTAAGGAAATATTTTGAACCAACTAATTTACCTTTTTTAATAGCATACTTATTATCAGGGATTAATGAATAAAACTCACTGACAAAATGTTAGCGAAATGCAAATACCACATAAGTACTGTGGGAGTGAGTAAGCTAGAAATAGACACCACTGGAAACGGGAACACATCACGGGCCAATTTATTGTACAAATTCCATTTAGATCAGAGGTTCTCAAACAGAGGTGATTTTGTACCCCAGGAGACATTTGGTCATGTCTGGAAACATTTTATTGTGATTTGTGGAGGGGTTGCTGCTGGTATCTACTAGAGACCAAGGATGTTGCTCAACCTCCTGCCATGTCTAGGGTACAGAACAAGCCCCAACCACAAAGAAAGATCTGGTCTAAATGTTTGTAGTGCTGGCACTGAGAAACCAAGACTTAGAATGGAGAAAAGTCATGTTTTTACATAAATTCCCTATGGTAATTAACATATTTAAAGTTATGTTTCTCTGGTATAATTTTTCTGATGTAAAAATTATAATTTGGGGGGGGCATACTTTATCTATGATAGCTGAGACACTAACAGGTAAAAGCTCAAAGACCCGGGCTTGTGACCCAGGGCTAGGATGAGAAACCAAAATAAAGTTTTTTTCCACCACCTCTCCCTTCCTTTCCTTCCTCTCTTTAAAGATATGATTATTACCCCATACTATAAATTATGAAATGCAAAAATCATAAAATTAGTTTAACCTTCATCATACTGTGTTTGAATTTGAGACCAAAAATTGATGAAAAATAAATAAATAAAAATTGAATTGCATGATAATGCAATGGAGGATTCCAAATATTTCTTAAATTCAAACTTTCACCCTCTGCAAACTCATACATTTGTTTTCTTTGTAAGATAAAACCCTGTTTTAAACCTACCATATCATGAAGGCCAAAACCAGACCTACTCTCATTGTCAGACAAAAGCATTCAGAAACGTACCTAAGTGGATCTAAGAAGGAAACCCAGTTCTGTCTCTTAAAAGAAAACTCTAAAATATCCTCTCTGTGATACACTTTAAGAAATAATTGCTTTAAGTGTTTTGAAATCCTTGTCTCCTTATTTTAAGCAACAAAAACAATTCTGAAAAAAAAAAGCCTTTGATAAATTGGTATTCTGCTTTATGTGAAAAAAAATTTCAACCCTCAATTTGGAATGAAATAAAATAGCAAAATTATAAACAGCAAGAAAGCAGGCTGCACTTTCCTCTAATGATGGTTGTGGTACTCAGTCCTTAAGTAGATAACTCTATTATCGTTTATACTTCGAGTGCATGTCCTTCAAAATATCTTTGTCCTCCTTATCCTAACAGTCTGGCCTTCTATTATCTGTAATTTATAAAATAGCACTCTTGCTTTGTTATAAAATACTAGCTATGCTTCCTATAATCTTTATTATATACCAGATAATTTTCAAAAAAATGATATATATTCCCCAGTTTTATTGGAATATAACTGATGCTTAACACTGTATAAATTTATAGTATACATTGTATTGATTTGATGCATTTATAGATTGTAGTTAATATATGGTGGTAATTACTGGGCAATCTCCATCTCATCACAGTTACCCTATCTTTTTTGTGGTAAGAACATTTAAGATCTACTCTCTTAGCAACTTTCAAGCATATGATACTGAGAGCAGTTTCAAGATGATGGACAGTTAAGATCTAGAGTTCACCTAGGCACAATCAAAATATACCTACTGAGCAGCTAGAATATTTGAAAAGGAATGAGGACCGGTATTTCCACAAAGAGAAAGGACATACACCTTCTTAAATAGTAAGGGAAGTCAATCTTGTCTCTGCCTTACAGTCTTGTTCAAAGACTCGGGGGTCACAGGGAGACCAGTCATACTGATACTCTCCTAGAGCTGAAGGACTTACTCCTTCAGAGCTGCCCACATACACGAATCTGAAAACTGGCTTTCAGCCATTGAACCAAAAACCTGGGCATGGGCTAGAAAAAGGGACAGCCTCCCTGTGGATCAAGACACTGCTTTTGTGCAACGCCAACACTGGAGGCCTCCAATGCAGGAAAATCCCAGGAGAAACATCTGCCCCACTCCCTCAGTGCACTTACGCTGAATTGGAGTTCACAGCTGCCTTTCCCCAGTTCCTGCCAGCCTGCAGCTACTGCCAGACAGCTTCCTATCTGCTTAGTACTTCCTACAACTTGCAGACTCAGGCCTCAGGGCTTATTTACTGACCCTGCCAGGACTATCAATCCTGTGGAGGACTGAAGGATTTTCATAGGGTGATGAACTCCCTTAAGAACCGCTCTCTCTTCTCTTCTGTGGCCTCCATTGGGACTGTGGCCTGTTAGACAGGGCCAACAACCCTTTTAGATCTCTCCCCTTGCACCTTATCATTCATGCCTGTGACTCTGAGGGATAACTCTACATTCCCAACCCCCACTCCAACCCTATAGGCTGGACTCTCAGGTCTCATAAGAGGTTGGGCTCTAGAGCTTCAATATTCCTGACAAGTGCTGAGATCACACAACTAAAGGAGTCCAGCATTCCAGATCAACACCCAGGTCTACACTGTGCAGCTTGATTTCCTAACATGAGACCTTTACAGCAGAGAAGTGAACCCACATAAAAACATCATACAGTATTAGCTGTAATCACTATGTTGTGCAACAGATACCTACACTTTCAATCTCTTAACTGAGAGTGTGCACCCTTTAACCGTTATCTCTCTCTTTCCCCGACTCCAACACTCATAACAACCTCAACTCTCTTCAGAGTTGGTCTTTTGTTATATACCACAAATAAATAATAGCATACAATATTTGTCCTTCTCTAAGCTTATTCCACTTAATATCCTCAAGCTCCTTTCATGCTGTCACAAATGGTATGATTTTATTCTTTGGCATGGCTGAATAATATTCCATTGTGAATACATATAAATTTGTATCAATTCACATGATAAAATCTTAGGTTACTTTCATATCTTGGTTCTTTTGAGTAATGCTATAATGAACATGGGAGAGCAGATGTTTTTGTAAGATCCTGATTATAATTTCTTTTGATATATACCTGGAGGTGGAATTACTGGATCATATGGCAGTTCTGTTTTAAATGTTTTAAGAAACTTCCATTTCCATAGAGGTTGAACCAATGGTGGCATTCCCAATAGTGCACAAGAGTTCCCTTTCTCCACACCCTCACCAGCACTTGTTAATCTCTGATGACAGTCATCCTAATAGATGTGAAGTGAAGAGATGATACTTCATTGTGGTTTTGATCTGCACTTCCCTAATAATGAAAGTAGTGATATTGATCATCTCTTCATGTATCTGTTGATCACTAGCATGTCTTTGAAACACTGTGCATTCAGTTCCTCTGCCCATTTTCTAAGCTGGGTCCTCAAGTTTGTTTGTGTTTTACTATTAAGTTCTACAAGTTCTATGTCTATTTTGGATACTATTCCCTTAAAAGATAATTTACAAATACCTTCTCCCATTCAAAGGGTATGTTTTCATTTTATTATTAGTTTTGCTGTACAGAAGCTTTTTGAGAGTCCCATGTATTTATTTATTTATTTATTTATTTATTTATTTATTTATTTTTGCTTTTGCTGCTTGTTCGTTTGCTGTCATATTCTGTAATTGCTGCCAAAACTAATGTCAAGTATTTTCCCTATTTTTCTTTAGGAGGTTTATGGTTTCGGGTCTTAAATTTAAGTTTAGTATTTTAAATTTAAATTTATTCCATTTGATTAATTTTTATTAATTTTAAGATAAGGATCCAATTTCAGTCTTCTGCATGTGGTTACCCAGTTTTCTGAACACCATAAAATGATTACTTTTTTTAGAACAGTGTCTGAGGATGTAAGGGAATAGTATCTAAAGTTACCAAGTGGAAAACCCAAGAAATTCTTTTAAAACATGTGACAGGATATTGGTGAACAAACTTTCAGAAGAAGATAGCTCAGATGTTCCTCCCCTGACAGTGCAGTGCTTGGGAGTTACAATCACAAGTTGGAAGAGAACCACAGAAAAAAAATCTCTCTCAAGCTCCCTCAGATGGATGACTTAGGCAGTTAAGGCACAGGCTATGAAAACAATGGACTCAAGTTCAAGACCTGCAACCAGGGGATACGTAGATATGTTTGTATATGTGTGTATATGTGTATATGTGTTAATACCTTAGAAATGGAATGTTAGTGGTAGAGGGCAGACAGAAAAGGAAAGAGAGACAGATGGACAAAGCCACATTTTAGTAGACGGAATCTACTATCTATATTATTAAATATAATGTCCAAGTCACCTCTACGGTGCTCACCTGGAGTTAGAAGTCACTCAGAACTAATCAGATCATGTGGCATAAATGCACTTTAATTCACAATCTACTTAAAAATGAGAGTGGTCAGAAAAGATAATAACCAGAAATGTTCATTTCAGGACCATCTAAAGTCACTAGAATAGTCTCAGATAAGTTGGAGAACACATCTTTGTCTCATAAAAATTCCATGATGCATCAAAGATTCTGGTTGCCTTGTTCATAAATACTCTTTAAATATATTTTCCCTCCCTGTTGATCTATATAGCTCTAAGAAAAAGGCCTAACCAATCCCTAACCACAGTTTCTCATAAAGGAGATAATACTTTATTTTTAGATGTTAAGTTTCTAAGACAATGACATCTTGCTTTAAATTCTCACCCATATTTTTGGTCATACTGCAAATATACTATATTAAAAAATTCATGTATGAGGGTCATCTTGCCAAGATATTTTAAATGATGTGAACATAAAGTGCAATATTAATTAATATTTTATTACAGTAATTAACTATAATGGCTACCAAGATGTTACACAATTACCATTGGTAAGATTTCATATTTCTTACAATCATGGCCTTTGTAATATTTTAAATTCCACATTATCTTGCCTAAAGGGGCCCTCCAAACTGCACAGAAGCAGTTATTATTACTAAGTGAGATCTATGAAGCTATAAGGGAATTTATCAGTAAGATTTTTTTTATTTTATCCTTATAATCAGAGAGGGCTCATGCTGGTGGTTTAGTAGATAGGTCTGTTGCCTCTGGCTGACACAATCCACGTAGATCCCAAAAACTGGGGTTCACAACTTGGGGTCAGGAGATACAATGACGATGAACAACTAAATAAATTCTTCTTCCTACTCTCTTTTTTCACCTGCCTGCTTGCTCTCCTTCATTCCTATCTGTACCTTTCCTTAAAAACAAAGGGAAAAAACCCAAAACGCTATCGAAAAATGTCTAAAACTCATCAATGAATACAGTAAAGTGACAGGTACAAAATCAATGCACAAAAATACATTTCATTTTTATATGCAAACAACAGGCTACGAAAAAATGAAATTATGAAAATCACACCATTTAAAAAGAAATTAAACAAATGAAATACCTGGGCATATACCTAACAAAGGAAGTAAAAGATCTATACAAAGAAAACTACAAGTCCTTAAAAGAAATAGAGAAGGACACAAAGAAATGGAAAGACATCCCCTGCTCATGGCTGGGAAGAATCAATATCATTAAAATGGCCATCTTATCCAAAGCAATATACAGGTTTAATGCAATCCACGTTAAAATTCCACAGGCTTATTTCCAGGAAATAGAACAAAAAAATCTTAAAATTTGTATGGAACAAAAGACCCCAAATAGCCAAAGCAATCATTAGAAAAAAGAACAAATCTGTAGGGATTACACTTCCAGACTTTGAACTATATTACAAAGCTATAGTATTCAAAATGGTATGGAACTGGAATAACAACAGAGGCACAGATCAGTGGAATATAACTGAATCACCAGAAACTGACCCACTCACATACAGACAATCTATGACAAAGGAGCCAAAAGCATGCGATAGAAAAAGAAAAGTTTCTTCAACAAATGGTGTTGGGAAAACTGGACAGCCACATGCAAAAGAATGAAGCTAGACCAGTCTCTAACACCATTTGTAAAAATTAGCTCAAAATGGAATAGAAACTTGGACATAACACCAGAAACCATAAAGCTCTTAGAAGACTACACAAAAACACTTCCATGACATCAGTCATAGAGAAGCCTTTGGGGACTCAACTCCACCATCAAGGGAAACAAAAAGAAAAATAAACAACTGGGACTACATCAAACTAAGGAGCTTCTTCACAGCAAAAGAAAACATCACCAAAACCAAAAGGAAACCTACTAACTGGGAGATGATATTTGCATTCAATATTTCCAACAAAGGCTTAATATCTAAAATATACAAAGAATTCATAAAACTCAACAACAGAAGAAAAGGCAATCCAATCAAAAAATGGGAGGAGGAATTAAAGAGACACTTTTCTGAAGAGGATATACAGATGGCCAGCAGGCACATGAAATTATGTTCCTACTTGCTGACTACCAGGGAAATGCAAATTAAAACAGTAATATTACCTCACACCTGAAAGACAGGTTATTATCCAAAAGTCTGGAAACAACAAATGCTGGCGAGGATGTGGAGAAAAGGGAACACTTTTGCACTGTTGGTGGGCGTGCAAATTGTTACAACCCCTATGGAGAACCGTTTGGAGATTCCTCAAAAAACGGAAAATGGAAATCCCATATGATCCTGTCCTTCTACTTCTGGGCATCTACCCAAAAGATAAAAAAGCAACCATCTGCAGAGATGTATGTATGCCCATGTTTACTGTGGCCCTATTCACAACAGCTAAGAACTGGAAATTACCTAAGTGCCCAACATGAGATGAATGGATAAAGAAGATGTGGCACATATATACAATGGAATACTACACAACCCTTAGAAGAGATGAAACCCCGTCATTTGAATCAACATGGATGGAACTAGAAGGGATTATGCTAAGTGAAACAAGTCAAAAGAAGAAAGATAAATACCAGATGACCTCACTTACAGGTGGAATGTGAACCAAAAAAACAAAGAAACAAATGAAACATAACTGAAACATCTGCAACAGAACTGAGGTTACAAAAGGAGCAAATGGTGGTGGAGCCCACTGGACAATGGGGAAGAACACTTGGTGATTTGGTGGAGGGAAAGGTGTGTTGAAATATATCTAAGAAATGGGGAACCTACACATAGGTTATTATTTAATATGTAGAATAATTACTAAAATAAATAATTAAAAAAAGGAATAGCTAACTACTCTGAAAAATTGGGCAAGAGTTGGTCTAGCACTATTAATAGTTATTTTACTTGACCTAATATCCTATTAGCTACGAGATGTAGCATCTTTATAAAATGATCTAGTTTCATTGAATTATTTGAGAGATTTGTAAAACATGTAAGTCTGAATTTTAGGAAACCAGTTTATCTCAACAGTGTGGAGAAACTACAAAAGCCCTCTTGACAACTGTTTCAGGAATCAGTACATAATGACAGATATAACTCAGAAGAGACTGCATGCAAGACATAAAATAAAAGCAGACAGTCTTGTACCCATCTATTAATATAACTTAACATGCCTCAGATTCATTACATAAAATCTAACATCCACTTTAGGAATATATCTCGCAACATGTTGTGAAAATATCCAGTTGACAGTGATCTCTTTTTAAGGTAAACTTACTGAGTATCCAGTAATTAGGCATTGTGAAAAAGCTTTCTATATTTTTTTTTCTTTGAAAAGCAAAAGTCATAGCTATTCACCTAAATTTATTCACTGAAGGGGAGAAAGCATTTGTGGATGCTTTCAGTGACAAATGAACATTTTTGCCTTAATACTTTATAATTGGGGTATTACCCATTCCATATGGGTATATAGTTTTTAAAAGATAAGTAGATGTTGATTAGGATTTTGAAAACTCACTTAGTTCATACAAGGCAAGAAAATGCCGTTTTAGGAAAGATCTAAAGTTTCATGAAGTGGAAATCTTAATTTGAAAATAACTTAATTATTTACTTTTCAGAATTGTCTTACAATTTTTTCTACACATTTATTGACAATAATTGTGTAAATTGGTTTAAACCATAGCACAGACAGTGAACTCTTTTCTTTCCAGAGGGTGAAAAGTTCAGCTAACTAATTATGGCAGCACCCATAATGAGCAGTTAATGAGCCACTGGGATTTACTTTTCTCGTAGGATGAATTGGAAATGATGTGGAAAGCACAGTTCACATGGAGTCAGAAGATGATAGGTCATCTAACTGTTTCAAAGCATATCCAAAGTTTGTAAATATCTAAAGTGGGAAATGAATGAGTATTCCCATTGCCTATGTTTTTGTTCGTTTTTTTTAAATCATGGTTATCTAATAATAAGATCTAGAAGAACAAGAATTCTAAGATGGTTTTCATGTACTATCAAATTTCCTGGAGGAAATTATAAAGACATGTCACTTTCATGATAAGGTTATGTTCAAAGGTGAAAGGATTCTGTAGGTATAATTAAGACCCCATCATGTGATCCTGAGTTAATCAAAAGATTATCATGGGTAGCTTAACTCAACCCATTTAAAGTCCTTTTAAAAGGGTGAACAGAGATTTTATTGCTGGCCTTGGAGAAATAAAATGACATCTTGTGAGAGGACCTCTGAGTGAGTCATGTGGAAAAGGAGAATAATTAGCCTCCAGAAACAGAACAATCCAAATGAGTGGGGAGGAATTCCTACAACCACAAGCAGTGTCAACAGCCACATTAGCTGAGATAGGAGCAGAAAGTAGCCCCATACAGGGAAGCAGGTGAGTCAACATCTTGCAGCCTTGTGAGACCCTGATGAGAGCAATCAGAAGGTTGTACCTAGATTCCCACCATGGAAACTGGGAAAGACTGACTGTCTGGTGTTTCAAGCCACTGAATTTATGGTAACATTTTATCCACCACAGAAAATACCAATCTAAAAAAAAAAAAAAAAAAAAATATATATATATATATATATACATATATATATAAATATATCCAGATTACTGAATTATAAACAAGGGATTCATTTTGCTCATAAATACCCATATAAAATACCTTTTATAAATATTCTTTCTAGGTTTTATTCACTGTATTTTAAACTAGTGGTCAGTCTTTGAGCTCCTTTGCATAATATAATTCACATCGATTTGGGAATAAATGTTGAGAAGTTCAATCTAACTTTTTCTCTTTTAACTACATCTTTATATTAGAGAAAAGTATTCGTCTTGGCATAAGGAAGGCCCATGCATAAAAGATTCTACACAAAATACCTCATCTAAACTTTAAGAGAAATAAGAAACTCTAAGAGTAATTCTTGAAATATTAGAATATTTTTTTAAAATAATTCATATAATCTTTTCTACTAGCACACTCTAATATTCATGTATCCTCAAAGCAAGTTAGGATCTTTGTGGTTTGACTTAAAAGAAAAAAAAAATTCTATGATACACATAGTATCACAATAAAGTTACTATTCAGTTTGCAACAATAGAAATATTGTCAAGAGAGAATATCAAGGATCACTATCACAGAATCTAAATCATGAAGAGACAAACGATCACTAATATTATTTTTCTGTGCACAAGAATGCAAGTTCACTGACTTCCTTATTTCCTGATGAACCCTGCAATCAATTATGAGTCTTACCCACTGTGTAGGCTGCATATGCTAAGTAGGACTTTTTTTTTTTCTTTAGCTTAAATGTTCTGTACTTTATCTTTGAAAAAAAAAATCAGTCACTAGTTAAATCAAGATTTTCTAGTGAGAGAAAAAAATATTCAAAAAAAAATTAAGATGGAAGGGTCATTGTGCATACAGATATTATATGTACACATATCCAATAAAAGATGATTTGTCTGGGAGTATAACTACAAGAAGCATTTGTAACTCAAGAGGGCTGGATTCATACTCTGCTTAGTGAAATTTGTAAACAATACAGAATGCTAAAAAAGGTGCAAAATATTGAACTTCACCACTCCTTCAGAAAGATCTGGAAAAAGAAATTAAAATGGGGCTGGAGAAAGTACCTTTCCAGCAGCATCCAGAGCACTGAAGTGCTCAAGCACCAACAAAAAAATTAAGACCACATGGTTAGGAAATAGTTGGCTGGTGAGCAATTAGATGTTAGAAAGTGCTAAAGTCAGGAATTCTCCCTTAAAAGGTATTTCCAAGATAGATCTTATAATCAGTTAGTGGTAGAGGCAAACAGGAACCCAATTTCCTAACTACAGTTAACATCTGCTGCTAATCAAATTATAGTTAGTGCTTGCTATGTGCCATGGCTATACATGAAGTAACATTTTTAATTCTAACAATAACTTTATGAAGGTTTACCAATGGAAAGGTCAACTTATTCAAGTTACCTGGCTCATCAACTGTAGAGCTGAGTTTTGAACCCATACTTAAAATCTATGCTTAAAACCAATCAGGCAACACACCCTGGTGGAGCAGTGGTTAGGTCGATCACCTCCAAAGGAGCAAGCCACCATATCCCTGGGTTAGAGTCCCAAGTCCATGGGGAGAAACCACCAGTGCGAACAACTAAATAAAAATAAAATAAAACACTCTTCCTTCCCTCTCTTCCTGCCTGCCTGTCTACTCACTGTCATTCCTGCCTTCACCTTTATGTTGAAAAGAGAGGTGGGGGAGAGAGGAAGGACAGAAGGAAGGAAGGGAGTCAGGCAAGTTTCATGACAGAATTCAAAAGCATCCTTTTTTTTTTTTTCTTAAGATTTAACTTCCCCATTCCTCTTGAATGACACTACTCATGAACCATTTTTTGACAGAACTGAAAAAATAGTCATGCAAATCCTAATCCGTGTCCTGTGATTCAGATGAAGCCTGAATGAAAGGCCACGACCACACCAGACAATTTACAGGACTGCAGGCACTCGAAAATCACACAAAAATGAAACATTGATGATAGTCTGAACATCTAGACCCATTTAAAACACAGGAAACCTATGTATCTTGACAAGAATAAATTCTAATCTGACAAACTAATAGGGTATGGTTCCAAAAGGCAGTTGACAGTTTATTTCTTTAAGAAATGCAAAATCCAACTTCGGACAAAAACCATGATATAAAGTTTGAAGACTCTGAACAAGAAACAAGCTGTTGTGTTTTATTTTTGACGTGGTCCTCCCCTTCGCATTCCAAAAATACTTTTCTCCAATGCTCTAAACTGTTTAGCAGGAATAAAAGAAATTACTTAATGAAAATACAACCCCCCAAAAGTTCCACAGACAGCTCTAGAAGTGGATTAAAACTGGGAGAAACCCTCTAGTTCAAATGATTTCACAATACAAGAAAAGTGAAATATACTAACACTTCCCACTCTTTGTTCAATATATTCAGTGAAACGTACATGTACTAATACTTTATTTAATCCTCATAACGTCCCCTAAAATGTATGAAGTATGTATGTACGTAATACTCTTTTGCAGAATGTGAAACTAAACTCAGAGACATTGACTTTCCAATGAATCACATGCTGTATCTCAGGCAGTGTTTAACCTTGGGATTCTCTGAATCAAAACCTAATTCTTCTCACTGTAGCAGACTACCTACCTTGGTTTCCAGAAGAAACTAGTAGGGTCTAGCTTTGCTTAAATATCAGTATGTTTGCTAGGAACATTTGGAAGCAAGTGGAACAATATAGATTCACTGTGGGGTTTGAAAGATGTGAAAGAACAGGATCACAGGACTTAAAAGCAGGCAAAATAGTAAAGCCATTATCAGCAAGTATATTAAAAAAAACTTATATACACATCTATAAACATGTATGTATGTCATCCTATCATCCTATTTATTTTGATGTTTCAGTTACTATTAATAAAAGATATAACCTCTCAGGTATGATAGCACTTCTGAATACTACAAAGAATTTTCAGGTCTTATAAATTGTTCTACATACATGTAACACATATGAATCTATGTGTGTATTTTACTAGTATTCCATTATAATTTTCATTTCATATAAGTTATATAATAATATATCATGTTTACATCATATAGAATGTTCAAATATATGCTATATATAAACATAATTATATGTATGTCTTAAATGTTAAAATTACATGTTATATTTCTATAGTATTATATATTTATATTATAAATACAATGCTTAGGTTATCATATTTTACATACATATTCATACATAAATATATAGAAATAAATATTTGTATATATTTGTGTGTATCTAGTGCATGTGTTTCCCTGCAAACAGGGTGGGAGTATGAAGGAAAAAGAAGGGAAAATAAAGATGGATCCGGAACAGCTGTTGACCCTAAGTCTTTATATTTTTGTGTATAAGGACAGAATCCCAGAGGCCAAGATCCTTCATTTGTGGAAAAACCCAGAGACACAGAACCAAATTCAAAGCTTGCAACCCTTAAACTACCCTTCTGTCACAGTCATTTACACCCAGGGACTCAGCTGGCTTTTAGACACCACACAGGCAGGTTGTGTCACATCTGATAATTTAAGGAGATGAATGACCTCATCTAATTACCACACACGCACAGTTTGCTCTGTGATGAGTTACCATTCCCATGTTTATTACCATCGAGCATTAATATAAATTTTAAACAATTACTCACTGGCAGACCCTGACACCATGTATCAATCCCCCAGGGAGGTGAGTTACACATGCACAATAAAATTTTACCTCATGAAAATTAATTTTCATTTTTACATTTACACTGACAGGAAAATCAGGTGTTTTGAGAGACAACTAAGCATTCAACATGTTTAATTTAAGCAGTCTGCACATTCAACATTTGTGCCCATGCTCCCAAGGCTTAACATGGCCCGTTTGTCTCTACTAACATTTTCACAGATGCAAATTTAAGTCAATAATAATAAAATGTCAGAGAAAGAAGAGTTGGTATTTTTAAAGTGACAAATATAAGAATTTTACACATTCCTTTCTGTGGCAAATGTCAAAATGACTGCCATTAAAAGGCAGGTTTTTGGCACTTCAAAATTTGCCGCTTCAATGGTTATCATCAAGTTCTATTCATTAGTCACAGTGTTAATGTGCACTTTCATCTAAAACATCTCTTTCCCCCATAAATTAATTCAAACTGTGCAGCAGAAATTTTATTTAAGTGTTTTATCTCTACCAACAAGAGAATGTTTATGAGAGGCTGACCTCCATTTATACTGTGAAGTGAAGAAGTGGGGCTAAATGAAAGTAATCACCAGTTGGATGAGTCAAATGGAAATTGGCCTTTTTCAGTATGTTTTTGGCAGATTTATACTGACTTCTGTTTTGGGTGATGAAAATGCAATGGGTCTTAATTTTACTATTCTGTGCTTACCCAATTTGTAGGGTTGTCTGAAATCATTTCTGTAAGCACTATAGACTGCTGTATTAACTTTCAAATATCCATCCTTTCTTACAGCTGAAAACTCACAGCTTTGTTTGACTGTCAGTGACAAAGTTATGACTTTTAAAAATAGACTCAACCTCCTGTGGCACAGTTCTCACACAACAGGTGCTGGCTGGAATGTCAAGATAAAACACATCAAATCCTTAGTGGTTCTCCTTTTTTCATGGTGCTTTTAGAATATATGTTGTGCCCTTAACTTAAAGACAGAACACTTCACTCACTCTAGTCTACTGCATCTCCTTTCATTCGTTATTTATGATTAATGGCTACACAAGTTTCAGGAAGATATATTTTTAAGGCCTGCTAAGCATTCCTTTTCCCATTTACTTAAGACTTTTCACATAGCCTCAATGATATACTCTCATAATAATCTAGCTCAGTAACCTTAGTCATCAACTCATAATCTCTGGAAGGCAGAAAAACTATGAAGGGCACAAATAATAATGCCTCGCCGTTAAAAAATCTTCCAAGTTCCCTATGCATTCTCTCATTTCATCTTCATAGCACTGGGATTCAATAATAACTTAATAATAACCCTAATCTGCAAATGGAGAAATTGAGATGCAAGAGTACTTGGTAAATTCTAAAATACTTTATACTGAATTCTTTTCCCCCTCAACCTCATATCCAGTCACAACAAGAATCTTCAGTCTGCCACAACTGAAACAGGTAGAGACATCAAAACTAGCTCAAGTAAACTGCAAATATCTAAAGGACAGAAAAAAAGAGAGCAGTTACTAAAGGGAAATAATAACCCACCTATAACTCTTGTTATGAACCACAAGAGTCGTTTTTCCACACTTCAGTAGTACCAATGAAATCAAGATTAATTCTTAGATCTGTGGGCATTTTGGGGTCTTATCAGTCACTCAAGTCATCTTGGAAACTCAGGGAACTGCTGTGATGGCAGCTGCCAGTAATTTCCAGACCTTCAGGAGACCTGAGATGCCTCTGTAAGGGTTGACCAGGGACACGCTTTGTAGGGGTATCCTGTTAGTGCTTTTGTTGTTTTGTTGTTTTTATCCAATTTATTGTTTTATTTTCTTGGCAAGGATCTGCTTTGATTCAAATTTCTGCCCTCTGCTAAAGACTGGCTCTGGGGGCCTGTCCCCAAAATAATGCTGAATTATCAAAAGACTTATTCTTTTTTTGTTGTTGTCTCCATTTCCTTGATATTTCTATCACATCGTTTTTTTTAAACCATAAGTACATATACTTACTAAATCTAATGACAACTTACAAAATTATATGGATCTTTAAGACAATAATCTCTCCTAAAGAGGAAAAGTAAATAGAACCAAACGTTGGGTCTAAAGGCAATAGAGTGGTAAACTGAAGTCTTTCTACTACCAAGTAAAGAAAAACTCTAGGTTGTGCCTTACAAAATGTGAACCTTACTGATGTGTGCATATTATAATTCTGAATCATGTCATGACTTCTTCAACATAGAATATATAATTTGGAACATTCCTCTAAAAAAACACCTCCAGAAAATTAAGTGTATCTATCTGATATTCCAACCATCTGCTCTAATTCTCAAGGCTGCTTCATATTTCAAAATTAATTTTGTAAGACAATGTTTTCCATCTTGATGCCTTCCTCACCTGCCTCTGTCAAAACATTCACCCATCAATCATGACCTTTCTCATCTCTTTCATCTCTCTGCCATTTGGTCTTCTCTCTCAGATATACTTAAATCTCCCCTCTGGTAACACTTATTTAGTTGTCTGTACGGCCTTTCCCATCCCCCAGGAGCCTTTTTCTAAAAATTGCCTCTATCCATGGTAATAGCAACTGGCCTGCTGCAATGTAATACTTCCTCCAGAGAGGGTGTGGAGAAGTGATCCAAGCCAGGCAAGCAGTCTCTTTTCCAAACCCCTTCTTTTGGTCACAGCTGAAAGGGGCACAAATGAATATGAGCTGGTCTGTATTCAGATTGTCAATAAAAGCTTTAATGGAAAAACTATATAAATCCTCACAGCTCACAACATTATGAGCACTGGGAAACAGATAAGTAGATTTTGAAAGGAGAGAAAAAAATGAAGAATCCAAAGAACACCGGAGATTGAGCAAGAGATAATCCTGATGGCAGCCCCACAGTTCTCTGCTCTCTGCATTTGTGGGCATATCCTTGACCTTGACTCCCAACAGTGATCACCTGGTTCTACTATCTTTGAAAAAGATTTTCCTTTTTGGTTTAAGAGTCTTGTTTTTCTACTGTTTGAAAACCCAAATGGCCTAACTACTATTCTTAAAACAAAAACATGACAAAACCCTTAAACTGACTTCTCTGCCCTTTCTTGCTCCTTTCCTCAGATTACCAAATTCTAAGAAAGAAAATGTGCACTTTCTACATTTATATTCTCAGTGACTATCAACTCTTCAAAGCACTGACCCATGCTTCTGTCCCCAGTACTCTACTGAAACTCTCTTATACCACCAATGGCCTGGTGACTTCTGTCAAGGACTCACCTAGTTAGATCTCTCTGCAAAATGAAACTGTAGATCAAAGCTCTTCTTTTAAGGCTCACAGTGCCATCATAATAGATACTAAATAAATATCTGCTAAATAAAAGAATCCATATTCTGATGTCAAAGATAATTCTCTCTGAATTTTCCCCCAAATTCCTTCAGAAACATATTTCTAATGGCCCAATAGTCATCTACAGAGAAACTGCAAACTCAAAATTTCCAACAGTAAATCAATTACCCTCATTAACACCAACCACAAGCTTGACATTCCTTCTGTGTCCTCTAGTCTACAAAGTTCGATGTAATATAACCCACCTATTAGAAATATTAGCATCTCCGCCAACTCTTCTGATTTCCCAAATCTAATACCAACAGAGCCTGAAACTTTGCTTCAATATTAGGTTTCATTCCTGCTTTGCTTTCCCATTGCCACTCATCTTTCATAGACATGGGGCATCTCTCACTCCAGGAATACTGCAGTGGTCTACTATCTGATCTGATTGTCTCCTTGATCCCTCTTCTACATGTTATCATTCAAAACTTATTACTTTTATTTTTCATATAAAAAACTCAAGATGAAGTCCAAATCTGTTTGAGCTCACAAAGCTACGCTACTGCCAATGTCTCTGTGCCATGAACACTCTGTTACCCATTAGGTCATGTAGGAAGACAGCTCAGTGCAAAAATTGTATAACCTAGATTCAAGTCAATGGTCCCAGTCCCACCAATATCTTTTCCCACCCAGAAGTCCTCTGCCTAAAGAGGAATACTTCATGCTTCTGCAAGATGCTATGTGTTTTGCCTTGATCAGGATTTGATGGACCCTACTGCTTCACAATCAGCTTGGAATTATGAATGACTTCTTTGGAAACTCTCTTTCCCAATCTGGCTTCTCAGTATGTATCAGGGAAGTACATAATTTTCACTGAATAATAGTAATTGCATTAATCATTGAATTAAATTACATTTGATATTAAATATATTTGAAGCAAGCAATATTAAAAGACAGTGCAAAATAAAACACTTTTTAAAAAGTAAATTCACTAGCACTTAGAGATATACATAGTCCAAAATATTGTACCAAAACCATTTTTTCATTTCCTGTAATTTAAAATGGAAGAAACTCACTCACAGAATTTCGTTAGTCCTTAAGTTTGTAATAAAGTATTAAGCTAATAGTACTTATCCAATAAAACAGCTTTATAAAAAATTAAGAATCTTTAATTCTTCTACATTTTGAGGTGTACAATTTTATTGTCTTTGATCTCTAAGGTGCATTTTCATGTATGAATATTTCGATATCTAAAAATGAATATTATGTTCAGTAAACAGCATGTCTAGTATAACCAAGCTCACATGGGAAATGGAGGAAAAGGGGAAAGCAAAAATAATCAACTGTCACCTTTAACATCTTTAATGTAATGTGCATCTCAAATCTGTGGGTTCTTTTTGTCTGCCCCACTTAAACACGTATCATTCTCCCCAGAATTTCACTGATACCCCTTGTCACCTCTCAAAACAATTTTCCTAAGTATTCTTAAGTCCATTTATTTTGCTAAAGCATTCCTTCTTTAACCCTCAAAATAAGGCATCATTAAGGTACCATCCTTTACACAGACAGCATCTTAGATGGTAAGCGTCATAGACAGTGAACAATTTTATTATCTTTTTCCCCTTTCCCCCAATTATCCCCACATTATGTGGGCAAATGTCAAGAAACAATTGCCAAATGTCTAAACTGACAATTTTGTAGGTAGTGTTGATTACACAGGTAATTTGGGGGAAAACAAAAATATGAATTAACAATTATTTGAATAAAAAATGCAGGAATTCTTTTTCATAGCTTTCTAGCAGACATTATAATCAATTTTTAAATATTCAGAAAAATAACTTCAAATAGAAAATAAGATCATCCTCAAATCTGAAACGTTTTTTTAGAAGTGGATAAAATCATTATTTTCCACTGACAACATTAAGTTGCTCTCCCATTTATGATACAGTATTTAAAAATGTATCCTAATTCTTTCAGCCCAGCAGAAGCATATGGTTTAAAAAAATCAGCAGAAGCAAATGTTAAAATAACATTTAGCAAGATATATCCTACATTCATATTCATTCAGACAGAAAATTTTACATATTGCTTCATATTATAACAGTCCACTGTTGAATTACTGAAATTAACTAAAAAGTGTAGCAGTTTCTTGAGGTCACAATGTCGATCAATCCTGGATGGTAGAATCAGAACAAATGGCAAAATTTAAGGAGCAATGTTCATTTTCTTGACTCATCTTGTATGCTGAATGACTACAAAATCTATTCAAAATTTATTTATAAAAAATAAAAACCTAATAGCTTTCTTCTTGCAAATATCTAAATATCCCACATCTAAATAGCAGAAATATTCCTTAATATCTCGAGACCTTTTAACGGGTACCCAAAATTTCAAGTGTAAGTTTCCTTCTCATACTTGTTTTGCTTAAAAGGAGCAAAATTATGTCTAGAATCAAACTCCTTTTGATACTCATCAATTATATGAATACCTTGACTATAAGATTTGAGCATTTTCAAGTTACTCTTCTGTATATCTCTCATTTGATTCTCTTGAAAAACCATTTTTAAATGCTGGTGTAATAAAACTACTGTGAATAAAATTAATCCCTAAAAAGTTGTGGATTGGCAGCAACCTTAAAGCATGCACATTTGTCAATAAACTTACTGAGGTTTTCTTACACTAGCAAACCACTTGAGTTTAAAAAATACATATATAGTGTGCACACACACACATATAAATATTAATATGTATTGGCACACACATAAAATATATGTTAAATGAAATACTTACAAGGCTATAATAATAGAAACCAGACAAATGATCTAATTATGCAATGTTAATACCTTGTACCAACAAGAAGGTAAGAAAAACAAAATTTTTCACCAAGAGCTATAATTGATATTATTGACAATGAAGTCAATTGCCTTTTTTCTGTCAACTCTCTAAACAACAGACACAACCATTTTCATGTTTTTGTTCCCACAAAATAAAAAAAGTAAACTATGTATAAACTATGTACTAGGCCATCTTGGGACAGTTCCAAGATTACTAGAAAGCAACCATATGAAAGGCTTGGTAACACACTTGGAAAGACTGATCGTACTCCGCAGACATTCCCTGAAAGGAAGGAGTAGTTCACACTCCACCTGATGTGCACTATCCACTCGAGTAAAGAGAGAGTAGATGTAATACATGGTAAGCATGGTAAGCAGCTTACATGCTTTTTGAAATACTACTACATACAGCTCTTTTATTACCAATAATGAAAGCCTGTCACCTTATTAACAATGTGTCACTTTTTTAGAAATATTTAAATCAATTCTGATTTTTTCCAACTTCTAAGTATGTTTATCTAGAACTAATTCTGTCCATAATTACAAGCCACTGAAGTAAATCAACAAATTGGATTATGTGTCTAAAATCTATTTCATTTTAACCATTCATATTCCTAGCTTAAGGTTTTGAATAGTTTGGAGACATACACTAAGAAATAAGATGCAAATTCAGAAGAGCAAATTGCTTTCTTAGAAATTTGTATCTGTATTGAAAAATAGGAAAAAGAACAGAAATTTCTGCATATGTGTTTTAGATAATGATACCCTAAAGGATACACAGTATATTAACATTTCTTAAGGGCATATTTTTAAAATTATTTTTAAAATTCCTAAAAGCAATTTTATTTCTAATGAAAATATCTCTCTAAATCTAAACACTAATTGTGAATAAAATATTCTGCAAGTGTTGTATATTTTGTAAAACTTTATATGCAAACCCTAGAAAAAAGAGTATTTTATTATATTAGTTTTATCAGTGCTTAGAATTAATAGAAAGGTGTCTATGCCGTATGAGTTCTCTAAAGAAAAAGAATGGTAAAGTTTTTCATCTGTTTTCAAATGAGCAATTTGCTTTATATTCTGGTTTCATATGTTTTTATTCAACTAAGATTAAGTTAATGAAAGCCATAAATAATAAAGGCACATTTTATTTCTTTTCTATTTACCATAAGCTTCAGATTCTTATATCTTTCCAAAATGTTTTTTCAGATTAAATTCATTTCTAATGCTCGTTCAAATGTCAATCCTCATAGTTTTACATATACCTAAATATAAACATTAATAAACTTATGTGTTACTAACTATATGGAAATACATTATTGCATATTTGAAACATACACCTGTGGAATAACAAATGTCATGTGATTAAGCTGATGAGAACAAATTAAAGATATAGGAAAGGGTATTATAATTGTTCCTTGCTTTTAGATTTTATGTGCAATATTTTATCTCATTATCTCATTATAAAACAGATTTCTTTGCATATGTACTAGGTGAACAGACAATGTCAAGCTCAAATGAGGATAATTATGTCCCTTGCAATACATGGAAAATATGTGAATTCTAATGTCTTAACAGAAATGTCTTTTTCTATATCCTTTAAAGATAAATTTGTCTAATAACAGAAAAAAATGATTTATATCATAAGTACTCAAACCCAAAAGTACTCTATTCTTTTATGAGATAGTATATATTTTTCCTATAGATATATTTAATTCTTACTGATATAAACACCCCATTATAAAGTTTATATTAAAATACCCCTATACCAATGGGCTCTCAACCAATTATTCTTGACTAACTGGTATTTTGATATGACTGAGTTTGACATAAATAGCAGTTATAACTATCGTGTTTTTTAAAAATAACAAAAACTAGTTCTGTAAATAGATTTTAAATTAAATTAACATTGTAAGACTACCTGCCATATATATTATCCTAACTTTTAAAATTAGTGTTTTCACATATGTTTCAAGAAATTATTTCCAAAATGAGAAGTTCCCTTTTTGAACACTGTATTTTAACCTACCAACATTGTATTCTGCAAAATGAAAATTATGTAATTTCTATTTATATATAAACCAATATACATTTGGTGGTTGCTACCATATGGTATATTTGCTTCACACATTATTGAGATAGTCTTTCCCAAAAGAAAAACCTAAGCTAGTGAAAAGAATAGTATTATACAATTTCTTTGTCTGAAACAACAGTTTTAGTGTTAACTCTAAGAGTTTAACTACTATTTTTATCCTCAAGAATATGCTATGAGAATATACATTAAACCAGAGCAGAATATTAAAGAAGATATTTAGAATAATATTTGTTTTATCATAAAACTTAAGCCCATACTCTAAAAAAAAAACTTTGAATTACTAACAATTCAGGTCTCACGCCCATAAATGCATAATTAATTTTATAGTATATTGATGGCATTTTTCTCTCTTCTGATTCCTCACCAATTTCCCTAGAGAGCAAATCCTTATATTAGATTTTTTTCCTCAAAAAAATAAAGTTGTCAAAAATAATTTAATAATGATTAATTAGTAAAGGGAAATTTATATGGAGAAGCATAAACATTTGCCTTTAGTGATCTACAATCTTTTCAGTTTTTATAAAGTTTAAATACTTCCTAAAGATTTGAGATTATTCCTGAAAAAAATAGTTCATATGAATTTTTTTTTGCAAGAAAAGCAAATGGCACTACAGCTTGATGAAATTAACACTGCATTTTTTAAAATTTCATAAAGTTTATAGAAATCTAACTGGGTACAAATGTCAACCATCATTTCTCTTCTCATCAAAAGATGGTGCTACTAACTTTTCAAATAAATGAGGACACAGAAGCTTGACAAAAATATTTTTCATGTTACCTACCAGAGGCAGTTAGGTCTATAAAAGATTTTACTAAGTCCTTATTCCTGAAAAATGTGTTCTATAATTTAAAAATATCTTAAATGTCTTCTGGTAAAAAGAAATTTCTAATCTTTTCAAAGAAATTGTGGCTTCCTAATTCCTGTATTTGTCCATAATTTTCTTTGTCTCGTGAATTCTGACCATTAAAATTGTTAAATTGTAGGAAAGTATTCATTGCAGATGTCCTTAACAATAAAAAATTTTACATCAATATTTTACCAAGGCATATTCAGAAATAAAAGACTGCATTTTGTTGTATTCTGAGAAGTCATCATTTTCCCCAATGTGATGTGTGTGATGCATTCCCTACAAATGATAGAAATATTGATAAATTGTCAATTTAAAATAACACTTCTAAAATGTGTAAACTGAACACATTGACTCCCTTTTAAAGAGCCACTACTTTGACACAAAATACAAGCAAAATACTCGAATTCTCACTTTGTAGGCCATGCTACAAAAGGCTAAAAATTAAATAAACAGAAGTGCAATTTCTTAATAAAAGTGAATATTGAAGCATCTTTATAGTAAATCTTAGTCTGTTTAATGTTTCAAAATATCTGCTTAGAACATCCTGCCAATTAAAGGAAGAGCTACAGATGGCATTTACCCCTTTGCTTCATAACAAAAAGGATCTGCAATCATTTTTGTGGAAGAGCAGGACTGTAAATCAACGGCAAAAAAAAAAAAAAAAATTAAGACACTCCCCTTCTTTGGGTTTAGAATATATATCCTTTCGATGCTAGAACTGACACCTAATGTAATACATACTTCAGGCGGAATCTTAAATAATAGCTGCAGGGTTGCAAAGGGCAAAGATTCACTGCTACTATTCACCCAAAACTCCAGTATTCAGCACTCAGCCAACAAAGGACAGAAAATAATTCCCAACAGCATAAATACCAGGAAAGCTACCTTGGGCTTTGTTTTTGTTATGTAAAATGCATTAAAGTGACTCATCCACTTAAGATTACCTACTCTTAGAAGCTTTAAAGTAGCTTCAAGAACCAAAATAAAAGCTTTCCCAGAATGCCTGATAGGCTATTCAGCGCATTTTAAAATATGTATATATATTTTAAGAGCCACTGACTTTCTTTTTCCCAGCCAGAAACTGTTATTTTTCATTCCCTTCCTGCCATGTGACTATACAGCTACCTTTGAACACGCTATTTCCAGAAACGCAGGCGAGTTGGGTTTTTTCGTTGTCTCCCTCTCTCTAATCCTCCTTCCCCGCTTTTTTAGTTATTTTAGAAATATTAAAAATAAAAATTGCAGGGGACTCTAGAAGCGCTCAAACTCTCCCTCAAAGAATAGGCTCTATTAATTCTAAGAACAGGAACCATGCGTCTGCCAGCACTTTGATGTTTCAAATAAACCGTTACTGGGAGGTTGGATCCCGCGGTCCCAGTACCTGCGAGCCCCCCAGGCGGAGAGCACTCTTAGGTTCCGGTGAGCGAACACGCTTCTGTTCAGAAAAGGCTGTCAGGTGCGCCCAGTAATTTGGGATCTAAATGAGTTTGGACAGTATAGCAATTAGCATCCCAGAGGCCAGGTTCAGGAAGAAGTCCATAGCCTGGCAAGCCTGAAATGAACTATTCGTAAAATATCCAAACAAAATTCAACTTTTTTTTATTGATTGGGTTTAATGAAAGCAGGAATTTGGCTGGAAACTTTACGCCCCCACCGGGGGTGGGGGGGTGGCGGGGAGGGGGATAAGCTAAACTCTTAAGAATTCTTTTAGAGATGAGCTGAGGTTCTGCGAGCCTTCGACAAACGTTTCCCGGGACAGTCCGGCCCTGCCGAGGCTCAGGAGACTCGGAATTGGTGCTTATTCCAGCAAAAAGCCTCCAGCTCGGCCTCTCTAAATTCAGCCCAGCTCGCTCCCAACCCCCACGGGCAGAAAAGCCCCGCAACTTGGGAACAGACCCCAGAGCCTAGCTCCAGAGGCACTGCTCCACCACCGGCACTCCTCTCCTTGTCCTGCCCGGCCCAGTCCAGCGACTTACGTGACCGCCGAAGGGAACGGTTCCTCCGACGAGGGGCCGATTAGCAAAAATTGGAAAAGTATCAGAGTCAAGGCCAGCAGGCAGCCAGCAGCCATGTTCGCGATCGAAGATCAATCCTGCCTCCCTCCCAAGCCCGGGGAAGGAACGGGGCTGGAATCGCGGGAGGCGAAGGATCACACTCAGCCTGGACCGCCGACGTTCGAGGGTTGCGCGCCCAGTATCCGGGCGTAGCAGACTCGCGCCGGGGCTACAAGGGCCAACCCGGCGCTGGGGGAAGGGGCGGCGACGGGCGGACCCACTAGCGCGCGTTGGCTGCTCCACTCTGTGACCGCCTTGCCTCCGCCGCCATCAAGGGCGACTTTGGAAACGAACCTGGGCGAGCCTGCCCGCTGGTGCTGTGTGTTCTTGCAATCTTTCTCCCTCTCAGTTTCCTCCCT